>OZ023222.1:13553542-13910415 GCA_964006125.1 Cryptus viduatorius
AGCGTGTAAATAGTTCTCCGCTATCCGCACGGAAAGTAGATTTTTCCGAACGACTGTAGGTGCTAATGTGACTGTACCAACGACGCAAATGCGGGTGATGCCGCAGATCATTTGATACTTTGCTAAATGCTTTAGAAACAGTTACGTCTGCTTGGGACGGTGTGTAACCGTCCAAGTATGGAAAATCGGATAGATAGTCGTTCAGCGCATCCTGAACGCAGGATTCACCGAGTGTCGACAAATACCACTGTCTACCGCCGACCGGCGAATCGCCATTTTCCACAGAGTCAAATCTCTATCGCCGCAAAAGAATTAAGAAGATAAAGAAGTATTAAGATTCACCGAAAAGCCACAGTGTCGGAGAACTTTTTTTTCCCGAGACAAGCTATTGCATCCGTTTTCTTACCTCTTTTTCACCGTCGTATTTGAATTCACCGAGATACATGAGAGCGAATTTTGTGGCGTTCCAAATCTTGTTGCAGAAGAAACGATAACCCTGCACACGAAGGATATCGAGATTTATATCACGTCCCTGAGTAGTGTAAGCGCACAGAGCGAATCGGAGAGCGTCAGTTCCACACTCGGGAATTCCTTGGGGATAATCGCGTTTTTGTCCCTCGATAGCGTGCTTCAGTTCCTTCGGATCTAAGTTGCTTTCCGCCAGTTGTTTGTGAAGATTCTTCGGAATAAATGTGAATAGCGGTGATATTAATTTTCTTGACTCACTTTGGTTACATCGGGGTATTGATATTTCTATTTACCTCTAAAGTAATACCGCGGATTACGTCCATTGGATCGATTACGTTGCCGAGAGATTTACTCATCTTTCTACCATGCGCGTCGCGCACCATTGCGTGTAGATACACTTCTCTGAAAAAAAAGAAAAAAAAATAGGTCTTGATCATGCGCCTTCCGGACAATTCAAAAATCTTTGTTGCTCAGTTTCGTTACTTGAATGGAAGTTTGCCGAGCAATTTTTGTCCAAAGAATACCATCCTCGCTACCCAGAAGAACAGAATGTCGTGACCGGTTTCCAACAAAGTTCCGGGATAGAATGCTTCTAATTCTTCGCTCTGAAAGTTGACGAAATAATAGCAATCAAGCGCAATCGTCTCGACCTTCGGTGTTTTCCTTGGAACAAGAATATCGAAAAAACAAACAATGTAAAAAATAAAACTTACTTTTTCCGGCCATCCAAAAACTGAAAACGGGAATAAAGCCGATGAGAACCACGTATCCAATACGTCGGGATCTTGTTTCAAGTTTATCTTATCGACGGTAACGTTGAATTTCTTCGCCGCCTTTTCCTTAGCTTCGTTTTCGCTTCTCGCACTGACCCAGCGGTCGTCGTCGCTGACATCGGCCGGCAGACTGTTATCCGTTAAACTTACGAAATAGGCGGGAATCCTATGACCCCACCACAGTTGACGAGATATACACCAATCGCGTATACCTTCCATCCAATGGTACCAAGTCTTCTTATACTGTTCCGGTATGATTTTCAATTCGCCAGATTTCACGACTTCCATCGCGTTCGCGGCCATATCGTCGCACTTTATGTACCTAATAAAAAATTCATCTGAATGAAAATAATATATACTTTTTTTTCTTGTTCTTCGGGAAATATCGTACCATTGGGGTTTAATCAATGGTTCGACGACGTCCTTTGATCGACTGCAAATTGGCACAACCATCGGGTTATCTTTCACTTCGACGAACAGCTTTCTGTCCGTCAATTCTTCGAGTACCGCTTTCCTGGCATGGAATCTTTTCATCCCCTATAAATTAAGTTTTTAATCATTCAGTTGGTCGATTGTAGAAAATTATTTTTACCGGAATACCGTTCAAAGAATAGAATACTCACTGTGAATTTGCCATAATTTCCAGTAATGTTGCCATCATCGTCGAAAATCGTGATGAACGGCAAATTGTGTCGTTTGCCAACTTCATAATCGTTGGGATCGTGAGCGGGTGTTATCTTTACGGCTCCCGTACCGAACTCCATTTCCACGAAGGCATCAGCGATAATCGGGATACGTCTCTCGCAGAACGGATGTTTGACGTATTTTCCAACCAAATGAGAATAACGCGAATCGTTGGGATGCACCGCAACCGCGGTATCGCCGAGCATAGTTTCTATTCGCGTTGTAGCCACTACTAATTTCTCGTCACTGTCTTCTACCTCGTAGGCAAACAACACGAGAACACCGAATACGATCTTCTCGTTATAGCCGGGTATAGACAACAGAGTTTTGCCCGTCAATTCTACTTTGTCGACCTGACGATGGATATCGAAATTTTAGATTAATTTAAATAAATTACGAGATATCGCATCGTCGTCTGGTAACACGTACCTCGATATCGGAAATTGCACTTTTCAATGTACAGGACCAATTAACGAGCCGATTACTCCTGTAAATGACGTTATCGTCGTGCAAACGCACGAAGGCTTCGGTAACGGCGCGACATAATTTCGGATCCATCGTGAAGCAGGCGCGTTCCCAGTCCAATGACCCACCGATCTTTCTCAATTGCGAGTAAATTCTGTCTCCTTTCCTGAGGTAGGGAAACGAAGATAATTACCAATAGTTCATCGTACAATGTGAAAAATGATTCGTTTGAACAACAAGAAGATTTGCTATGCAGTTATCATCGGATTAATCTACCTACTCAGCGAGGATTGAGTTATCCGCTCGTGTACTGCATTTGGAAAATTTATTGTGCGTAATGCAAATTCCGCGATTTTGAGCAATCGATTTTCTCAGTTTAGTATACAAACGATCGCGGTTATCACAGATTCCCTCAGCCCTTTTATGTAGAGCAAAACATGCGAGAAATTTATAATGACGAGAAATACTCACTCGTTCTTCCATTGCCACACTTTTTCAATGAATTTCTCTCTTCCCAAGTCGTGTCTCGTTTTTTGCTCTTCTCTCCATAGCTTCTTCTCTACTACCACTTGAGTCGCAATACCCGCGTGATCGCAACCCGGATTCCATAGCGTCGTGCGGCCTTTCATACGATTCCTGACAAAAATTTGTGCGATCATTTTTCCAATTTTTTTTTTTTTTTTTTTTTTTTTTTTTCAAATCTTACCATCTTGTTATTGCGTCTTCAACAGCATTGGTCAGCGCATGTCCAAGATGAAGAACTCCAGTAACATTGGGTGGTGGAATCACCATCACGAATTTGCCTTTGGGATTCTCTTCCGATATGGATTTTCTCTGTGGAAAAAAATGTAATAATTTTTGAATAATTAATAAAAATATTTAATCACATAAAATTTAATAAAAAAATATAAAAAAAAATAATGAAAAAAAATGCAAGACTACACAAAACTGGATGAACTATTTACCCCGTATTCGGGCTTAAAAAAGCCTTCCTTTTCCCACCAGGAGTACCATGCAGCCTCGACGTACTGTGGACTATATGCATCCGGCATGGAACAAGTGACATCTTTCTTGGAGCCCTCAGGTGTATCGGCGCTATATACAGCTGATTCTTTAGCCTCTTTTTTCTTCTCCGGTTTCTAATTCATGGAAATTTAATTAATAAATTAAGAAGACTACGGACACAATTTCAGCTATCATCAGTATTTTTCACATTTTCAAGAGGTAAAACTGAAGAAATTGATGTTGAAAAAGATCGAAAATTCATTGCGCGATCATCGATCGAGAAAATATAATAGTCACGATGAATAACGTAAGAATGAATAATTTTTTAACCATCCTCTCCTCAAAACATATGGATGTCAACTGTTTTTCTTTTTTCGTGATTAACAATCGAAATTTCAAAATCGAATATAGAAAAATGTTACGCGTACTTCTGGCTTATCTTTTGGCTTCGTTGTTACAGCAGTCGCGTTGGTCTCCTTCTTGTCTTGTTTCTGTTTGAATTTTTCTAACTTTGCAAGCTTCTTAGCCTCCTTCTCCAACTGCTTTGCAGTCTTTGGTGGACCGTTGTCGGTATCCCCGTTATCGCTCTTCGTATCAACCATAATTCTTAATCTCGTACAATCTTTATTATAACGTATATTTTTCCAAATAAATTAGTTAACCACGAACCCGCGCAGAAACTTTAAATAATGATGTTTAAAAAAATTAACCTAGGACAACATTTCTTGCGTCAGACGACGAATGCGTCCAGCTTAACCAAGAAATCTCAGGTGAAAGTGGGTTGATGCGGACATGTGGATCGGGAGTTAGCGAAGTTTCAAAATTCAACGCAATAGCAGTACAGTAGCGTTTCCGCTTTGGGCGGGAAGTGATACTTTTGAAAGTCGCTCTTACGATGGTCCGTTTCGATCCCGGTGTTCGCGTTAAATCATGACAACGCGTCGACGTATTTTTTTATTTAAAAAATATTTATTATTGTTTCTATAGTTTTGAATTTGTCTATTTCGCCATTACAGCGACAGTGGTGCATCGCTATGTCGTCGGGAAGTCTCGATCGACGCCGTGTGTGAACGAGTGTGAATCGTACGAGCGCGAATGCAATAATTACGGATAAGGGTTTATTGTCCTTTTGTCGTTTTGTGCTGTACAGTTTCAACGGAAAGTGGCGAAAGATGACCGTCCTTGCTGGCAGTATCATCCACGGTAAGTGTCTTCACGTCTAAACTGAAATGTTCCATGCGATTCTTCACGGGGGATATTTCTCGAAACTCGTCGATCGTCATTGGTGTCCTGTCGAGTATCTGCTTGTCCGTTAGACTAACTTCATTGGGATACATGGAATCCCCTGGAAGAACGTGAGCCGCTCCATCCGATAATTTGATTTTTACCTAATAACAAATAACTCACTTAATCGACATATTCCTTGTCCAATTTTTAACCGCAATATTTGCCTTTCGTACTTACGGGGAGAGTCAAATGAACGCCCATTTTACTCCGAGCGACCGCGAAATCCAATAAATTATCTATCGATTCGAATTTAGCTATTCTTCCAACTTCATAATGCTGTGGTGGTGGAAGATCGTATTTGTTCTCGGGACACAATAACGCGCCTGGGTCTTCCCACTGAAAAAGTAAAAAAACCGAGTAAATCGAATATTTTTTCCATCGTCAATATCGCCGTTTCAGGTTATGATTATTTATTTACCACCAAACCTTCCATTTCTTGACTCTCGTACTCGGTGGTGGGTTGAGTAGGCATGCAAGCCATGTAAAAAATCGTGTCAAAGCGTTTAGGCAGAAAAGTCGGCGTAAGCCAATTGCTCCACTCGTGTAGAGCCCAAATGTCCGGATAACATCCCAATCCCTCGCACATTCTATAGAACTCTGTTGCGTTGTTGTGAACCTTGTTTTGCCAATTTTTCAAATCGTCGACTACCATATTCTCCGCCCATTCTGTCAAAGTACCTTTTTTGGCGGCTCGTCTACAAACGAGTATTCCGCATTCTTCGAATGTCTCTCGTATCGCCGTTATTCGCAGAGAAATTTCTCTCGGTAACTCGTTGCGTCTGACCTTGAATATTGGAGGTCTCGTAGTACTTTTCACCATCAGCGGTGCAAAAGCATCGTTATCCAAGCCAAAAGCCGAAAACAATCTATTCCACTTTAGATCGGCATCCGATGGCTCGACTACTCCGCCAGGGAAGACGTAAGTTCCCGGCATAAAAGTTGCGTTCTTGTGACGTTTTAGATTCAGCAATTTGTAGTCGTATCGAAACTATCATTTTTGTGTTACAACCGCACGATACACGAATCAGAAAATTTGTATAGATCATTTAAGAAAAATGTATCGTTGATGAAAAGAATATTTCAAACTTACAGCGGCGCCAGTCAACGCTTCTCTGCATTTTATTCCTTGACGAGCAGCCAGTATCAAGGTGGCGGAATCGCGCCAAGCTTTCATTATTGTACGATTAAGAAAATTGCGTTGTCAACGTTTATGGATAAATAATATTTTTTATATATTTGTACAAGAATTTACACGAGCGATTTCTCGTTACAATTCACCGATTATCGAGCTTACATAACCTAATTCGGTGACGTTCGAAGTGTTAAAAACTAACGATTTCGTAATAAACGAGTTATTATTAACAATGTATCTTTGTCGACGATGAATTTCGAAGGAATAATACAGGTAACTCGCGAATCTTTCAACTCAATCGATAATAAAAAGGGATTTGTGATTTACTATAGTACGTGACAGATTCGATGGAATTAAGTAACGCGCGAATAAATAGCGTGTCGATAGACAAAATAAAAACGATCTATATTTCGCTGAAAGTGACTAACGTTGCTAACTAACGCGTAACCAACAATTAGATAACATTCCCGAAAAAAATCTTCGAGATACGCGGTCGCGTATATCCAACATCATGTGGTTTTTGTCTTGTCATCGTCCGCTTTGCCGGTTGCAGCGATCATCAACTCATACAGCTGATAGATTTGCTCGTCCCGTAATCTTTCAAGGTCCTTGTCGTTGAGACTTTTTCCTAATGGTTTAGCCGTGTGCGGGCCTCTCAGTCCGAGCTGTTCAGCTATCGATGTCGCGTATCCCTTTGAAATTATACAAGGTCACCAATATATTATCGTGGATAGTTTAGTTTATTAGTATGGATCTTTGGTTTTTTTTTTTTCGTCGAGTGCTTACAGCCCATTCATTGATAAAGACCAATGCCTCCGAGGGATTGCAAGATTTGTGTCGTTTGAACTCGTCGCGAACATAACTGTTTCCTAGTTCGCGAATATCCGCAGGCATACCGCGGTGTAACCTCAGAATTGTTTTGTACAACAACCGAACCCGCTGCACGTGCGACATTGACGTCATGATTCTTTAAAATTGTAACACTTGCACGTTGCCGAATCGTCGATTTCGCGGACACTTTCATTCACCATTTCCTTTAAAACTTAGTTTATCAAAACTCGCATGTCAAAGCTTCGTACGCGAGCAGACGAATTCGATTGAAGCCGGTTAATGTACTTCTCGGAAGAATTACAGTTTTCTACCTAATCGGCGAATTACGGAACTCTGCCCCGTGTAGACGGCAACCCTTTCGGCACAAGCTTCTTCGCTCGATCCCACCACATTCTTAGCCACATTCTTAGACACGTATCTCGCCACATTTATTATCCATCGTAAAACAAATTTGCGTATCACGTAGAAAAATATGTCCGAAGGGAATCTCGAATTTTCGTAAATAAACGATTCCTTATTTATTCGAAATTCTTCGAAATTGTTCTAAAATGACATGGTACGGTGTACACCGATTTATAGACGACTGATAGGTAGAAATTGACCAAAAACATATATATATAGTAAAGCTCTTCTACATCTCTTCTACTCTTCGATGACCAATCGGCTGCCGACACTCTGTACACTATAGAAAAACTATTTTCATATATAAAGGGTCGTTTCGTCGAATTACCGTAGTTATACGAAAATCTCAAGTTTCGCTTCTAAACGTAATCCAAGTTTGCGCTGTGAACAATTGTTTGCAATTTTTATCTATCGTGTTATTACGACGAAAACAAATGTTTCGGCGTTACAAATAAATATATCCAAGTGTTTGTCATTGAACGTGCAAACAAAATTTAAATCTATCGGCGAAAAATCGCTTTTAATTTTAACCTTTGATAAATAAAAAAAACACATCACTGCGATTGAACATGAAAATGCGAAAGTGTTTTTCGTTTATCTTATTCGTTTTCCTGTTCATCAAGTCGGTAAACACTGCTTGCTACACACCTTGGGGTAGTCAAGGTCATTGCGTGAACATAAGAACGTGCGATCCGTTATTAACGCTTCTGCGACAACGACCGTTAGCCGATACGGTGTTAAATGTATTGCGTAGAGCTCAGTGCGGTTTCGAGGGCATTGAGCCAAAAGTTTGTTGCGAGCATCGGAACGAACATTTGCATCGTCCCGTGACCTCTGCAAAACCTCTCGTCGTGGAACCTATGATAATTGAGAAATTACCGGAAACGATAATTACAACGACGCCTCCACCACCGGTAATTCCCATCGACGATCATCCGAATATTCGACTCCTCGAAAACGATCAATGCGGACCAATTCCCGAAACTCGAATTTACGGCGGTGAAGTTACAGCTATTAATGAATTTCCATGGATGGCTCTTCTGGCTTACGATGTTGGAGCCATAAAACCCGAATTTCGATGCGGTGCTTCGCTGATCAACAAACGTTATGTTCTCACTGCGGCTCATTGTGTTACCGGATTACCCGAAGGTGAGTAAATCGCGCGTAAAATATTTTTGTTTGGTCTTAAAATAATATAATTAAAAAGAAAACTGATTATTATTTATAAAAAGATATTTGATTTTTTTTATGGATGAAAAGTCACGAATTTTAAAAAATTAGAAAGAATTCTCAAAACCCAAAAGTATTGCAAAAAAAATTATTGAATAAATTTCGTCTTAAATAAAAGTTAAATTCCCGGATAATTCGTTAAACAATGATTTTTTTCCTAATTTGTTAATAACTTTTTAGAATTATTATTATGGAAAGTTATTTTTTTTTCGGATTTTTATTCCATAAGAAAGTTGTCGAAATTGTCTCTGAATTTTACGTGAATCGCACTTTTTGGTAATACGCAACGATACCCTTCCTTAATTTTTCATTATCCGCGAGATAAAATTTTGCTTCAATGTAATTTAAACAGATCGATATACCGAATATCGATCGAAAAAATACAATTTACTTGAATAGAAAAAAAGTGTTTTCGGAAATAAATAAAAATTACTCATAGAGGCTTTCATATTCGATAGAATTGCGTATAGAAAATTAATTGTTTTGTTCCGTTTTCAGAGCTGAAATTGGTAAGCGTGAGGATCGGCGATTACGATCTGAGTACAGAGGAGGACTGCGACGAGTACAACAACGGAATTGGTTTCAATTGCGCTTCGCCTTATCAAGAATTCGGTATTGATGGGGTTCGCGTTCATCCCGAATTCACAAAGATAAAATTGCAGAACGACATAGCAATCGTGAGATTAACAGAAGATGCGGATCTGAGTCCGCCGAACGTGCGTCCGATATGTCTTCCTTTGGGAAGTGCGGCGTTCATGAAAGCAAAAAAAGTTGTCGTCACCGGATGGGGCTCTACGGAATTTGGTCATCGAAGCGAAAAATTAATGAAAGTCACGCTGCCGATAGTGAATCTTGAAAAATGCAGTATCGCCTACAAGCGTCAGATAATAAAAATTTGGCACAAGCAAATATGCGCCGGTGGAGAGAACAAAATGGATTCGTGTTCCGGCGACAGCGGTGGACCGCTGCAAGCTCCGGCGATATTTAATAAAAAGCCGCGAATCGTACAGTACGGTATCGTCAGTTTCGGACCTCACAGTTGCGGAATGGAGGGCTTTCCAGGAGTTTACACGCGAGTCGCTTACTACGTTCGCTGGATATTGGACAATATTACCGACTGATTATCAACGTATTTCGATAGATTACATTTACATTTTCCTTTTTTTTTATCATGTAAATATTGTTATTGTCACTTATCGCCACAAAGTCGTACCGATAGTTGTATTAAGAAACGATTGACGATTGAACCGGACGTGGAACAATACCGTCATTGCGCGTTGTATTTTGTAAATAACAGATTGTCGATAAACGTCGAATCGAACATTGCATAGGTCGTTGCAACAGACTTATTTATTTATTTCATCACACTTAATCGCTCACAGAAACGCCACGCGCGTCGTCTCTAATTTTATTATTTTTTTCGTTTTACATAATCTCTTCGTGAGTCACGCGGTTCTTCTTCGACGAATCTAGAAAGCCGAGTCGAGATACTCGATAACCCGGACTTCTCTCTCATCTTTCGTGCTTTGATTATTTATCTTTTCGTTTTTATTTAATTTTTTAATTAACAACTTTACGTACAATCGTAATTCACGTTTAACCGTGCAATCTTTTTCGCATTATCGTAACTCTTATAAAATAATTTAAGTACCTAAGAAACAAAATGTAATGTAAAAAAAATACGAGCGCACGATATTGCGCTGCGTAGAATTTCATCTTTGGTTTTTTTCTTAATTGTCTTCGGGTGCTCTGGAGTCTTGAATTTCCTGTATCGAAAGTAAATAAAATCGATTAAACTTCTTTCGTATACATAGTGCGTTTTTTTCATTTGTATTTTTTTATGAAACCGCGGAAACTGATATCTTACCCGATTACGGCGTTCGCCATATTTGGACCAAAAGGTCACTTTGCAAGATAATCTTTGACCTGTTTGCTTGTTGAACACCGAACACGTTTCGAAGGGTGGCGAATACAGGTGTAAAGATACAGCAGGATTAATGGCGCTTGGATTTTCAACGCGATGCAATCCCATCGAGTCGTTTATGTAACAAATATCATTAAGGCCAATCGTACTTCTGTCGATTTCGCGAAGTTTTTCTCTCTCCTCATTAGCAGACTCGTCCGTTTCCATTGATTCCGACGGCCACTCGTATCGCGTCTGCGACAAACATTTTTACGTATACATAGCAATCACTTGTTTTTTTTTTTTTTGCTTTTTCAATTCACATTATCGGTTAATTTATCGGCATATACTTCGACTTCTTTCGATCCCTCACCTCGCATAATTCACCCTGAAGAATTTTCATCACGCAGTGAGCATTCGCGTGATCGTGAATCGCCGAACCGTGACCCTCTCCCCAACAGAGTACCATCAGGTTGAACCTTCCATTTCCTTCGTCAACCAAATTTCTCGTATACCTGTGATAAGCGTATACATTGATTATTCAATTGCATATCGTAACTTCAACCCTCTATTATATTATTTTTTCCTTCGCTACGATACCTCTACTTTTTAATGGATCATCGAAACTTTAATAAATATGTATGACGCCCCCAAAGGGTTGATTTTTATGTTTGCGTGTTTTTGTTTCTATTTTTCTTTATTCCAAAAATATCTCGCAGTTATTGCAACACAATGGTCCGAAGGGTTAAGGCGACGTTCGAACGAATCTTTTGACTTTTAACGATGAGTAACAAAGCACCACCTGCGTGTTAGTCAGCGGAGAACGAAGGTATCGCGTTCCAAACGCAGCGCCTTTGCACCTGGAAACTTCGAGTATCCAAGTGCAATAAACGCCATTCTCTGGCTGCGCTGCTACCGCTGCTGCTCGTGCCTATACTCTCTGTTCGCTCGTGAACGGATAATTGTGGAGTTTCACCCATTTCTTTTTTTTTTATCTTCGTTTTTCTCGCTACAGTATACGAGGCGAGGCGATGTTCTGGATTGACTAGAATGCGAGAGTAGAAAGGAAAAAAAAATACGGCTTTTCACGTCGACACGTTCACCGAGCTATGCAACAAGTAGCTTCGATTTAATGGATTCTAATAGTCTTCTTCGTGCGCTCCTCGCTTCGAGATTGATACGGCCTTTAACTTGTATCGAAATAATCGTTTTTGCACAATACTCGAAGTATGAGATAACCCCGCGAGGGTCATCCATACATACCTACAACATCCGAGTACCATCGAGAATGGTACTTCCAACTGCTTGTAAATAACGCCTTTTTATTAAATTGTCTACTGAATTCTATCCGAAGTCAACAGTGAATTCTCGCCTTTTTCCTTCGATGAATTTCGATGAACTTCGCGGGGTGAGCGAGAAAGAGATTAATGACTAGTCGAGTGTTGGTTGACTCGTTAGTATTAAATCAATGCACAACGATATCGCAAATCGATGGCCGTTATCGCGCTTTTACTGCAACTTTTACGCCTTATTTATGAGCGATTGCGACGCCGGCCTGCGCAACGTTTATGCGTTCGCCATTTGTGATCATTTATGGATAATCACGTTTTTTTTTCCATTTTGAAGAATAGTCGACGAAAGTTTTGGCGTTATATACTCGAAACCCTCCAATTTCGCGTGATTTCGGGATGAAAAATTGTTTGGTAACTCGTGTGAGATTAGAGCGATTATCTTGCAGCCGCACAGCCGCTTCGAACTGGTTTCGCGATGTACGAAAAAAATCTTAACTGGCGATAACCCCGTCGAAATCGCTACGGGGCTTTACCGTTTCTGGCGTCTGTTCAGTACGAGACGAATATATTCCGTAATTTTTTTAGCCATTTTTTAAAAATCATTTTTCTGCTCCAAAAAGTTCGATTGTCGAGAATGTATTCGGGACATATTTTCGGAAGTATCCATCAACCCGGAAAACCGTTATCTTCATACACACTGCAAAATGCGTACCGTTACAACCGGCGGTACGCGTACGAACGGGTATATTCCACGACGCAGTTGTATTCTCACGACGACTTGAATATGAAAATGTCGAAATGAGTATAAATCAGTCAAAGAAATGCCTCGAGGATCGTTAGAGTCAGTCGAATCGCGGACTCTATGCTTTTGATAAGAATAGTACGACATTTTCTTTGTTGTTATTTTTATTTTTTTTTTCGTTAAGAAATTATGTTTGGAGTCGAACTTGAGAAACACTTCATGGTTTGCTGCTGAGAATCATCGACTGATATTAAAAAAAAAACCGTTCGTTCGATTCTAATGATTAAATATTAATTCACGCGATTCCGCAGATATTGCATCCCACAAATAATATTAATTGATCCATCGGTACGTTTCATTTCGTTCGAATATCAGTGAATCCCAAGATTTAGTCGTATCGATAATCGATAGATCGACAGATTTACAAATTTTTCAATTTTTCTTTTTCGAGAAGCGTTAAAATGAGGTAAAAATAATTTGGCCAATATGGGGAAAGCTACAATTCGATAAGAATATTAATGGATGCAAACCGATATCTGTCGAATTTGGCGTATTTCTTCCAATCCTGGGGATTGCTTCTGTAGGCGGCCATTAATCCTTTAACGTGATCGATATCCACGTAATCGGTTTCGAAAGCTTTGTGCAACTGTTCGATCAATCCTTCGAGATTGGACACTTTATCCTGTGCACTCTCAATTTTCTCCTGTCCATTGGCAAAAATCGGAACTTCGGGAGAGCACACTTCCATTTTGTATCTTTTACGCACTGCACAAAAGAGAAAAACACTCTCGATCGTCGATGATTCGATGCGTCAAAGCGGCAAACTAATAACGGTTAGCGATAATGATTGTCAATAATGAAGGATAACAGTTACAGCGAGTATTATGCTTCCTCGTCTACGGTTCGTACAATTCTAGTACAAGCGTAGCACAGCATCTTATATGCAGCGCAAGTAACCCCCTACTCCGTGAAGAGTAGACTGGAGTGTTCCGGAACTTGTAAAAGAACGTTGATCGAGTATAAGTCAGAGGCGTTGTGAAACGAGAGCGAGAGAGTCGGAGTGTCGATTATGGTTCACGAGAACCCCGAAGAGACACTGCGTCGTTCTCGTACAATGACCGAATTTTTCGAGAGAGTTCACGGGAAACGTATTTTTCTACCTGTAGCGTCACAGAGAGACAAGAAGACGAACAGCTTGGAAGTTCCTATTAGAGGAATCCCCGAGCGTTAATGACTTCGAAGATAACCGAGTATACGACGAGAGAAATAAAAAAAAAAAAAAAAAAAACAAAAAAACGGAGTTATTCAGACTTTTATTTTGGCATTGGGAGGCTTTTTGTATTTTTTTGCACGTGTCGAGCGCGCGGAATATGGCGAAGTATATATATTATACCGGCGGCTAAAAACACCTGTTCGCCAACGGCCGAGCCTCCGCCAGTCGCACGTGCGTGATCTCGGACCTACAAAAAGGTTTGCAAACTCGTTCTTCGTCTCAATCAACGAAGAAACGCAAGTGGCTTCGCAGCTATGTACACATACAATGATTCTTGGTAAATATTATCTATGTCAGTGACGTAGGAATTTTACGATTCGAACTTTTGTACAAAGACACGGGAATTACGATATTCCCCGTTATTATTCGTTAGCTAATCTCTATTTGGAAATTTTGTTGGCTGTTTTGGCGATAGAACGCACGAATGTTTAATATGGCGTATCACAGTTCGATGCGCGAGAAATGGATACAATTTTTCATGACGTTACAATTATCTTTCGATGTATTTACATTGGAACAAGATGGACACTCAAGAAAAAAACATATTATTAGTACTGATAACATATACGAAAATAAAGTAATTTCGTCATCCATTTCGCTCTCCGGACCGCAATGGATGCTGCTTTGTTGAAATTTCCCGGTAACAATACTTCCTGATTCGTTGACTTTCCGACGAGGGAACAACGACACGGCCTCGATATCCATTGTTCTCGCTATCGGCGTTGATTTTTTTCTCTAACGAGCCCCGATTCCTTCGGCGATAGTGAGATGAATCAGCGCTCCGAAACTGGCGTGCATTTGCGGTCTCGTTTACCGGTACGCACCTGCGTTTGGAACATATCACGCGAACAGTAGTGTTATTTTTAATATTTGATTGGAAGGCGGAAATAACACTTTTACGTTCTCACATGCAAGGCGAATTTTTGCAGTAGTAACACTTCTTTTGCGGCGATGTACCACTTCGACGACATCGACACGGCGATGTTTGGCATTCGCTGCAAATTTTCGGTGCCTCTTTTCTTCCGCGCTTTTTTTCAGAAATTGGCGAGCATTTGCAACTTCCTGTTGGAGATTTGCTCCGAGAACGTTCTTGCGACGGGCAGATAATTTTTCGTTCGGCTATTGTACTATTAAACATTAAAAAAATGCAACGATGTTTAGGTTAGTTTCATATTCCCATTTTGAAAGTTAGTGAATGGGAATTTTATTATTCAAAATCGATCTATCATTTTAATTTCAATGAAAATGGACACCTAAGTAAAAATTGCAATCTTAATTTTTAAATGATGAAATTTAAATGAATTGATAAAAATATAGCTGTTGCATAATTTTTTTTGTTGTTTTTTAAATTAATCAAATGAATTTTTCGATCTTTTGGACCCACCCGAGTGTCGGCCTTCTCTCAGTTTTTCCTTTTGGTATTCTCTCCTTCTTTGCGCAGCAGCAACAGCACGGAACTTTTCTGCATACATTGCAACACACAGAGCCGCTCATCTTTTGCTGCAACTCACTCATCACCGTGGAAAATACACCCCGTTTCTGATAAGGAAGCCCATCAGAGCCGTACGGTCTCGTTGTGTCGTAACAGGGGCAATCCTCTTCAAAGCTTTCGTCGCCCTCGTCCCTCGCGAAATATTTTCTGATGCTTTTTCTCGGTTTCCACGCGGTCACGGAAATAGTTTGTTCGTTACCAGTGTCCGTCGAAGTGATCAGACGTCCGCTACAGTCGCAACAGTCCGCAGGTTTGCAATTGCAGACATCCAGAGGCAATCCGCACTGTGAACATTTTCGAATGGGTGCCCTGCATGTGCATTCGTCCTGAGGATTGTCGCAGTAAATGCATATCATCGATTTCAGGAATCGTTTCTCGCAACTTGAAGTTCCCATATTGCATCGGCATTCAGCTTTCGGTTTGCAACAAATGCCACATTGGCGATGATTATCCTTAAAATCCGACGGTTGTCGACATTTCGTTGGATGCGATCTTTTCGCACGAGATTTTTCATCGCAGCAACAAAGACACTTCGATTTGCGGCAACAGTCGCAATAGTCTTCTACCACTTCTTCCTGCTTGACGCAGCAACATATGCATTGGTCGATTGGTCTTTTGCATTTTCGGCAACAATTGCACGGATCTCGAGTTACCACTTCGGACTTTTGTTTCCGACAGATACAACAATGTATGAAATTTCCACATGTGGGACAACACAAACATGGCGCTGCTTTCGGAGTTTCGACTTTTTTGCAGCAGATGCAAGAACTGCTCGCAACTCTTCTAGATTCGTCATAACATTTGTAGGAATCTTCTCTCGGTGGTTTAGGCTTTTTGCAACAGTCACACTTGTCGGGAAGTTTTTGGCATTTGCAATCTTTCGTGACTTGTTTCGGGTCAACCATTTTTTCGAGACTTTGATTCGTTGATACTTTTTTTGGACTACCGAGAGTTTCAGATGGATTTTGACGTTGAGGTATACTAAGATTCGAACTGTCGGTAGTCGTTGCCGCGGAACTTCTTCTGCTAGCAATGGCAGTGCTGATTTTCGACTTCGAACGCTTTTCTGGATTCGAAATACCACGGAAAGCGGTTGTTTCTTTCCCAACGAAGCCGACAGAAGTTTTTTTTGGTTCGATTCCCCCGGAAGTAACGTTTTCCTCGTCTAATTTGCTGGAGGCAGTTTTTCCTTTCGCTTTAACGTCGGAAGCAATTTTTGCCTTCGCACTTAAATCGAATGTGTCTTTTGCCTTATCACTCATACCAGAAATACTTTTCCCATTTTCTATTCCGCTGCAGGATATACCGCAGGATCCTTTACCAACGTTGCCAATTGCACTACCGTCATTAGACTTTACCTGCGTCAGGCACTGCGGACTGCATCCACTTGCTTTTTTATTTTCTTCCGCCGCGTTTTCATCTTTTCGAATTTTCACCATATCCATAGCTTTCTTGAAAGACCGATAAAAAAATGAGGTCGTCGGTTTTTCATTGTCCACCACCGGGACATTCTCGTAATCATTCTTCGCAGCTTCAGCAATTTCCTCCACTTGTTCCACTTTCGAACTTTTCGCATTATCGACTCGTGTCGTCTCCCCTAAAACAGTATTGGGTTCTCGGTCGGCGGATTTGTTCCGTTTGTTTTTGAGTGTTGAAAATAATCCTGTTTTTGGAGATTTCTGAGTCTTGGAATCGTTGGCCTGAACGTTGGAATCCTCGTATTCCTTAATGCTTTGTACATTCCCCATAGAAGCGATCTGCAAAGTTCGATCGTTCTTTGGCGATTCCGGCTGTTTATTTCCTTTCAAAATACCTGATCCGAATTCTGTGACCGGTTTCTCTGACTCATTCGTCAATTCATGTTTACTAGAACTTTTTTCATTCGCTGGCGAGTTTCGGCAAACCGTGAACGTCGTTTCATTCGGCTCTTCTCTATCGATACAACAATCCTCATCTTCCTCCTCAATGATGCAGGGACATCGGTTGACCTGCGCTCGATTATTTCGTTCGCGAGGCTCCCGATGACATGGCACACTGCTCGGACGATCCTTCTGGCATCTCTTCAAATTGCAGCAAGAACAACGTTCTTCAAAATCGCGTACGGAAACGCTCTGTTTCTGATTGAATCTTTCATCTTGGTAATTATCTTCGCGAGTTGTACAATCCTCGGTATTACAAGTCCAAAAATCATTGTTATTGTATGACGCATACTGATCCGAAGCAGATTCGGACAAAGCCCCACAATCCTGGAAAGTGCAAGCTTCACCCGAAGTTCCTAAATCGGAACCGGCTGCAAAATCCAAGTCACTGAGTTTCTCGTCCTCGCAGATACAATCTGTACTCGAAGATGATCGCGTATCCAAAAAATCGGCATGTCGGTTCTCTTCGTCGTCACAGAGACACGAAACATCGCCATCTTCACCAATCTTACTAACACTTCGATACTGTTTCACTGAACTTTCAGGAATATCGCAGCGACAACTCAGAGATTGATCATCCACATTCTTTCGTTGTTTTTTTCTCAGAGCCGCGACCAGTTTGCTCGTTGAGACACTCAGACTGCTCGTACACGTCTTCGTCTCGGAAGTCGTTTCCGAGTCATCGTTACACTGATTTTTATCCTTGTGCTTCTTGTCTTTCGCGTTCTCATTCGCTTCCGAACATATGTAGATATTAACGTTGCCGGTCATTCGACGATTGTCCGTTCTGAAGTGACTGCTGCCTTTTCCTAAACGAGTAATCTTCGGACTCGCTTCTCGCGGAATCTTGTCTTTTTGCTTCGTGCTTTTCGTTTTTCGATCTTTGCTCACGTAAGGATACAATTCGCGAGTGTATTGGTTCGGTATTTCGCGCTCGTGATCGCTAAATTTGTTGGGACTGGACAAAGAATTGGACGGTTGATATTGGCTGCGACACAGATGAGAATCAAAGGTTTTGTTCGCTCGGGATACAAGCGAGGGAAGGTGCTTCGGACTTCCCGGGGTGTTTTCCTTGTCTAGAACCCCTTGGCTTGCAGAACTCGATGCCTTTTTGCCTGAATCTTTCGCACGGTCCAAGGAATCTGCTAGAGGACAAACTCCCTCCTTCACGATGTTCAGAACCGCTTCTTTGATAGAATTATTTATTATCTCAGCGAGTTGAACTTGCCCCATGTCGTCTTTCAATATCAATTCTTTGCAAGCTTCCGAGTCATCGGGCTTCTCGTCCTGCTTTTTCGAGACGGCTGGCTGCTTCTTTTTTGAAGACTTCTTCGACGTATCCGTCTTTTGACTGGAAGCATCGTCGATTTCCCTCTTCGACGCACTTTTACGATCGGCCAGGGATTCATTTTTCTCTTCGGCAGATTTCTGACCAAAAAATTTTCCGAGCTTCGATGGTCCACTGTCGTTCGTTTCATTGGAAGGGTTAGCACCTTCTTCGTGAGTTTTTGAATTTGTTTCGCGGTCTTTGGCAGACTCGGGGGAGGATGATCGTCGTCTGAAGAATGTTTCGAAGCCTAATCTGCCGCGCTGTACGGTAGTAGCCATTCTCTCGGTCTACCGTTGCTCCAGAAAAGCCAACACATTGTCGCAAACTGTTATGAACGTCCTCTCAGAATAGAATGATGACTTCGTCGGTTTTGATTGATTCGCAATCGGCGTGGATCCTCAACCCTGTTTTGCTGACAATTCAAGAAAAACATGACTGGCCGCTGCCCTTCAATATTTCCGGGAATTAACTACATCGACTATGAATTTAGATTTTCAAGGTTAACGTTCGATCTTATGAATTGATTATTTTGGCAGCACCTGCGCGGCGAACAAAGGAGTCAACAAAAAAATCCGAAAAACTGCTCGATTCATAGCAAGCGATGATGAGAAAATAAAAATCCAAGACGAATAGTAGATCAGCTAATGACAGTCGTTAATTGTTTTAGACGTTGTTAAAAATAGGCGCTCATAGGATATAAGCTGAAATAAATAACGCACGGCTCTTGAAGTCGGTTTTCCGAAGATTGACGTCAGAACCATATTAGCTGCTTTCGCTAACGATTTCAGAACCGGAAGAGCAACGAATTCCGTACTATTTTCTCGGTATCGACGCTCATAGCTGCGTTGACGATTGCGTCGGTGGGATTCGTCGATCGAAAATCTTTCATACTCTTCCTGTAAACTGCACCGTGGCTTCTCGTATACAGATTTGTGCTTTTGATAAGCGTCTTTATCGTAACATCGAGGTGACAAAAAATCGGCGTCGTATCTGTAGAGAATACAATTATATTGAAATACTCGATGCGAATATAAGTCTATTTATTGGTCAACGATTATAAATATTCGTATTCGAAAGCGGAAAAAGATGTGTAAAGCAAATAGAATTGTTATTATCATCATTGCGCAACTATATATATAAATGGAAATCGAACCGTGGCGAAAAATCTCGGCTAACGGTACCGCAGGCCGGAATCGTACTGGTGTAGCGCTCATCGTTTACCGGACTGGAAGAACGATTTATAGAGCATTTATAAAGCAAACAACGTCTTCAATGGGTCGCACAATCGTACTTGACAATTGCCTCATGTTAGTCGTACATCACGGATCTGCAACAAGCGAGATTTCCTCCTGTTGGATGGCCACTCCCGCTCTGCGTTCCATGATAATCGATTTTACCGTGAGAAGTCGCGGCTCTTCGCAGTGTTCGCGTGGGTCGATCTCTTTCCGGTGGTGAATGATCGTTCAAACGATCTCTGCGACGTTTGGCGTTGTAAATTCTGTCCGGTAAGTTGCCACGGAATGAATCATCGGGATACAAATCCTTCCAAAGCTCGCGCGAGTTTTCGGGAGGAGTTCGAAGGCAACCGGAACTTTCTTCGCCAGAATCTCGAGTTCTCGATAGACTCGAACGATGTTTCAGATCGCTATCGCTCTTCAGCTTGCAGCTTCGGCAAACGAACATCATCGCCGAAAGATCGGTGTCAGAATTTCGCTTTTTACTCGACGGGGAAGTCTCCTGCAGCGGAGTGGTCTTCAGTGTGTCTTCGAGACTCTTCAATGCTTCCTGAAACGTCGTTGCCGCAATTTTCGAATTGTCTATCGGCTCGTAGAGACTCGGGGCTGGAGTTGCCGAATTGACGATCGAGGAACACACGTTCGTCGACGAATCGAGCAATTGCCTTGGACTCAGAATTTCTTGGGCACTGTTTACCGCAAAGCTCTCTTCAGTTGCGTATCTCGTCGATTCTGATTTTCGTTTATTAATTTTACGCTTTATTTTTGATAAAAGCGAGACGCGCTTCTTCCCAACAGCCGATTGAAAAGTCGAAGGGTTCGAGGATTGTGCGAAAGGGCAATTATTCTGCGAGCCGATAGATTCATTGATGTTTAGGTATTTCATTCTATCGTTTCCGACAAATGTGTCCTTCTCCCGAGAAATGATCTCAGCGTTGTTGTTACTTTTAAGAGGCTTTGCCAATACTTCGATCTTCATGCTGTAACCCTGATTAGAACCTACCGGTTGTGCCGGTAGAGTTATGTGCTGATTGGATCCATCTGTGGGAATGTACCTCTGACGAGATCCGCTCATTGCTGCGCAATTCATCTGACAATCGGATCCTCCGTAGTTATACAAATTTTGCCGTCGATTCTGTTGACGATCCGGCATCGGCACGAAAGGTTCGAGCGCTTGATCGTTGCTGTACTGAAATGACGAATATGGATGTTGATCTATTTCCGGATATAACGGAACATTGGCGATATTTTTATCGTTCTTCCAGACGCTCGGCGCCCGATGCCCGAAAGTTGCGTAGTCCGACTGATTCAATTGTGGAAATGATTGTGCCAAATGTTGTACATGATTCGGGATTTGTTGCAAAGGAACAGATTCGGTGTAATAAATGTTGTAGATGGGTGTCGATTGGCCAATCGTCGTCATACGGCGCTTCATTCTTCTTCTCTCTATCAGATTCGGCATTGTGAACGATGAGCGAAACTTTATCCGCTAGTTTCGTTGTTGTCCGTTGTTTCCTCGACGGTCGTTATTTCGCCCGAACCCATTCGAGGATTAGCCTCGATCGCCGAAGTAGACATCTCACTCCACGATTCGCTATCAGCTATTTTTCTTTCTGCTACCGCGTTTGAGTTTTTCATCGATTTCCATTTGTTCGACTGTGAAAATCGTGCAATGATATCAACGATTGTTACTTTGAATAAAATTACGAAAAATTTCCTGCAAAACTGTGCTAAAGGTTAGTTGATTTTTTTTTTCGGAGATGTCAAGAAAAAACAGTGGAACGACGCTAAACGTTTTATCGATATTGTCTTCACATTATTAATAAAAAAAATTAAATATAAACGTTGCATTACCTTGAAGGCATTGACTATCTTCTTCGTAACTCGTGCCACGGCACTCGGTTTTCGTTGAAACTCTCGTGGAAACAGTTGTTTAACATCTTTGCTCTTGTCAGCATTTTTTGAAACGGAAATCAAAGGTTCCTCTTCTTGAATGTTCTCGGCGGTTGCCTCTTCGTTCTCATCGTCTTCGTGTGAAATTTCTTCGATTGCTCCCGGAAGCGTCATTCTTCTGTACTCGTCAATGACGTTCCTGAAGCTTTCCGTTTCTTGATACGGAAGAACATCGGTCCGTTCGGGCTTTCGGAACAAAAAGCAGTTGAATTAAATGTGATTCCGTTAAAAACATAAGAAATCTGATTGACTCACAATGATCGAAGGCCTCGAAAGTATATTTCGACTGAACGATTCCTGATTCCTCAAACTCGATCTTCCGAATGAATCTCTCGTTGTCTGACTGCAGTCGCATCTACGATCGGGTTTGCTTCTCTCCCGTAATAATCTCGCTCTGTCATGAGCCTTCAACTCGTCGAGTAAATCAGGTCTTTGGAAAATCGGCAAAAATTTCTTCAGCACCGGAGGGATAGGTCTGGACCCGCAAGCTTGAGATGGCAGATGCGAGAATCTGAGAACAGGAAAACATTTGTTTGTTGACGCGCTGAGAGGGTTAAATAAGAAAAAAAAATACCGGAGAATAGATATAAAATATATGAAAGGAGCTTTGAAGAGCTAAAATTGGAAACTAAAATTCAAATAAATACCGCGTAAGCTGCGTGATAATTGGGGATTTACCGAGGGCACAAGTGAGCCGGGAATCGAGGCTGTAGCTCTCGAGGATCGTACATAGGAACACCGCATCCACTGTACGAAACGTTCGCCGCAGGTTGACAAAATTCATGAGAATTACCGAATCGGCGAGAGTACTCCGCCATCTTGGCGCACATTTGCTCCCACAAACGTCTCTGCTCTTCGTAAAACCATTGTTCCGGTTGCGCCTGACTTCCACGGGACTTTTTATCCTCTGTCCGATGGTGGCTCGACGTATCTACGGAATCCGTCGATGACGTCGGCCGACGTTTATCTTTGTCCTTTTCGCCTTTTCGCCTTCTCCTCTTTCGCTGCTTTCTACATTTGTCTTTTCTCACACGTTTCAAGTGTCTACGATATTCTTCGTAATTGGCTCCTCTCTCACGGCACTTTTTTACTCCGGATGATTGAGTCTCCGTCTCGGAAGTTTCCGTCGCTGAATGACGTTTGTCTCTGATTAGATCCGTTTCCGTTTCGGTCTCTGACGTGGGCTTCGATTCTTCTAATTTTACCGATTCGACGTCGTCCGATGCTTCGGATCGAAATTTTACCGATTCGACATCGTCCGATGCTTCGGAACGAAATTTTCTCGTCGTTTCATCGACTTCGGTGACTTTGTCTTCGAATCGTGGTCTCTTTTTCTTCGTACCGTGAACGCCGTAGATCTCGAGACCGGCCAATGGATCGTACAGTTCCGGACCCCGTGATTTTCCTTCCAATCTCCGTTTCATTATACGTTTTTGGCGTTTCCGTTCTTTGGACGTTGCAGCTTCGTACTCGTCATCGGTGACGTATTTCGTACGGCGCTTGTTTGCCGTCGATTTGTCACGAGGAGAGCTTGAAAATCCCGTCACGTCTACGTATTCATCAGTCCCACTTTGATTCGACGTTCGATTGTCAGTCGTCGATAACTCCTTGCTGTCTTCCTCTATGGTACTCATTCCCTGAAAATAATGATATCGATCTGTAGCATTGTCACGACAATCGCGCAAGCGGCTCGAACTTGTGTTCTAAAAAAAAAATTTCGTTCGTACAATAATAATTTGAAAGAATAACATCAACGAAAACAGAAAAAAAAAATCTATTTTTATAAAAATGAAAAAAAAAAGTGCTTTTTTACTTGTTTATCTTCGGTTCCCGTAATGTTCCACGCGTCATCAGATCTCCCAGCATCCGAGGAGCTCTTCGTATCCGACAATTTATTCAAATTCTTTTCATTGATCTCGTAGTAGTTGGTGCCTTTGGACATAACATCGACCATCCTCGAGTATCGTTCAGCCCCCGCATTTGGCGAATAATTAAGGGCTCTCGGCGTATCGCCTCCACCGCGTTGACGATGAGACTCCCAACTAGTCTCGTAGATATAATCGTCAGAGTAGTCTCGATAACGTCGCTGATTCTTCTTCGATCTCTTTGTTTGGTATCTGTTCGTACGCTCGGAGCGCGAACCGTCCGTTGGTTCGATCAATGACCGCCTATCGTAGTCTTCATCCGACAATAATCCCGAAGACGACGACGACGAACACAGATCTTCGACTTGTTCACCGTCGCTCTTGGATCTTCTCGAACGCTTGTAACTACGCATTGGACGTGGTTTCCCGGTACCTTGAAGCATACTTAACACTTTGTGCATCAGAGACGGTCTTTGCCTTCCAATTTTTCCGGTGTCGTATATATCGTCGTCATTCTTCGATGCCTTCGAACCGAAGACGATGAAAATCTATTTCTTTAGTCTGAAAATAGCACTATACTGCTTCTCGCGTAATCTTACCGTTTTTTTCTTGAGCCACGAAACTCTGTTAAGTGCGGCGACAATTTTTTTCATTCGTCCTCCTCTCTTTCGCAATATTTTGCTACCACCAGCGCCTAGCATAGCTCCTTCTTCGGAATCATCCTCGATCTCTATGTGAAGAACTTCGTCCTCCTCGATCTCCTCGGTCGGCCACGATTCCGTGTCGGCTATGGAAGTCGAGGAGGACGTTGACGAATCGTCACTGTCGCACGAACGACGCTTTCTTTTGAATCGTGATCTCAGCCTTCTGCGAGCTCGAACGACGAAACACGAGGTGGGGCTGTCGGTACCGGATGTCTCCGCGTCTCTCAATGGCTCGTTAAAGATCTTAAAAATGCTGAATTATTGCGACAACATCGAATAACGAACGATAGACGCGCTTCGATGAATTTAATAAATAATTGCGTACCTGAATGGTAACATCGTCGTGGGGACGCTGAGCTTCGACGTCTTTATAGGGTACTCGACGATTAATCGTCGGACCTGCTTCTTCGGGCTCTTCGTGCTGATAAGCTGCGATGATAACAGACAAAAGTTATCATGAAATCGATTTGCTTATAAGAATTTTTTTTTTCTCACATTGACTATAGTCAGTGGACGAATATTGGTCGCTGTACTCTTCAGTCGTTCGCACATCTTCGTCTTTCCGCAATATTTCGTCATCTTCTTGACGAACTTTAGATGTTATTGATTCTGGTATCAACTTCTTCGCCTCCATTGAGTCCTCTGCAGTGTCCTCCTCGCTACTTTCTTCTTGCCGATGAACTTTTGGCTTTCGATGCGTGGGTTGCTGGTCGTCAGACGAATCTCTACAGTTTTGAATAGAATTTTTTTCTGGCCTTTTTTTTTTTTTTTTTTTTAGTCGAGTAGAAAATTTGTGTCGATCACTTTTCTTCGCTCATGTCGGAAAGATCGCCGTAGTCCATCGGCGCGCGACAGATAGTGCATGAATTTTGCAAATCGGCGAAGCACTCGGTACAGAATAGGCCGATGCAGCCAGGCGTCGGACATTTTACGTGAGGAAGCTGTCCATCGCGTTCCGCAGTGCCGCACAGAAGACATGTGTTTTCGTTCTGACGAAAAAATTTGTTAAGCATCGGGCACATTGCGTATACGCGTTCTTTGAACGTAACGTGCTCGATGGCTTTTCCGCCGGTTATTCCGAATTTTCGACGAAGCTGCCGTCTTGCGTACTTGAGAAAACTGCCTCGGGATCTGTGAAATTGGATGATAAATTTTTAATTTTTATTTGATGATTTATTTATTCATCGTTTCGTAAAAAAAATCAATTGAAGCCTCGGCAGCGCTCGAAATACGCCGAACATGCCATTTGTCTGTGAAACGATACATGGCGTCGAGAGGCCGCCGCGTCGTTTGTTCGAGACGCGATTGTACCTGATGATATGGTTGTAAAGCCACACAGCTCTCTGTTTGGCACGTTCGGGATGATAGTAAGTCATTACGACGTGTCTGAGCCGCAGACCGTAAGGTTCGAATATCGCCATTATCCAGCAAAACACAATCAGCGAAACGATCTGCGTGTACTTGTCGAGATCCGGTGGTACCGGATCCGGAAGGCACGGCACAGTGTCCATCTCCATTTCCGTTCCCAACGGTGAGAAAGCGCGGACTATGCTACGATAAAGTTCGGCAAGATATCCATTTCCCGATACGTAAACACCGACGGCGTTCGTGCGCTGAACCTTCGTTTCGAAACGTCCGTGATAACGGATCGTGCTGAGTACCCAGTAGAGACTGTAGTCAGCGATCATGTGAATGCACAGCTTGAACGTCGTAAGACACAGAAATACCACCGATTTCATTAACTTGTTCTTCTCGTCGGCTATCAGAGTCACCGAAGTAAGTGATATGTACTTTTTTCTCTCGCGAGGATTCAACGGAAGTACAGTTTCCTTGTCCTTTTTCGCACGAATCAGATCGATGTGTCGCAAATTGTCCGTCAAATATCGATTATCGAATCTTTCGTTTGTCATCCATTTTTGACGATAATGAATGACTCTAAAGAAAATAATCGTTTCTTTTCAACGTTCTTGAAGTTTTTTTTATTATAAAAAAAAGCATTTGTCGTCGATTAGTACACCCGGCACACCTGAGAAGCATAAAGAGAACGAAGAAACTCGTTGCGAAGCTCATCCAGTCGAAAACCGTGAGAAATCTATCGGTTCTCGATCGAATTTCCGTCACGATTCCGGTAGATATCTCTTCGATGCTTCGACTTTTGTTCGTTTCAAAGTGAAACGAGTGTTCGAATTTTACCTTCACGTAGAACATGGCCTTCATGTGTCTCGTGAATTTTTTAATTTCTGCGAAACGAAAAACGAGGAAATGGAAAAGAGTACAAAGTTGCCGGTTCCAGTTATGATTTTTGTACTTTTTCGCACAGCGCCGACTATGGCGTCCGACAAGAAAGATACAAGAACGCAGATGAAATCCAAAGGTTTGACGATGTAGCAAAGTGTTCCGGCAACGTATGCCAAGTTGCAAACAGTACCAAAAATCGGTCCCAGTTTCGCGTAACAATCGGACACCGCACCGTCGAAAGCTCGTTGACAACGTTCGAAAGGGGTTCCCAATTTTTTATTGCAAATATTTATAACACTCCCCAACCACTGGAAAACTGCTTTTACGACTCGAACTGCATTTTAACAATCGAGAAAATTAAAAGGAACATTAGAACGATTAACCCCTTCGCATGGCACGAGCGCATCGCTACTAAATAACGACGATTAAAAAATAAATAATAATATTAATAAATTAATTAAAAGTGAATCGATCATCGGAATTCGTAACCAACAATTAACTTACGGATACTCAGAACCATTCTTTTTATCGCCAGCAGCGCTTGTCTGATTCTCTTCACGACAACTTTTACAGTTTTTATAACTTTCGAGATTGCGTCGCGCAAGGCATAGAACGGCTGTTTTATAAGATCGACAATCGATCTCACAGCGTCTTTGAGTTGTTCCTGAATAATAGACAAAGTTTACATTAACCCTGGAATACAGTACACATTTTTCCAACTCTTTAACGTCACATACGAGTCTGGACGACGTGACACCGCGAAAAATCGCATTGTTGTGAAAAAATTTCAAAAATAGATATCTCTATAAGTGTTGTAACTTTGCGTCTTACCAAAGAGAGCTATTTACTGAGTAGATTTCGGAGCGAGTTTTGAAAACTTTCTAATTGAATAAAAATCTGAAAAAAATCAAGTATACAGAAGGTGCTAAAAATATTAATTTTCCATAATAATAATTGTAAAAGTTATTAAAAAATTAGTTAAAAAAAACATTGTTTAACGGATTATTCGGTAATCTAACTTTTTCTTTGGCCGAAATGTATTCGGTCATTTTTTTTAATACTTATCATTTTTTTGAGAAATTTTTCGAAATTTTCGAAAATTATAAAAAAATATTACTCTTATTATCATTATTATTACTCTTTGGTAATACGCAGCGATACACCCTTCTTAAGGTGCAACATCGATATAGAAAAAATTTTAGAGATTACATTTTTTTGAAAGAGACTATTTAAAAAATTCAAGATTTTTAGGATCGAAGCGGTCCCCGGTGTGTCAAAGCGTCAGTAATTCTTTTTATAAACATATGTCGAATAAAAATCAAGTAAGATTTGGCGTCTCATTAAAAATAGCAGCTGAACGGTTTTTTTATCGAAAAAAGAAGGAAAAATTGAACACCTGTCCGCAGGCCAAAGATTCGGACAGAACTCCGGTATTGTGTAGCGTATTTTTGGCGGGTCCGGTAAGCGCAAGTATGAACGCATAGGCCATGAGAGCTTGTCGACCCCGCTTCGAGAAAAATTGCGGCAACAAGAGGAAAACGACGCATCTGCGATGGAAAACATATTTTAATCAAAATCCGTGACGTCGCCACCGAGAGCCACTATAATATATCGCAATAGCGGGTTACCTAACGCGATAAGAGAAGGCAAGGCCAATAGTCAGTATTATTCCGAATAATGAGCAAAGCATCGTTGCCGACGATAGAGCGAAATTCAATTGAAAAACGAAAAACATGAAGAACATGTAGGTCAGGAAGATTCCGCCCAGAAAGCCCATTACGCTCTTCAGTATAAAATTCTCGAAAGTTCCTTCCGTTCGCAGAAGCACCGCTTTTCGATGAAACCACGAATTTTCCGGACAGGAAGTTACCTTTTCGCAACAATTTCGTAATTTCCGCTTAAACCTGCCAAAAAAATGTTAACTATAAGAAAAACAACAGGCTTCGGATATTTTTATTACTCTTTTTTTTTATTACATTATTTTCTTGCGTCTTATTTTCTGGGCAAATGTGTAGTGCACCTTGGCACCTTTGGATATTTCGATAGATCGAAGCTTCTCGTCTTGATAAACGAGTTTCGCTTTTTCCAACTTTCTCGCCTTCAGCATTAATTGAAAAAATGCCATAATTGAGATTCTTAATAACTATCACTGGATAAAGCTAAAATTACAACTGTTTAATAATCACAAAAACAAATTTTTTTTTGGTTAATGACTAAACGCGTGTCTTGTAAAATACATCGACGAATCATCGAAGCTGCATTTCGCATGTTTTTTTTTTTTACATACGGAGAAAATTGAAACACGATACGATATGACCAACCGCTTCGTTCGTTCGGTTTCCGTTGGGAGACTGTAGATGGCGTTAATAAGAAACAACGAGGCAAATTCGAGTTGCATTGATACCCGGATAGTTTCGCATTACTTGTAATGTATTTTTTTTTTTTTTTCAAATGGTTACTCAACGCCGAGCGGATTTTTTTTCTCTAGCGTCGTCCTATACGTTACTGCGAACGCGGAATGGATTTTAATTGAAATCGCGCATGAAACGGTTATAATATATCGAAGCCGACGATTTCGTATATCAGGACATTGGCTCGAGGTCATGTCACGAATAACAATCGAACTTATACGACACGACGTATGTTAATTCAGCAGCTCGTACGAAAGAGCATGTCCCGCGCATTCACAACTCTGTTCAGGTATACACGTGAGAGTTTTAATACAAACGGTATTAGCCTACTTTTTGCTCAACGATCGAAACTTCGAGGAGGGTATTTTTTTTTCTCCTCTACGCTTCGCAATGATCTCGATTATTTTTTCACGCACACTTTTTGCCCGAACTATAACGGCCGAGTTTATAGAATTCTTTGAAGCAATTTCTCGGCTCGATTTTTATCGAGAAATTTCTAAAGAACTACAAGTATAATAATAATAATGTACCGCGGAATTTCTCGCCCGAGGTTTCTCGTTGAAGTTTAAATTACCCTTGAGATCGAGATATTGATTGCGAAGTGAATATTTCACACATTATTCGAGTGGCGAATTATTTAGTGGCCACGACACTTAGCCGCAAATAGCACGCGAGAGACGCTGAGGTAAAAAGGGACATCGATATGCCAACAACTGTACTTCGAGTTTCAGTTATTGTTATCGTTATTTTTTTTTTTTATATATTTTTTTTTTTATACAAAAAACGTTTAAGTCCCTCTTGTGTTTATTAACCGCTCTGTTAATTAATTATTAACATTCGTGTGTAACTCAAAAGGATTTTTGCTCCGAAAACAAAAACGCACGTGCATACGGTTAATACGCATACCTCACGGAGATCTCTCAGCTGCATTGACTGCTCGCGGGTCGGTGCTTAACGAAGGTAACCGGAGAACCGTAGAGAAGTACTCGGAGTCCCCATGCCAATTTATGTCGACAAATGCGAGCACTCGCCGAATAGCTTGACTCTCATATTCAAACCTTTCGTCGAGTCGAGTCCCCGGAGTGTGTGTATATTATTGCGAACGAAAAAAAAAAAAATTCTCTCATGGCTTTGCATTTTTTTTCCTGCTTCGTTTTACATTATCGCTGATTCTAGAAAAAAAAAATTGGTACGAAGAAAATTATAGTTCGTTCCGGCAATTCAAGGATTATTTATGCTGAATGTTGAACATTTTTTCTCATTTCTATCGCATATATAATTATTCATGCAAATAATTATTTCAATGATTGTGCATATATTAGAATAATGTTTATTCGTCGATTTGAAAAACAATTCTGTTATTGGAATTAATAAGAATTGTGACATTTTCGATCTATCGATGATATCTATGTATTCGTACAATTTAAAAGAATATAAATTCACACGGCGGAAGTGCCTTAATGACTGACTGCAGTGACAACGGATAGATTTTTTATTCAGCGAAAGCTGTAATTGTTTGCGAGTACAACAATTGGACGAAGGGATTTTTTTTATTTCTCTTTCACGGTTGACTGCGAGCGGCGCAAATAATTGCGAGTGACGCGAAAGAGAGAGAGTGACGACATGTTTCCGGAGTGGACAAAGGCGTCAGAGAGTAGTCGAATAACATTCGAACGGTGGTCCCCCCCGAGCTTTGTAACAAATGCTTCTGCTGTTCCAAGCAAATCGAACGTCAGCAGAGTGTGTACCAGTTGCACACACTGCCGGTGCATCGAAAGGGTAGGGCGCCTTAGTTTTCCTGGAAAGCCTATACAAGGAGGAAATTGCACTTCGTAATTACGCCGCGCTCTCGATTTCGGTACTTCAACGATTTTTGTCGACGATAACGCCATCTCGAACAGATGAAACTAAATATGAAGAGTGAACGGTGATGTATGTATCGCCGCGTATTACTCAAGAATGTGATTCACGTGAAATTCAGATCAAATTTCACGTGAATCTTTTCAATTTAATAAATATCTGAAAAAAATCAACCATACAGACGGTACTACGAAAATTAATTTTCCGTAATATAAATTTAAAAAAATGATTAACAAACTAATTTTAAAAAATCATTGTTTAACAAATTTCCCGGTAATCTGACTTTTTCTTCATCCGAATGTTATTTGCTAACTTTTTTCAATCCTTATGATTTTTTTGAGAATTTTTTCTAATTTTCGAAAGTTCCTGATTTTTCATTTTAAAGAATCTATTTTTTTTTTTCGGAGTTTCGAAAAAAATCACAAAAAATGCATAAGTACTCAAAAAAATTCTCGAATAAATTACGGCTAAGGAAAAAGTTAGATTACCGGATAATAGATAGATTACCCTTAATAAAAGTGGCATTTCATTTGTTTTATCGGAAATGTTTAACACGTAAACTTTGGAAAAATAATACAGTGGTGCGCCTAAATGGTTGGAAATGACTTTTAGTACTTCCCGAATGAGTCAGAGACGGTAGTGTCGTGTCATTGAGCAATTTGTTTTGCTGCCGATTCGTGAAGGGTCCTTCCCGCTGGTCCGTCTTCCTGCTTGCGTGGCTACGACGGTATAATACAAAAATCGTTATATGTATAAAACCGCAGAGGAGAAACGGAGATAGAGATCCCTCATCGCTTTTGCGACGTTGCGGACCGCTCGCGGCACCCACAAACAATAACGATAATAACTTTAACAGGGACCATCTGCCACGGAGGGGGCTGTCTATTGGCCACCACGGGGGCCGCTCTTCAATTCCATTCAAAAGACGCTAACGCACGAAATACTTTCAATCCTTTCAATGTTAATGAACGATCATTCTTGCATCGATGCATCGGCCACAATTTCGCGTACGAGAGCATCGTTTTTGCGAGAAAAAAAAAAATATTGACGCAAAAAACCAATAATGATGATAATAATAATTACGCTACCATGCGAGTTCTGCGGAAACCTCGTGATATACATAACGCGGGTAGAGGTTGATTCAAAAATTAATATAAAAAATGTTCGATCTTTATAATTTAAAGATTTTTCAATTAAAGCGGCGAGAAAAAAATCGCTTGAATTCGATTTTCGATATCTTCGTGTGTCATTGATATGTCAATGACAAATAAAAATATATTGGATTTCGGAAAAAAATTCGCAACGTCGGAGTTACCGATGAAAAAAATGGGTCCGGCAATTTGGTGCGACGGTTAACTCCATTTGAATTTCACTTCTGACCCGACAAGCTACCGCTTCGGCAAAGAGTTACGATATTAATTCTGAATCTCTCGATACACGTATATTCATTGAAAAGCTGAGGCAGCAGCCAGTAGCGGCAACACGGGTTAAACGCTTTGAATAATAATGCGAATATAAATCAGTGCTTCGTTCCGTGGTGCATCAAACGTTATTTATAGGCCGTACGTAAAGGCACTTCGGAGACGCGGACAATTGAGCAAAATTGCGCATCCCCCCCGTCCCCGTGCAAGTTGTCGACACTCTGTGGTAATTTAATAAATGACGAGGGCTGTCTATTTGTAATATGAATTGATGACTACGGAGAGTAATTCGCCGGTTGATCGGAATATGGAAAAAGAAGGGTGGAAGTTTACGCTTTCGACGAGACGCGTATACGAAAATTAGTAGTGAAATAATCGGAATAATCATCGAGCGCAATTATTATCCTACGGCACAAAATACCCATTTATCAGTAGCCGCGACACCCGTAAATAAAGTTTTTTTTTACGCTCGCGCCGAGAGAGGAATTACCATTTTTTTCTTCAGATAGAAAGGAAAAGATGGAAGAATTATCGTTCGTTTAAATTCGACCGAATTCCGCGTGCATAAAACACTCGTCGATTTGCGCTCCGCGTTTCCCGCTCGCGTTATGTATTTGCATTCACGCGAGAAAGCGAATTCATTTTCCTATGGTCGCATTCTGGACTCGATATACGGTTTCACATTCTTTCGATCCTTTGACTAGCGCTGGATGCTTCCCGCAAAAGGCTCTTCCTATCGAGGAATAGTTATGGGTTACCCGTTCGTCGAATAACAAATGTATGCGCCAGCGGTGCGGAGTTCAACGAACGTATCGAGAGGCATAACTTTTGCACCGATAGACCTACCGTTTGGCTTCTCTCCTATTTGGGATGCGCCAGTCGGTCGGTAATAATGTCGTGTGGCCTCACCCTTTCGCGTCGATACCGTTTACTTCCGGTGCTACGCGAACTATGAGCACCGGTACGAAAAAAAAATCGTGCGACACTTTTTTCTCCGATTTACTATGAGATTTTTTTATTTTTCATTGTTTATCATAAATATATCGAAATTCAATGGAGTAAATTTCCAAAAAAAAAAAAAACCTTTATTTTCTTTCGTCTTTATTATTTTTTCACGGATAAGTCGAAATTAAACGCGGTGGTTGAATGAAAAAAAACTTGAAATTCTCTATTATATTGCCTATTTTTTCGTATTTCTATTATACCCGACTTGCAAACATTGTCAATTGTCTTTACATTCCCGTCGTGATTACGAGAAAATATAGTCGCGTGTAGTAACGAATTAACAGCGTTGGTATGGGGAAAAGCCGGGAATGTTTCGGAGCGCCTAACCTCCATTCGTCATATGCTGAAACGTAGTTCTCGATCGTCGGACAAACGAGGAACTTGTACCCGATGCGATGTCACGTTTATTTCGATCCACGGCCACGTCTGACAGTGGGCACTCTTGTGACCCGTTAATTCAATGGCTATAGCTCTCTTCCGCTCTCGCGCGTTTCAATATTACGAAATATGTAAGCGTTGAGAGATATACGCGATGATGTACGCGATTCTTGCATACAAGTGTCTCTCGGGATATAATATCGCGATGGTTCACAAAGACGCTCTCGCGGCAGCGGCAGCGGCAGCGACAGCGGCAGCGACAGCGGCAATACTTACTCTCTAACTGGACCAATATACAATCTTTGCGGTTCGAAAGAGTATATTATATGGAGCAACATGCAACGCTCGCAGCCAAACAGTCGCAAAAAGTGGTTATTCGATGTCGGTGACTCGGCGATCTTTCGCCTCGCCTGCCGCGCCGCTCGCGTATATCCAAGCGAAAGGCGAATAACACAACACACGAACGTAACGATTTCTTCGATTTAACGTTTTATAAAACGACATCCGCCATCTCGGTGTCGTTAATAACGTTAACTCCTTTTGCTCGACCGCGCGTCAGTCGGAATAACCCCGATGACACGAGTGACCAAGTTACGAGAGAGTCGACAGTCTCGTCGAGAGCGGTACGCGAGGCATTGCGACCCGGGAAAGTCTACACCGCGCTTTGTTCGCAGCACGTACTTCTATATTCTGTATTATTGCCATTCGTGAAGAAGTGCTTCGTATGCATTACTCGTAACATATCGAGTTTGTAGAGTTTGCATTAGGCGCGCGAAGGTCCCGACGATCGCGCTGATGAAAAGACCGCGAGAAACCTTTTCGATATATATAAGAAGAATTACGTTGCTTCGCACAAGTCGACAAATCGAACTCGAGACGCTCGTTCGTTACCATTTATTTATTTTTAGCGATGATGCCGAATATCCTAAACATTTTTTTTAATTTCATTCACATAGATATAGAATACATAATCGTATTTTTAATAACAAATGACTTAACATATTTTAAATAAAATCGATGAATGTTTACTTAGGCGAAATTCTACTGTATATTATTTTATTTTACGTTCGCTAAACCGTAACTCAATACCAATCGTCCATAAAGCGAGGCTCGGTATTCAGGAGTCGTGAAATTTGTCACGCGATGGAGAACCGCATGAATAAGCGTTATAAAATGTGAAAGATATAAAATATATCACCGCATCGTTTCGCGATACTTAACCGCTGTTAGGTTTGGTGGAAATGTTACAAATTTAGGGCGGTCGGTTCGCGTGGAGCACAATACAAGTAGAGTGCAAAAGGCACGAAGGTCGAGTGCGGCATATTGCTACTAAATAAAGAGACGAAGAGTCGTGGAAGTGAAGCGATGACGAGGCTACAGATGTCCGCACAGGAAGTCCAGGTGCGCGAAGCAAAGGCACGCGCCTCGGAACTGCGATCCCAAAATGCGCATTAAAGGGCACCGCCGCCGCGCGTGTAACTTCGGCTCCGAAAAAAAAAAATGAATGGAGGGAATAAAACGAACGGCGCGTTTAAATTTGACTGACGGGTATTGAATGGAGAGGTCAGACGCCTATATATACACTACGATAGCACGAAATCGAATTGGCATTGGTAAAGATACCAATTTATAAGACTTCGGTGGCCGTTTGACCAATTAATATTTTAGTAAATAACGATTGAATTATCGATCATACCGATCGTGGGTTCGTCTCCTCGGGGGTTGTTATGAAATTCTCCGCGATCCGGTTTAACGGGAACGGAGGCGAGAAATTACGAGCTATCGTACTCCACAGGCTTGTCGTGAGTCGTACGTGCAGCGATCTTTTTTCATTATTTCACGCGCATAATAAAAATACAAATTTTCATCGAAATTTTGACTTTTTTAATGAGTTATGTCGGTGATCTTTCAAAAACGGCAATTGCTTTCATTTGATGAAATCAATTGTAGAGAATTTTATCAATTTTTTTTTTTTTTTATTGTTTCGGATAACCGTGTATTTGATCGTTTAATTTAATTCCGGTTTTTCCGTTCGATAATTCGTTAGAATTAAAAAAAAAATGTTGCCATTTGGTATTCCGCTTAATATTACGCGTCTTGCTTTCTTGAAAATATATATATAGATACTGTTTCTTGTCCGGTCCAGAGATTTATTTATTCCGTAGCGAAAGGTCTCGTTACCACGCGTTATCGCCGGCGAGACGCAAATCTATTGTTCCGATAGTACGTATCGTTACAACTGTCCCACATTGTAGTCCCGTCGTCCCACGCGTTCGCAAATGTTATTTTCATCCGGCATGAGAGGCAATTTACAAATCGGACATTCGTATGCGTTGATAGTACAATCGTTGCGATAAGACTCAACGAGGAAACAAAAATATCGAACGGGATACTTGTACACGCAGGTGACACGTCGGGACAACGGCGTGTGTTTCATCGGTACGTTATCGATAGCTCCGTTTGCCATATAGGTTATTATACCATAAGTACACGTAAAACTGGAGCCAAGACGCGATAACATCGTGGCCCGCATTTCTTTCCAATGATCTCCAGGTCTTTAATTTTTCGTCTATAATATCGCAATTGATGTCGCGATGTATTTTCTCTTCTGTTACAATTTCATACAATGTGAAAAAATTTTTAAAAAATTATTTTTGATTACTAAATATTACGATTTATTCCTAATTAACTCGTCTGTCCAAGTGATCTGAAGGTAAAAAAGATTAAATCGACAATTACAATGATTGTTGACCGAAATACCGAGCTGAAAGTAACGCAGCATCGTAGTTGTAAATTCATCTCCGGCATTATACCTCAGCAATGAAAGTTACACACTCGTTACTTCTCGGATTCGCAGTGCTGTGTAAACCTAATTAACAAGTCCTCCGGGTGCCGACTCCGACTTGAAAAGACTCGAGGATAACTACACTATGTAGCGTCGGTAGTCTACGCGAGTGAACCTCCGAATATTCACAGTATGAACTTTACGTTGGTATGCATACTTCATGTGTAACAATTGGTCCGAAAAAAAAAAAAAAAAAAAAAATCAGGTCGGCTCTTCACAGAGTTTTTGGGAACACGAAAACCTCTTCATATTTCACCGAGTATTTCAGTCCCTTACAGGTGCGCGTTCCAAATATACGTTTGCCTGCACACTTCAAAACGGCGTTATTGCTCAATGTTTGACGCTCTCGTTTGTATCGTTTCACAAAATCGGTGAAAAAAAAATACCAAGTTAAATTACTCGCCAAAGTTTTTTCCAATATCGCGTATACCTAACCTGCGATTACGTAATGCGGAAAGTATTCTTTGCTAATAATTCCAGTGACGTAATGGTTATTATTGTCAAGCGTAAGCGATACAGAATGAAAAATTCTAGAATTACGGCAACTGTTCCGCGATATATCGAATTGCGATCGATATACAGTTTACGAATATTAATTAATTTTTCATTGATTTATTAATTCAAAATAGTTTAATTCTCTCACAATCGACGAATCCGTCTTATTTACGTCTATCATGATTATCTAAGCGAAAAAAAACGATAAAAATATATTTTTAATTCGGAGTATTAAATAGTTATCATTCAGTCAGAAGCTATAACTTCCGTCTGTCGGTTTAAATTTAAATAATAAACTAATTAAAAAATTCAATAACTCTCGCATAACCTCTCAACAATGCATCAACACTACGAGAAAAACCATCGATTTTACTCGGCTGGTCAGTCGTGTATCGATATTCCAGCGTTCCGTACACTTTTTCTCGAACTTTTGTTTTCTTTTGCACATTTCCAGTCACTTGCGATCGTACGCTCGTTGCCGAGAAATGAAGAAGCGTTTATCGACTTTATTGCAATTAGATCGTACATAGTACGAAATAGTAGAGTAAATAACGCATGCAGTTTGCAGTGCGTCGCGGATGGTTGGTTTCTGCCGCGACGCACCGCACAACGCAACACCAGCGGCAGCGGTTCTTCCATCCGGACGGAGGCACGGCTGCTGCTCTTCGGAGTCCCGGCCGGTAGTTTCTGTCAGTCGACAGCAGACCGCGGGGCGAGCTGGTCGAGTATAACACAACCGCTCGGAAAATCGAGTTGCCGAGGTTAACCTCGTGGCCTCATCGACTCACGTTGCTTCTTTAGCCGATACATTATTTTCATTTTTTTTGTATTACGTAAACGCGTAACTTCGTACAATGACCAATTAATTAACACTGTCATCGCCGCAGCTACTAATAATCGCTTTTACACGTATCACGCGAACTTTTTTTTTCGTTTTATGCACACGCAATCAGTGACGACGAGTTGAAACTCGAAAAAAGAACATTATCGAAACAATAATAATAGTAATTTTACGAACGTACGACGGAACGAAATAATCGAATCGATCCGAAAACCGGAAGTTGCGGCTATTATCGTAAATACACGACGAGAAAAAAAGAAAAAAAAAAAAACATCGCGGCGGAATATTGGGTGTTACTTTCGATGTTTTAATCTATCGTAGAACACGCCATCGTAACTCTTCACTTCGAACAACATTGGTGGAAGATATATACACATATATATATATAAATAAAGGCTACGGCTCGTCCCTGCATACGATTGAAACGTATTGCATTTATCGATGGAACATTAATAACGTGGATCGAAGGGGCAACAGGCGCTACGCAAGTGAGAAGAAAGGAGATAAGGCGCGAGAATAAGAAGTGAGTGCAGCAACTTCGGTGAGACTGCCGCTATACCGCCGCGCTGCCTGGTGCTCGTTGATGCTCTCTCGGGTTACTGCCGCTGCAGCCGCTTCGTTTTCTACTCAATTAATTAATTAGCGATCTCGTTGGCCTTATCGAACGGGGCGGTGACACGCGCCACGCTTCTACACTCCTCCTGCCAATGTATTCGTCGTATGACGAAAAAATAATAATAAATCAAATTAATCGAATTAAACCAAACTGAATACAATAATCGTATAATAAATCGAACGAAACAAAAAAAATCATCGATTTGGAATTAGTCGATGAAAAAAGAGCGGAATTCGGAAGAAAATTTTCATTGCATTCGAATATAATTCGTCGAGTTATTTCGCGGCCTCGTGGAGAGTTAATTGAAGAGAGGCATTGTTTACACGAAGAAACGGGGGAACGCGCAACCGTTAACCATTGTAACAGCGATGGCGGCACGTGTCCGAACGCAAAGCATCGGAGTCGGGATATTCGCATTGCCTTAAAAAGTGGAGACAACGCGTCGCGCGTGAAAGGGAGTGCATAGGAGTTTAATAGAGTTTCGCCGTGAGGAGAGGCGGAAAAAGAAAAAAAGAAACGAAACGAAGAAAAAAAACATTGGTTGGCGTTCGGAATGCCGTGGATAAAGTGTCTTGGTGGAGGTGGCGGAAAGGCGAGGCGTGGAAAAGCGCTTACCGTCAGTCAACCCGTTCACCTGCTCGTCAAGGTCAGTAAGCGTAAATCTTATCACGATTCATCTTTCTTCTGAAATTTTACCGGCTTTTCGATTTTTTCACGAAAAAATCGTTCGTATTGAAATATTTTTGTATTCTGCGGAACTTTTGCGCAATCAAATAAATTCATCATTTTCGGCATATTTGTTTCCTCTCATTATCCGCGAGACACAGGCGACCCGATTTTTGTTTTGTTTTTCATTTCACGGAAAAAAATTATAAATCCTTTGTCTTCGAATTTTTGTTTTCCTACTATATAGATGATACATTTCGCTAAGCGAAGCGACGCCATTTTTTTTATCGCAATTAAGATCGATTTTTGGGAAACTATTTTTAGAATTTCGCAAAGCCAAATAATGATTTTTAATTTTTTCGTGGCAAAAAAAAATAAAAAAAAACCAATTCAGCATGGAACCGTTTTCCATTATCGATTGGCTCATTTCATACCCGTGAATAAAGCGCAGTATTGAAAGGGTTTTAAAAAAATCGCATCGATTCCCCGAGGCCGTACGAGCGTTCGCCTCTCTCAAGTCTGCTTCTCATTTAAAATTTATCGTCGACGTACCGATAAAAACGCGAAATAATCGATAATCGATTTATTGCGGAGCTCCGAGGGTCCCAAAACGATCCTCGCGAGTACGAACTACCGACGAAAACTTTCTCGCCCAAAGAATGGGAATTACGCATTATGGCTGCTAATAAGCATCGTTTCGCGGTGTGCCATACTGAATGCGTAAAAGTAGGTTAGGTGGGTCTGTCAAAAAAAAGAATTGAGATACGTAAAAGAAAAGAAAAAAAATAAATAAATAAAAATATCGAACAACGCGATGTATTGACTCGAATATCGAGTCGAGAGTCTCGCTGTTATTATTAGGGAGTAACTTTGTGTACTGCTCCATGAGAAGGAATGCGGTAAAGTCTTGTGGCGCATATAAAGATACGAAATCTTGTCGGTTGCACGAGGCGGATGGTAGGGCCCCGAGAGTCAGTCGGTATAACCAGAAGCCCCAGAGGCCGCTTATATCCCCCGTGAAAACGAATGATCCGGGGCGTGCTTCGCCATCCCTGCTTCGCTCTCGACCCCGAGACCGCGTCCTGTCTTTGATTTATTAATTCTCCCATACGCGTCCTTGGCGGTGGTGAAATTATTTCTCTTCTCATCTCTTCCGTTCACTCCGCGGCTCTCTCGCATCGGACTTTTTTTTTTTTTTTTTACTATCGCGTTTTCTTTTTTTCGTTTCACGGTACCGCCCGTAACGCCCCGCGGGACTCCTATAAATCCGAGCGATCTTTCGGGACGCCTGGCAATTAAAACGATAACGGATACCGGCGCGCGCGAGACTCGCTTGCCGGGTTACTCGCTATCGAGACGAATAGTCTCTCCCTCGCCGCCCTGCCTCCGCTTTTTATGCCTTCAAAGTACTATATAATAGTTTCTCCTTCCGACTGTAGTACGAACTGTCGTAACTCAACCGAACACTCGATCTATACGGCGTTCGTTTGCTCGGTGAGAATTCAATCTCGTGAGATAACTGCCATTTAAGAGAATCATTGAAATGTATCGCGATGTGAGGATCTTACAAGCAATTTCCCTTCTACTTTCCTCACCCTTCGATTAATCTCATTTACGTAGAGAAAAAATGTCATAACCGAGAAAAATAGCGGTAAAAATGCTATTGAAAAAAAAAAAAAAACAAAATAAAAAGCGATGATGAATCGCGAGACAATGGAAATAAAAGAAATTTTCGAACGTGATTCACGCGCGATTCACGAGCGTGAACAACGAAAGCGTCGATGTATTTTTAATTTCTCATTCCCCCGGCATTGTTTACTCTCCGCCGTAAAGTGGCGTGTGGCGGCAACTTGTTGCTCGTTTCTCTCCTCGCGGGTCTATAAGCACCGAATCGATCCCCGAGCGCGCATCGCTTCTTCGCACGCGATTAACCATATAAACACAAGCAAATGTTATATATATGTATATATATACGAAGATCGCGAAGTCTAATAATGTTTGTCGGTAGTTCCGACGCTGTGGGCCATAGAATTACCAATATCTACGATAAACAAAATTACGTGGGCGAACGCGGTGACGCGTTGTAATCACGCGAAGCAATCGGTATACGCGCGGTTCGCCGTCACCGTCGTCCCCTTCGCTTCGTATCCATTCATTCATCGTTGCGTATTAAATAAATTATAAGCCTTTACATCCGAACGAACTTTAATTCGCATTATCTATAAGTAAAGTCGATTAATAATGTAAGAAACGATTTCCGCGTAGCATGTTGCGTTTTTTTATTGTCACGGTAGCGGCGTAGCGGCCCCGCAGATCGCTGCGTGCGGTGGGATCGAGTTATCGGCAAATAGCGTTTAAACGAATTTACGTTCGTTCGGGAAATGCGGCAGAGATGCTGTTCTATCGACGGAGAGAGGAGCGCTGTACAACGATAGGCACAGCGAACTTTTTTTTTTTTTGTCGCATTTCCATTTTTTTGCATCTCTGAATAGCCACCGCCTCCGAGTCGAAGCTTTAACGGCTAATACCTTCACCCGCACTCGCCATCTCGTATTCGCGAGAGTGCATGCAGTCTCTACCGCGCATCGCTGGAGGCTTCGACGACGGATACATCGAATATGTTTACGTGTGGCTAACATCTACGGAGCTATTCTACACTCTACGGGTTATGGTCTGTTATACATATATCTATGGGCACTCGAGTCAGAGATTACGGTGCATACACCGGCTCTGTTATTATAATCGGCGTACTACAATTATCGGCTCTCCTGGTACACCTGTGTTCTTTACAGGACATTCCCCCCGCCACTGCCCCTCGTACAACCGTCAACCGCTAAATTCCTCTTTGCCTTTCTCTTCGCTCATATCTATCGTTCTCTGTTCACTTAGAAACGCGAGAGCGTTACTAATCTGAAATGCAATTAAATTGATGGTTGTTACCGACTTCCAGTTTTTTTAAGGCCATTCCATTCAGTTTTTTTCTCGAGAAACTTACGATTAAAAGGTCATTTTTTTTTTTCATCGTTGGTTACATCGCATTGGTCGATACGCGTCAAGAAAAAAAAGAGCCATTTTTATTATTACAATTCTATTTTTAAATCGTGAAATTGACGATAAGTTTGAAAAAAAAAAGTATATATTGTTTCAACTGTGACAACGCTAAACGAGACATTACGGCAGAATTAGTTACGTTACCCATAAATCGCTTGAATTAAAAACAACAGCGGCGACTGTGAATAAAGAATACAAATTGCTACGAGGAAGGCGTCGATTATCGATCGGGAGCTCATGCTAAACGCGCCTCGATATGCTAATGAAATTGTTGTAACATCGGAAGACCCGAAGCGTCAAATATACATCGGCATCATCCCGTTCCTTATAATTAATGGAAATGTATCAAAAATCGAGAGAAGCGGTAGCCAAGTGGTTTACAGAAAAAAAAACCGCGAGCGTCGAACGCTATCGTGTCGTACGCCAATATCGTATCCCCGTAAGTTTGATAATTTTTTTTTCTCAAAAATGAGACGTTGGATCGAAATTTCAGTGGTACTTTTACGATATAAATCGAATACAAGCTTTACGATGAGTCCGGAATCAACACGATCGATTCGCGCAATAATGCGTTATCGTGATATCGCCTGAAAAACCCATATTTTCCGCACGAAAATTCCGGAGCGTCCGATAAAAAAAAATTAATTAATAAAAAACCAATTTTAAAAATAATGAAATAAAAATAAAAACACACATTTTTTTTCTTTTTTTGCGAGAAAATGTTGTTTTATTTTTATCTTACGCTCATGGGGACGTCCCAAATTCGAAACCGCCGGCGGAAAAACAAATGCTTCTTTGTCTTTTTCGACGAGCGCGAGTGATGATTTATCTCGGTAGTTTGGATGGAGTCGCGCGTTAACGAGTCACAGCGGTACTCCTTTGTCCTACAGTCGCGTTTCTTCCGCGGCGAACTCTCTCCGCCGAACGCCGATTCCTCAAGATCGCCGGATGCACTTGTCCAATGAGTAATTGTAAAAATAAAACTGAAAGCATCGCATCCGCGTCTTGATTACTCGAAACTAATATCCTCAATAAAGAAAAAAATATATCTCTATATATATTTCTACCGCTATAGATGCTCGGAAAAGCTTAGATGCAGTGCCTCGGGCTCTACTAAGTTATTACAACGAGAAAAATGCTTCGAAACGTCGAAAAACCTCGTCCGGCCGGAGCTACTTTTGGCCCTCTTGAGGAACTACGTAGGTGTTTTCTTTTTGTTCGTTCCTCTTTCGTCATTGACCCCTTTAACTCGTAGCCGTAACGCGTTGATCGTGAACAATGCCGTCGAGTTCGCGCGAGGGTACGCGACGAGTCCCGGAGAGCAAGGCAAAGTAAGCTTGAATAAAAGAGTAGCGTGAAAAAAAAAAGAAAAAAAAATGATCATCATCGGCGAGAGTTTCGTTGTCGAGAAAAATATGAGAATATGCGGCTAAACGACGAAGCTTAAAAAAAAAAAAGAAGAAAACAAAAATATCGAGTGAGAGAGGGATGAGAAAGATAGAGTTGAAGGTTGTAGCACTGTAGCGCGCGAGAGTATCGTGGGGTTGAAGGTGCCACGGAAGATCAGTTAAGAAGTGATATAGCGAAGGCGTTTAGGTAAACCGATCGCAGATTAGAGCGGAGAGTTCAGGGTGGCGACCTCCTATACCCCCGTCCCAACAGCGGCAGCAAAAGCATTCAGGATAGAATGCAACTGCAACAAAGTCCGGGTCCACTGCTGTTACTTTCCTGAATTACGAGAGGCTACGTGGCTTCTCCGCATTCTCTTGCGACGCGAGGCCCACTGATGTACCACCGGATGCGAACACGCGCGCTGCGACTCTTCACTCGTTGCAGGGTACGCAAACCATTCTGCTTGATTTTCATCTCGAGATCTTTGGTTTTTTTTTTCTCTTCTTCTTGCATTTCGTGAGAGGCGAAAGTTTAAGGCTTAATAAAATAAACGGAAAAGGATGGATAAAGCGGCGGCATATATTACGATCTCGCAGGTATCATACGATTAGGCATTCTCTTGTTTTTTACTTATTTTATCAATTGGGTATCTTTTTTTTTTATACGTCGAAGTAATTTTGAGAGTCGATCTTGTAAACACGGCAAGGTAGCAGCTCTCGTTAGAGTACAATGATCGTTTTAACAACTCAATCGAATAACGAAATTTGTTCGATATCTTAAGAGGATCGATACTATCGGTAAAGAATGTATTCAACATTTTTAAAGCTTTTTTTCGAAGATTTTTTTACATTAGTAAATTCCGGCAAAGCACCTGTGTGTCTCTATCTTCGTTCAATTATTCCTATTTGATATCGGTTATCGCCGAATGAACAACAGATTCCTTTAGTCTAATGGATGTACGACATTAAATTTCAAGCTAATTTACGCGGTATTTATGTTCGTATTTCGTATACGAATAGATGCTGCGGAGATGAAAAAAAAGTAAAGTTAAACGATTGAGTGTTATTTTGAAAGCGTCGCTATTGAGAATGATCTCCATTAGCGAAGAATTCATTGAGATTTCATTCGACGCGATATCACCGAAACTACGCTCGATCGGTTTCCACTTTTCAAGTTCTCGCGAGTTTTACGAGAGCGTAATCTTGATCGAGGAGCGGTGGTTGCGCGTTCTTTCCGCTTTAGTGTAAACGGACTACAAAAGCTTCTCGATGATTCTCTCAGCCTTTACTGTAATATCCATTTCGTCTCGAGAACATTTAGCCAGTCGCGTCGATAAGACGCTTTACCGGTGGGCTCTTCCTCGTTCTCTCTTGTTTCTCGTAGAAAGTCCATCGGGTAAATCACCCGCCAGGCGAGCCGAATAATTGGGCACCCGGTAGGGGGTCTGATACTCATCGAAAATGAGAAAAGGCTCTCGGTCGCTCATCTTTCATTATTTCAAAAAAATCACTAGAAAATTCTTCAATATACAGTTAAATAACTGCTTCAGTTGGTTTTGTTAGATATTCTAAATAAAAACGATTCGGTAACGCGAAATTTTTTTTTTTCAATACACAAATTAGTATATGAAAAAAAAAAATCGAAATATCGTTTGAATTGCAAAAGCCACGAAGTTTTTATTAGTAACCATTATACCGATAAGAGGGAAAGACGAAGTCAACTAAAGCTGGTAGTTCGCTTGAAGATTTTTTTTCCTTCTTGTTACCGCGATGTAGTAGAAAGTTGAGGAAGACCTTCAAAACCATCGGCAACTTCCGTGAAGAGTACCTATTTGTTATTTTTATTTTTTCGCCGTAGCATAGCTCTTGTCTGTCCGGAAGGGTACACGGTCTCGTGTTTCTACCAAGCAGCGAGTCTCTGTCTCTCGGTACTTCTTAGGCTTGCTGGTCGTTTCGGAAAATGAAGTGCCATTACTCAAGTCGAACGTGTGCCAAGGCACCGTGGGCTCGTACGATGTGTACGTCGTGTACGACGCTGTATTGCGGCGGTATGCGACGTAGGGTGCGTGACACGTGGTCTATGGCCCACATCCTGAACCATATACCTACCCATCTATATATCGTACATACAACCCTCGGTACGTAACACACTGAGGCAGCGAATCGTCGAGCACGTTTTCCAAGCTGCTGGCTCTCGAGACGGCGAGAGACCGACAGCATATAACCGGAGTAAAGTCGCGGAGAGTCTGGACCACCTAAAGCTATGTTTCAATTCAACTGGCGTCGAATTAAAACTATAGCCTCGAGCGATTCTCCCTTCTCCAATAGGAACACTTTAATTATTCCGTATTTTTCTTCCCCACTGTAAAAAGATCGAAAAGAAAACACAAATAGTCATATATACGATAGAAACAAACTTTTAATACGCATCAATCGGTATTACAGATAAGGGGCCATTTTTCATTTATTCCTTCACTATTATTATAAAAATTGAACGTTTTGATGAAACTTTTACTATACAGGGTCAGATCGGACCTTCGCCTCGGCGTACTCGGAATTACGCAGCGCGATGTAATTATACTTATCGACAATCGATCCTCCCAACGTATAATTATGCTATTAGAACCATCAATTATAAAGGACAGCTGCGAGATTTAACGTCTCACGGATTTTCAAGTTATTTTGTCATAGCTAATAGGTTAGTTAATATATAAATTCCTTCGGAAGGATCGGCGTAAACTTTATGTTAAAACGGTAAACACAAGTCGCAAATAATGTAAAGATTGGTGGAATATTTGTCAGTTTATGATAAGATTGGGGTGACGTCATGTATCGTCGTTTCCGTCTATCTTTTCGAGACGTTTAATATCCGGTCTGCGCGCGTCACCCTCGACTCCGTGAGAGAAACAAACCCTCCAAAGTCGAGAGCACTTTTGCCGTATAACTCATCGATTGGCCCCTTGTCAATTCGGTACAATTGCCTCGAGTGGCAAATCGATTGGTCGAGGAGCTTGTTGTGCGCAAAGATAAAAAGATAGAGATACGGCGTCTCCGCTGCCGGTGACTCTTGCAAGGGGGACGGTGTCATTGTCCGCGTGATTGGAAATAGATTCGGTTCGTCACTCGGGCTGTTATATTTATCCGCGGAAATTCTCGCCGACGCTTAAACGGCGAAATTCTCCTCGTCTTTCAACGAATTTGAAAATAAAACCGAAAAAGAGAAATGTTTCTATATTATTGAAATACGAACAAAAATAGTCGATGAAAATTCCGACAACAGTGGATGCGCGGTTGGCGCCGGTGATCATCCAAGTCGAGCGGAAATCGATACATTGTACTCGAAAGAAATTTTTCGTGTAGAACGTTTCGACCGAAGATATGACGAATCTCGTGACACGACGAAATGAGAGTATGTCGGTGACCTTTGGTCACATAGTGTACACGAGAGTGTACAATAATGCTTTCACGAAGCTCCGTATCGCCACGAACTCGAAAGGTTTCACCGGGCGACGACAACGCCGGTATACGACGTCGCGAGAAGGGGAATCCCGTGGAGGCCCTTTCTCGTGACCCATCCTAGGAAAATCAAGACCGTTTGTGTCTCAAAGGGATCGTCACGACGGGGGCACACGAGAGAGCACGGAAGATATATATCCGTACAAATATTTGCTCGTGAAACGGAAATCGCTATTGATGGTCACGAACCAACAGTCGCACAAATTATACACTATATATTGTTATAAATATAACCAATATACAATTTCTCGACGCTTATTACACACAATAATGCCGATAATAATAACAGCACGCTTCGAGGGAAATCTGTCGTGTACAAGATCGTGAAATTTCAATGGTGTATTCAGCATCGTACAATGATAAAAAAAAAAAACGTTTTCTCGGTACAAAGGATTCTCAGCCGTGGTTTCTCCTCGTGCAGAATTGATATTCAATATACAGGACGAGTTAAGATTCGAGATGCGCATCGGTTCACTGTCCGATTTATATGTGCGACACATCACGTTTACAACGCCGATGTCTCATTTGTGGGAAAGCTTCGAGTATTAAAAAAAAATTCCGTTATTCACGCTAAAAAAATAAAATATCACATCGAGATAATTTAAAAAATACGATAAAAAAAATTCAACGTAAACAAAAAAATTCTATAAATTTAATGAATCGCTTCTGGAAGTTTTTACGCATAAAAACATTTCCTAGAATTGAAATTAACATAAATGTCTGTAAAAAAATGACTATAAAAAAAAAAAGAGTAAAACATCCGCGTCGTACGAAGGGAACGAAACATAACCTCGTAAAAGGTCTCTGTAGGGTCTCCGTAGGGTTCGGAGCAAAGAAGATTGGAGTAGGTCGGGAGGGAACGTTCTTTCGATCTTTTTTCCCGCCGCGTAGCTGTGATTCTTTCTATTGTTCCAGCGTCGCCCTTGAATATACCGTTTTTTTTTACATACGCCGCTGATATATAGGATTATATACGCGATTGTACACATCGGAGGATATAGCTTGACCCTGCATAAGCCAACGTTCGCTCGTTCTTCACAATGGAAAACCCCGGACGCAATCTGAATAAAACCCTATTCCCTTCGACTTTCTTGGCGCTATATACACGCGTATCTGAAATACTTGGAGCAACGTCTCCGCGCCGCTAATGTGTCGTCGTATCGCTCGAGCACGTTCGCCGCGGCACCATTAAGAGAGCTCTTCTCTCTCTCTGTCTCCACACTCACTTGTGTTCTCATGAATCGAGCAACGACTCTGAAGCTCCTCATTCTTACACATCGCTATGTATGTTATTGGCTTCGACAGTTTTTTTTACTCCTTTGCATATGTATATGTTTTTTTTTTCTTTATTCGGTGAATGCCGAAACCCTTGCGACAAAAGGTTGGTTTCGTGTGAAAGCCGTACTTTTTTTATACAGGTAAAAAAAATGGAAGCATAGAATAGTATACAACGATAAAAGCTGAAAAAACATATTTCCGCTGAGTATCGTAAACGATTTTATTTTACAAGGTGTGGAAACAAAGTTTCCCGCGTGCGAAACGTGCGGAAAACCTCACTTTAGACACCGCAAAGAAGTAAAAAAAAATCATCGGAGAAATCGCGATCTATATTTATTTTTCGCGATAAAGACATGGAGACCGGTATGGAACTTAATTTTCTCCCTTTTCCGTCTGAATAATTCGTTTCCGTCGAATCGAGACACGTTTTCGCGTTCGTGACTTACGAGATCGTTCTTAATAGAAGAAACGGTCACAAAGTTCACTCGATGAAGGGACGAGATAAAGTTAAGTTTTTGAACCAAAGACAATTTTCTTAACGAGCTTTTGCACGTAGTTTAACTCTCGTTCGCGTTCTATATCTCGAGATATCGTAACCTTCGGACGATTGAGATTTATCCAATTAATCTTGCGCAACACACGATCCGTTCTGCCAGTGTTATTTATGGATTTTTAATTAATTGACGTGAGACAGGGCCCGTCGTATGCGGGTTGAAATTCCGTTCGACGCGGTGGGTCAGCGACGAATGAGTAAAAGACGTTTCAGATTCTAAATTGTCAAGGCGATACGGTGAGTCGCATCGGATTGAATGAAGAAAAATTGATGTTGAAGAGGTGCTCGTTAGTCGAGCGATTCGATTCGAAGGGCACGCATAGGACGGACCGGATGGTCGTTTGTCGATGGCGAACGCCCGATAATCGACAGCAGTACCATCGGATACACCGGTCTGTGTGTGCGTTTGTATGTCCTCTGCTTTCCTCAACGCACACACTTTTTCTCGGCCCTCTTGAGGGAATCTCCTCGCTGGGCAATGGTGTTTCCTTCGTTTTCGCTCGGGCATCGCATTATTCTACACGTGTGAACATTTCACGCTCACAATGGGCTCCGCAGAGTCGTTAGCCCAGCGACACCAGGGCGACGGCGGCGGCGGTTTACGTTGCCGCGCGACCGCGACGGCTATGGTCGATCTTCGACTTCGTGGACTCGAAAAATACTGGCGTGTCCAACCGTATTGTATTCTCTCTTGTTCCCAGAACACGCCAAAGAAAATCTATCCTTTTCTATCGTTTGTCGGCAAAAATGGAGAGCCGTGAAAACGGCGCCTCAAGAGAGACAATCGTTTTCGGTATTTCGCTGCGAAAAATCGGCGAAACGTTAAAAAGGCTACAAATCGATATTACCTTAAAAATTGTGATTTTGGTCGTAACGGAAGACGTCTCGAATGGAGAAAAAGAATAAAATTTAATTAATTATTATATTAAAATTTTTCGGCCATATAGCTGTTTTTTTTTTAATTCGGAACTTTAGCCGCGGAGGAAGCCCCGAAATTCGAGATTTATTTTTTGAGTGAAATCTTCGGCGACCTCCCACTACGCGCTATCTCCCATGAGAGAGAATCCCTCGGTTTAGCAACGCATCGACCTAATCTCTTGTCCATTCACCTGCACAACCTGACTATCGCTTCCTGCACGCCTTCTCGGGTTACGCGGCGAAAAATCTCTTCGCTGGACATCGGACGCATCTCGGAGGAACAAAAAAAACAAATTAACTTAGGCAGACACGCAACGCGCAGCTTCCTCTTCTTTCACTTTTTCTCGGCCGATCCTCAAATGACCTATTGGCTGCTAAGGGGTTCGGGTAAATCCCAACGGTGTCCCCTCTCGAAGCTTCTCCCCTCCGACGTTATATACAGATTAATGTGCGACATCTCGAGTGGGACCTTCGAGGACCGTGTCAAAATACGACTACTGAGCACTTGCATCGTTTTTGTGTTTCAAATTTATCAATTCCGATGCCTCCGAACTCCGAGAGACTCTTCGCTTTTTCAATCCTCGAGAAATTCGTCGCTTTGTTTTTATTACGTCGTATCAATCATTCGGAAGCTTCTGTATACAAAACATGTGATATATATATATATATATATTTTTTTTTTTTCAATTTTCAAGCCTTTCCATTTCTTTCTCATTTATTCCACGAACTTCAAGGCGCGTAAGCGTTAAATACCACTTTCATATCGAAATAACCCTTTAATTTTTCTCGTTCGAAAACGTGACAATGATTAAAATCGAAAGATCGTTTTAAATCAGCGAAACGATCGAGTTTATTGCGGTCGCGCGTTGCAGTGTGGAACGGGTCCCGAAAATTAAACGTTCAAACGGTCCGGAGAGCGATCCATCGCGCGAAGGAGTATCCCAACGAAGGGGATCGGGTAGTCGTAAATTGGCCGAGAATTTCTTATCTCTCAAACGATCAGAAAATTTGACTTCCGCGTGGTTGGCGACTCCGGCTAACGCGTCGGTGTAGCCTGCTTGCCGTAGCTCGTCGGAGTTTCTCGATGCTTCTGGCTGCTGTTACTCCCATCGTCGGCGGCCCATCTTCAAAGCGGCGCCAACGGGTTCCCCCGCGGTTGAGACGCAGAGAAAAGGCTTCTTCTCATGCGTGGGACTGACGGTATGTCTTTCCGTCTCTCTTGTCGTTCGGGTTTCACCGAATCTTCGCAAGAACAGCAGCAACAGCCCGCGGTATGGCTATCAACGAAAAAGATTTGAGATTAAATAATTCACGGGGCTATACCTGCGTCGGCGAAAAATTATCTTGACAGACACATTTTACGAAAACTCGACGATGAATTTTGAAAAAAAAAAAAAACTAAATGGATCGTCTTTATTTGTATCATTCTTAAACTCCGCAATCAGCATTTTTCACTCGAAGCTCGAGAGGTAATTTGTTTGACCGTAAAAAAGTAGGTGCGAATTCATTGTTATGTATCTCGGAATTTTTCGGATGAACGGGTTGAGAACGTGTAACAATGATTGACAGAGTAGCCAACCTAATAGGTGGTCAAAACGCGATTTGTCTTCTCGCGGTGGACAGCCGGCGATTGTTATTCGACGACAGAAAGTACTCGGCGGCGGCAGTAAAAAAGTTTGAAGAAAAAAAGAAAGATGTATGAAAGAAATGCGAAATATGTGAAGAGATACGGAGAAACGTGCACGCGAGAGGCTTCTATGGTAGTGGGCGTTTGAGGCGGACGACGCGGATACCATATGTCTTCGAAGCGATCCTCGGGGTCAAACCAACCCATAATACTGTCACCCTTTCCTAGTTCTTCGACGGCTCCACTGTGCGCCCGTCTCTCTATACTGTATCGCATAATAACGCAACCGCCCAGGAAGACGCGTTACAAAAAAAAAAAAAATGTTGTCGTCACGCCTCTGGAAATTCCTTGGTGCTGATGAATACTATATGCCGCCCAAACGATATTCGCAATCGAGATCTCTTGCGGCTTCTTCTCTCCGTTTTCCTACGTCGCTTCTTCAGCGTTTGCATCTCCCACTAAGATCGCAATCATTTCATCTCGTTTCGTGTTAAAAAAAACATATCTATTTGTCTGTCTGCGCCAAAAGTTTAAGCATCTAAATCCATCCCGAGACATGCGGAGCGTTAAAAATATATTCTTTTCACAGCAAACCGTCGGAAGGTCAACGAATGTCGAGAGACACATTTTTTCTTCATGAGAGATTTTTTTTTCCTGAACAAACATTGTCGCCGCTTCATAAAAATGCCTATTTTAGTATTTCATTTGATCAGAATAAATGTGAAGTCAAATTTGGAGCACGAAGATCGGCAAAGATTTATAAATTAACAAAAATAAATAAATCGTTTCCGAGAGAGCAAAAAAAATTGTATTAATGACGACGGGGGCGAAGATCGGGCGGCAGAGAGATCGAAGCACAAAACGCCCTTCGATTCATGAAGAAGAACGCAGCTTTGGACCTATGCGCGATTTAAAATTAAAATCCCCTCGGCACCTCGGTCGAGAGATGTCGCGCCGTCGCCCGTGGTGTCTGTGTGTGAGTATTCACCTCCGGATCAGCGAGCGAGAATAGTAGCCTCGCGTACACAGTAATACAAATTTAGCTTACCATTGGCTCTCGTGGTCCAGGGCCTGGTCGATCTTGATTATTGGCGTGGGTTGTGCGATCTTTTTTTTTCTCGCCCTTGCACTCGCGAACGCTCTTCATTTGCATGAATTATTCGTCGTCGTATCTCCGCAAGGTACAGCCGTCGGGTATTTTTCGTTCGGAATGTATTTTTTTTTAATTCGAGCGTAAAAACCACCCTCATCTCGACTCTCGCAAAATTCATTAATCCGCTCAAGATTTTTGCATTTACACGCGATGCCAGACGGACACACGAGGCGCAAGCATACCTCCGAGAGCTCTCGAGAGCTCACGCAGAGATAGATTTCACGTCTGGCATGCCTTCCGAGGTAACCGTGAAACGAGAGAACCCCAACACGCAGCATCCGAGATGAGTCCTCACTCTGTACCGCGGAGATGCGACCGCGCGAGGAATACAATAAATAAATAACTGTTGACGCGTACGGGAAGATCCGCAGCGTATTTTATTTTAAATAGCTTGTGGTCGTCGTGCTGCAAGAGAAGTTTGCGTCTGTATCCATATCCTTACTGTCGATTTAACCACGAAAAAATCTCGGGCCACGATACGCAGAGAGAGAGAGGGAGAGAGGGACATCTCGGTCATTGACGCTCTTCTACGGTCATTAACATTGTCGAAGATTTGTCTTATCTTGATTTTTGTTTCGTACACAATATTTGCACTGTAAATGATAAAATTCTGCAATGATAAAAATCTCGAACCACTCGAAATACGAAGAAGCCGACTGAAATCTGATCAACTCGATTAAACTTCCAGCGTGGATACAAGATTTTTACATTAAATTCGCGATTATTGCAATAATTTTTTTTTAACCCGCAATGAATATTTTTTAATTTTTTTTTCTCACAACACAACGATTATTGGCTTTTCGAATTTTCTCAAGTTAATAAAAAAGAATGTAACATTAACACCGGATACAGCCAACTGATGCGATATTGCGAGAAAGCGATTCGAAGGTATCGCGTGCGGGGAAAAAATGAGCTTCCGATCGCCAGTTCGCGATCTGAAAAGAAACATCTGTTACTGTTCTCTTTTGGGTGAAAAGCCGAAACGTTCTTACATCCGTAGATGATCCTCCATTTGGCGTCATTGATCCTGCGTTTCGTAACTACGGTATTCTTCGGTTTATTGTCAGTGAAACGCTTGTTAGAACGACCCGAGTGTCGGTTCGAGGGTTCTGGAAACTCGTAGGTGAAATAAATTGCGGTATCTATCGAACACGATCTCGGGTTCTCTCTATATATGTCGAGATCCATTGTGCATCGGTGTTACATGACTCGACGAACTCTGGATACAATTTTACGATCTATTTATTGGCCGTCCTATTTCCAAGGTCAATGCGATGGGTATACGACGGGCAGAATACACATGCCGCCTACTATAAAATGGGCGCGTCGATGTGGAGAGTAGATGATAAAAGATGGGGTCGGGGGGATGGGCTTTGTTCCATATATCGAGACAGCATCTATCAACTGAGATACTCGAGACGAGATTAAGTTACATCGCCGAATTGGATACCCTGTCTACCAGCTGTTTGCTTGTTTATATAGTCGTTCGTAAACCAATAAATTGAAACTTTATTCTGTTGTTCTCAGTTTGATATTTTCTGTTTCTCCGACTGTCGAGAATCGAGAATTCGAGAAATCATTCAATAAATTGGGAAAACGGTATCCTCCTATTTTGTGTTGAGTCGGAGTTCATAAAAATTTTGAAAATTTCGCACATCAAAATAACTTAAAAATAATGATTTCGATTTGAATTCCAATGTTTTTCGATCAAAATTTCGCTGAAATAGAGATTAACGCGAAAACAAAACAAAAAAAAGTTCGGCTTCTCAACTTTATGGTGGTTTTGGTTACTTTTTTAATAAATCTGTGCCAATTTTGGACTCAATCACGAGAAATGTAAAAAACAAATGTTCGAACAATTTTATCGAAATTAAAATGATGAGTAATAACCTTATAGAGATAACGGATGAAATCAGCGCGATCGCTAAGAAACTGCATTAGTCAGTTTCTTTTTTTCGGATACATTTTTTTTTCGTCAAAGTAACATTCACCGTATCCCTGAGTCGCGGCTCGTCGATGTCAAAAAATATCCTTGTTCGCTCCGTCGGGTTTCTTTGGCGAATAATGCTTTCGGACGTTTGTCCGATGCTCGTTGGCTTGTGATTGTATGCGACGGTTTGCGTGCGTTGAAATGCACTGTTACGAGAACGTACGGTAGAGTAACCAACAGAGAAACATACTGTATAGCCAGAGGCTATCGAAGCTACCGCCACAGTCGCGCGATCGGAGCATAAAGGAGAGCTGAGTCTGGAGAGCCCGAGAGAGTCTTCTCCTGGTCAACGTACCATTCATGACGATATTCTCTCTTTCGCTGGGTTCGCGGTAGCCGAGTCGAAGTGAGGCAGAGATACAGCCGCTATGGTCAGCCAAAGCCAGCAATGGAGCACAGCGGTAGAACGGATGGTACCTTTCATTGTGCGGATTTCCGCGGTGAGTTCTCTCTCGGCCAACAGCCAAGAGTCGTGGGGGAGGAGGGGGCATCCTCGTTGGACTGCAAACCTGCGCGCACGACGGCGCGCCTATAGATACTACCGCATTCCCTTTCGCAAAAGAAAAATCTCCGCTGAAGGACCTTCGTGCTCTCTTGTGTGCTATTATGCATTGTCGACCCGTCAGTTCTACCGGGGATTAGCAATTAGAGCATAAAAAATAGTTGAATTTGAACAGAGAGGCGAAAAAAAAAAAAAAAAAATCCACCCACATCTTTCATTTTTCGTCTACGTCGTAAAACAAAAAAAAAAGATGAAAACTTATGAGCTTATGCTATAGCAGGATTTTTCGAAGGTGGTGAAAGATTTCAGTCACGTAAGCGATTGCGTACCCAAGTAAAAGATCGAAAGGAAATGGGGTTGTTGAAAAAACAGCCCTTAATCATTTTAATGGAGAACATCGCGCGGGGTATTCGGGTAAACAGTGTATCGGATATTTTTCACGACGGGACTCTGTTATAAATTCCCACGGGTAGAGCTGCGAGGGTTGAAGAGAAAGATGGAAACGCATCACTTCGGGCAGTGCGTCCACCGTGTCGATCGGTGAGCTTATACTTGTGAAGATTACTAGGCGCGCCTGCGTCAACAAACTACCGACCACCTTGCACGCAACTCTCTTCATCTTCTTCATCTTTTTCCCTCTTTGCGCGTAATTTTTGTACACGAGAGACCATTATATCGATCGATAGAGTATGGGGACGTTTATCTTGTCGTCCGCCGCGTCAAGTCGTATTTCGACGGGGAGTAAACCCGGACGTGGTAATTCGAAAAGCAAGCATTTCTTCTCAATTGCCTTTTTTTCGATGACATGACATCAATATTTTGATATATTCGTGCATTCATGAGGAATATTGATCAATTTTATAGCCGATGAATTGATCATAAAGAGAATGACAAGAAGAGGTCAAACGGCAATCTATTAATAAATAATGATATGGAAAATATTGCTGTGGATTATGTATTTTGCGGGTTACATAATATCTCTTGAGGCTTCTCGATTTCGTAACTTGAGCAGAATAGCCTCTATTAAAAGTGACGGGGACTATAATGGCGGTTCAGTAGTCGTAGCTGATGCTGTGTGACCCACATAGGCCCTGAAATCCCAATCCGGAACACCCGGACATTAATTCCATACACGAGAGAGTACGTGTAGGCGAGGAAATTAGTTCGCTGCCGTTTCTCTCCTTCCTCTATTTTATCATGATCGTTCAATTTGCGGCACAATGCGCTCTTACATTCCGTAGACATGAAAAGTATGTTACACGATGAATCGAATCGCAACTGAACATGTGTTTCGTCGAATCATCGTAGACTTTGGACTCCATCACTGATTTGCCGATTAATTTAAAACGACGTTGATCAGTGTTTATTTTTTTTGTGAAGTCAATTACTTCGCGTTTAATATAAAGAGCTGACTGGCCGTCGTTTTAGCAGTGTCTGCACGTTGCCGTTTTATACGGGTTGCCAAGAACGGTGTGAATAAATCGGGATCCGGTTTCCCGATAGTATTCTTCGTGAAACGTTGAACAACGGTACTCGCGATGTAGCCGAAGATCATCGTCATCGTCACTCCAAGGGGAGTGTACCACAAGTATGATAGACGATACAGATAAAAGTAATCCTGGTTATGCGCGTTTCTGAAAATCGCAACAATTAGAATTGCACAAGCTTCACTTGTTGTCGTGCGAATTTAATCAATAGTTACGTACCTGGAAGCTATTGTCTCATTATACGCTGCGATCGTGCGATAAGTAGAATTGAAACATTCGTCGACGGATACCGGAAGTTCGGGTATCGGAGGTTTCGGATATCCAAACGATGTCCAGGCTAAGAATCCCAGACTTAGAATCGTACCGATAACCGCTCCCATCTCGTTGGCTCCTTCCACGAAGATACCGAGAGAGAAGAGGCCGAGAACAGGACCACCGATGGCTCCGCTTATAGCGAGATTAGTGGACAAGATGTTGCCGAGTCCGGAAGCCAGAAAAGCGATCGACATGCACAACAATCCATTAATGAGAACGACAATCTTTGCGAAAAAGACTGCCTTCGAATCCGAACATTCGCGATCGAATTTGCGATAAAGCGGTTTTACATAATCGGCAACGGCGATCGCGGCAAGAGAATTCAATGTAGCGGAGGCTGTGCTCAATGCAGCACTGAATATACCGGCTATAAAGAAACCCAAGAGACCTGGGATTTTCGACAATCTTGTCTTAGCAAAATGCGGCATTACTTGATCGAACGAGGATATTTGACCGGAAGTCACTGGATCGCAACCACGGAACCAGGCATAAAGTACTAATCCCGCTAATGCATTCGTCAGTACCATTGCCATTATCATTGGGGTATTGAAGAAAATCGATAGTTGAGCCGATTTCAGTGACCTGTACGAAAAAATTTTTTTTTTTTTTTTTTTTTTAACACTTCGAGACTGTTATCGCCCTCACCTGGCGGAGAGGAGCCGCTGTACGTAAACCTGATTTATCCCAAAATCTGCGACGAAAATGACCATTCCGCCCGTCATAAGCGACCACCATGTATGCCGCACAGTCGGATCGATGTCGAAGCTTTGCGGAAAATTTGAAAGAAGTAATTCAAATTATTATCGTTTTCGTTTCTATTCATCAATGAGAAAAAAACGTGATATAATACTGGAAAATTTCCAATCGACCACCGTCGCCAGCAATATTCCAAGCTGTTGAGATTCCACCCTCGAGATCGTAGCATCCGACGGCGATGATGCAAAGTACCGCGGCGAACATGAGAATACCTTGAAATACATCGGTGGCGATAACAGCTTTGACACCACCGATACTCGAGTAAAAGGTGCAAATGAGACCGATGAGAAGTATGCTCGTCGTGCTGGACAATCCGGTTGTCGCTTCGAGTGCGAGCGCTGGTGCGTACAAAACAACACCGGTACTCATAACCGATCGCACATAATTCGCTAAACTCGCTGCCAAGCGCGCTGTTTTACCGAACCGTGTCTCGAGATACTGCGAAAACAATAAATGTACATCTCCTACATAATAATTGCAATTTGCATACAATGGAAACCCTCTTTTCTTAACATCCCTTAACTCAACCACCCGCTTATTTTAACTTGCTATCATGCCAACGATTTTACTTAACTGTATTTCCCCTGAGTCCGCTCGCCCCACTATGAGCATTGCGCATGTGCAGACTTGCGCCGTTGCTTTGTATCTATGGACGCCTATACCCCTTGTTACCCCTACCGGCAGCAATTAACCCCGAGTGACCACTGCAGGGGAAATACAGAAAAGCAAATGCGTCTGATCCCGCGAAGTTAAGAAAAGAGGGGTTGCGCTGCAGTTCAATGGGTGACAATTTTGCTATTAATTTGGTACCTCATAAACGCTCATATTCTGAAGTCGGAAAAATACTGGAAGATATAAGTAAGCTACGATCGGGCAGCCCAAAACATATCCGACAGTAATGACGATAAATTGAGCGCCGTAGATGTAGTTCTCTCCACTAATGCCCAGCATCGAGATCGCCGACATGAAAGCGACCATAAGAGCGATCGAAAGCAATGGTACACCCATTGAACGATTTGCCGAGAAATATTCCTAATCAATCGATAAGTCTTTCATCAGTTTCTCGAATATCATCTCACGGAAAGTTAAGCTATTATCAATTATATAGCGAACGCGATATAATTTTTACGAGAAAACACTATTTCTGTTTTTGCAATCAATAGCAAATGTTTCATACTTCTGCGGTCCTTTGACGTCCACCGCTGAAACGATAATAGATTCCGATCGATGCGGAAATAAATAAGACTATACCAATGACTGCATAATCGAGCCATTTTAGCGCCGCTGCTATTTCCTCTGTGACCTTATAATTGAATCGAAAAAAAAAAATATATTTTCACTTGCATCAAGGTTGTTCATTTGATTCGATATTCGATGTATTTTACAGAATTATCGTATTTATACATTTTAAAAACGTTTTTTTGTAATGTTTGTTTAAATTCGTATATTTACTTACAGCCATAACTCACAGGTATCGTATATCAAAATATTATTCGGTCACACGTTTCTCTTTAACATTTCATAATTCTCAATAGAATTTCTGTACACAAATTCGAATTTTTTAAAAACAATTTCACGCGTACATCGAATAATCGACATGAATTTTTTCCGCGCTTATAGTTCGTTACTCACGAGTCGCGTGTCACGTCTGCTGTATCCAGACATGTCTGGTGCCTCTGTTTGTAGGGGCAGATAAGCGTTAATCATAAATAAACAAAAACAACTGTTAATCAATTCATGAAAACATGCCGCAACACCTTTGAATGATATCTCGTTTTATTGCCCCTAAACATATTATTGCAACTTGAGAATATTGATGTGACTCGATAAATCGTCGATTGGTTACCGTCTACCGAGATATCCGATACTACGAGAAACTTTCTTTCTTTTCTGCAGACCGATCATTCAATTGTAAAGTCAGTTATCATTCATCATGAAATCATTATTTATAGATAGCGTTTGATGAGAATACGCCGATTTATCAAAAATAACAAGAAATAAGGGTGTAGTGGCCGAATATGGGAACTAAATATGGATTTTCAATTTTTTTTTTCTCTAAAATAAAATGATCAATTGTTATTTGCATTATTTATTCACCAGAATTAATTTCATTCGTGTTTAACACAAAGACTTGACTGGCTGTCGTCTTCGTAATGTTTCGACGTCTTTTTTTTATTCGTGCAGCCAAAATCGGCGTGAATAAATCCGGATGCGGTTCCGCGATAGAATCCTTTGAAAAACATCGAACAACGATGCTAGCGATGTACCCGAAAACCATTGTGGTGGTCCATCCGAGGGTAGTGTACCATAAATACGATATACGATAGGGGTAGAAATAATTTGTGTTATCCACGTTACTAAAATCACATTAAGGTCAATAAAAAGCACTCATTGGCAGCGACTAATGGAAAAATATTGATAGCGTACCTGGAAGTGAATACATCATTGTAAGACTCCATTGCGAGATAAGATGAATTTGTACATTCATCGATCGAGACCGGAAGTTGCGGGACCGGCGGCTTCGGATGTCCGAAGGATATCCAAGCCGACAATATCAGACTTAGAAGAGCACCGCTCACCGCTCCTTTCTCGTTGGCAGCTTCGATGAATATTCCGAGGCTGAAGAGGCCAAGTAACGGACCACCGATCGTTCCGTAAATTGCAAGATTAGTTTGCAACACGTGACCGATTTTGGAAGCCAGAAAAGCGATTCCCACGCACAACAATCCATTGACGACAACGAGAATCTTTCCTAATAGGACCATCATTGCGTCGGAAAGCTCGCGATCTAATTTGCGATAAATTGGTATTATGTAATCGGCGATAGCGATCGCAGCCAGTGAATTCAGTGCAGCTGAGGCAGTGCTTAGAGCAGCGCTGAATATACCAGCAATGAAAAAGCCCGATAAGCCTGGAATTTTCGACAATCTGATCTTCGCGAAGTACGGCATCACTTGATCAAAGGAAGCTATTCGACCGGATGTTACTGGATCACAGCCTTCGAACCAGACGTACAATACCAATCCTGCGAATGATGTTATCCAAACTATCAACGCCATCAGCGGAGTTTTCAAGAACAGCGCAAGCTGAGCTGATTTCAGAGATCTGCAATACGACCGGCATTATTTCATCCGCTATATGACGATTGAACGAATTGAACATACCCGGCCGAGAGGAGTCGCTGCACATAAATTTGATTGACCGCAAAGTCACCAAGGTAGATACCCATACTGCCAAAGATCAATGACCACCACGTATGGCGAACGGTCGGATCCATGTCGAAGCTGGGAAAATATAAATAAAAGAAGTAGTTAATAACCGGTAGTGAAAGATTCCGAATCACCGATTCGGACAGATGGTAAAAAAAATGGCTGAATGAATACTGGAAAACGTCTAAGCGACCGCCCTGCTGAGCGATTTCCCAAACTTTCGATATTCCTCCCTCGATGTCGTTACAGCCGATCCCGATGATGCAAAATACCGAGGCAAACATGAGAAAGCCTTGAAATACATCTGTAGCTAGAACTGCCTTGATACCACCAATGCTCGAATAAAAAGCGCAGATTAGGCCTATTAGTAGTATGCTCGTCGTACTGGATAATCCTGTTGTGGCTTCGACCGCGAGTGCCGGAGCATACAGAACGACACCCGTTCCCAGAGTACATTGTGCGTACATGGCGAGGCTAGCGGCCAATCGAGCTGTTGGACCGAAGCGTATGTTGAGGTACTGCAAATTGAAAGATAATTCAATTAATCAAATTTTAATACTAAACAGAAACAAATCGACGATTCTTCCAATAAAATCTCATTGTACCTCGTAAACGCTCATAGTTCGAAGTTTGAAGAAAACCGGAAGATAAAGATAGGCAGTGATTGGCGCGGCGAAAATATATCCTATAGTAACTACGACATATATGGAACCGTAGATATAGCTTTCACCGCTGGCCCCAAGAATCGTGATCGCCGATACGCAAGCGACCATCAAAGCGATCGATAACAGCGGGACGCTCATTGAACGATTCGCCGAAAAGTATTCCTATTCGTCGATTAATCAGCAACATTGACATTAATCAATTACATTGTTTCGTACGCTGACGAAAAATTAGCCAAGTAACGTGGTAAAAGTTGCGCGTAACCGGGTTTCGTTACCTCCGTAGTTTTTTGCCGTCCACCGGTGAAACGATAGTATATCCCAATGAATGCGGAAATTAGTAAAACTATACCAACGACGAGGTAATCGAGCCATTGCAACGATGCTGTCGTTTCGTCAGAGATCTTCCGCTGTTGTAAATCGATTTTTTTTAATTTTCGTCGCCATATTTCACGAGATATGACGATAACTATTTTTTAAATGTACTCACGTGCATTTTTCTTCGAACGACAATGTATCGGAATCCTATCGTATCCTACACACTGTTAGATTTTACTGGTAACTCGCCACTTGAGTGTCAGACGTCGCCGGAGAGTCTGAATAACGCGGGCGATAAAAGTGTACAAAAACGAGGAACGCCTATTGATCAATATGTCGAGACTTGCAGTATTTTATTTTTAAATATTATCGCAATAAATATCATCGCCTTTACAATATTACTGCATCCGATGTGACTCGATCACAAATCGATTCGTTACTGTCCACTTTATTCTGTCGTAGCAGAAAAAGATTTTTTTTTTTCCAAGAGATTGGTCGCAGACAAGCATTATTGTTATTATTTCTCATTATCGGATTTCTTGATGATCCAATAGCACCTATCAGATCCCAGTTTAGCATTCTTTCGTTTTTATTTAATATTGTTCACTGCAGAGATCGAGATTCACAAATTGCTACCATAATACGACTAAAATAAAACAAAGTGCAAAATAAGTACTCAATATTTTTTCCCAATTTTTGTGTCCTCCGTAAATAATTTACGACTGTTCTCTCATAAAGTATAATTTATCGCTAATGTTGAAAAGAACAAAAAAAGTGCATTGACTCATTTTACGTAAATAATTAATCTTCGTATTGCTATATCGATCGAAATAACTTATCAGCCTTCACATTAATTATTTATTGTTGTGATACAAATTCATTTCGATTTATAACGAAAACTTGACTAGTTGGAGTTTTAAGAGTGCTATCGCAACGTCGTCGTCTCATACGCGCAGCCAAGATCGGCGTGAATAAATCTGGATCCGGTTCGATGATAAGATTCTTGGCGAAACAGCGAACAACGGTGCTCGCGACATAGCCGAAGAGCATCGTGGTTATCATTCCAAACGGGGTGAGCCACATATAGGATATGCGATAGAGATAGAAGTAATCCGTGTCTTCCGCGTTCCTGTAACGACATTTATATAAATCAAAGCGCTTTCATTTCGTAGCGTTTAAACTCGTAAATTCCGATATCGTACCTGGAAGCAAGCATTTCATCGTAAGCCATCGTCGTCGAGGCGAAATAAGTATAATTCAAACATTCGTCCGCGGAGACGGTCAGCTCTGGTACGGGAGGTTTTGGCCATCCGAATGTCATCCAAGCCGTTAATCCCAAACTAAGAAGTGTGCCAATCACGGCGCCTTTCTCGTTCGCAGCTTCGACGAATATTCCAAGACTGAAGAGCCCAAGTACAGGGCCACCGATCGCTCCGTTAACGGAAAATGCAGTTTGCATTATACTACTGAATCCCGATGCCAAAAAAGCTATTGCCAGACACAATAATCCATTAACCAGACAAAGAATCTTTCCGAAGAAAGCTGCTCTTGTATCCGGTAATTCACCATTGAATTTGCGATAGAGCGGTCTTATGTAATCGGCTATAGCGATCGCGGACAGAGAATTCAGCATTGCTGAAACTGTGCTGAGAGCGGCGCTGAATATACCGGCAATGAAGAAACCCAGAAGGCCGGGAATTTTTGCCAATCTCGTTTTGGCGAAATACGGCATTACTTGATCGAAGGATGATATTTGACCGGTAGTTACTGGATCGCACCCTTTGAACCAGGAGTACAGAACTAATCCGGAGAATGAAGTTGCGAGAACCAAGAAAATCAGTATCGGTGTACTGATGAAGAGGGATAGCTGAGCCGATTTTAATGATCTGTTCATCACGATACGAAACTTTGAATATACCAAGCAGAGGTTACAATTAGAAGAATGTTTGCTTAAACTTACTTGGCCGAGAGAAGTCGCTGCACGTGAATTTGGTTAACTGCGAAATTCGAAAGGAAGTAGAAAACGCCACCGATCGTCAATGACCACCAGGTGTGCCTCACAGTCGGATCCATGTCGAAGCTGCAATGATGCAAATGACGAAAACTTTTAGTAGACTTCAACTACTTTTTAATGGGAATGAAAATAAAAATGGACCGAGCCGATACTTGAAAATATTCAATCGACCATCCTTAGCGGCGGTGTCCCAAACTGCTGAGATTCCTCCCTCAATATCGTGACACGCCACGGCGATGACACAAAATACAGACGCGAACATGAGAAAACCCTGAAACACATCGGTAGCAAGAACAGCTTTGATTCCCCCGATGCTTGAGTAGAAAGTGCAGATGAGACCTATGAGGAGAATGCTTGTCGTACTGGACAATCCTGTCGTCGCTTCCAGTGCGAGTGCCGGAGCGTAAAGTACGACACCCGTGTACAAGCAGCATTGTGCGAAATTTGCAATGCTGGCTGACAACCGAGCTGTTCCTCCGAATCTCCTTTCAAGATACTGAAAGTAAACAAAAAAAAAATAGACGTTGATCTCGTAAATCAGATTTCTATCTAAGAATGTCAAAGTCTCGACCATGACGATTTTTATCGATCGAGATTGTACCTCGTAAACGCTCATGTTTTGAAGCCGGTAAAATACCGGAAGATAGAAGAAGGCTGTGATCGGCGTACCCACGACGTATCCGACATTTACGACGACGAAGTGGGCGCCGTAGATGTAGTTCTCACCGCTAGTACCGAGCAATGCAATCGCCGACAGGAAGGCAACCATCAGAGCTATCGACAGCAGCGGTACGCTCATCGAACGATTAGCCGAGAAGTATTCCTGTTCATCAATTAATCAGCAATCCACATCGTGATTGCATACTCGTATGGAAAAGTAGTTTTCTATCAACGCAGCGAATATCGTGTCCGTCGATGTATATTCCATACCTCAGCAGTTCTTTGTCGTCCACCGCTGAATCGATAGTAAATCCCGATAGAAGCGGAAATAAGTAGGACTATTGTAATGATGACGTAATCGAGCCATTTTAGAGATTCTTCTGTAGCGTCGGTGATCTTGAATTTGAAAAGATAGTCTCGAATATTTATTGCTCCTTATCGATAACTCCTAACGAAGGCCAACTTGATACTTCCTTCTGCAATGCGGATTACAACAATAATGAAAACTGTATACTTACGTTCATAATTGAAAATCAATATTTTTAGCACCTATTCCGTCACGGAATGCAAATTAGGAAAGAAATTATGTCACTTGACCAAATGTTGCGGTTACTCTCGTCCTTGAATTGTAAATTTGCTTCGTCATTACCCTCCAAGTGCCGAATTTTTTGCCGTCGTCTCTCTGATACGTGTGAGCTTCGCGAACGATTGAGATAAACTGAGAACACGAACTTCTACCAAGTGATATGGTGAAAGTTGCAGCAGTGTTATGCTTTTGCGCATACATTATCTCTCGATTTATTGTGACGGTCGGTATTTGCATAAGCGATATGATGCGAAGCCACGCCGATTCGTCAAGTATTCCGTTGAGGAGAAACCGCGTTTTGAGACTTTTACGTTCAATGACTTGTCGACCGTTATGTGTACCTACACCCGATATCAATCGCAAAGACAAGATTGCATTGACAGCGGAAATAATTTGATTGATCGTTGACCGTAATTTTCGTCCACTGCAAGCTACGCGATATCTATGGGCGGGAGGACTATCACACAGAAGGAAAAACGAATGAGCAATAAGTTAACAAGAAATAGATGACTTATTTAAAATTTGTTCACATTTTTATTCACAAAAAATTACTTCGGACAAACAACTTCTGTCTTTTAGTTTTTAATTAAAATTACATCAACAAAATGTTACAACACAATTACTTATTTAGCTCTGTTGTTTTGGCAATTGCTTCGCGTCGTCGTATTACACGCGCAGCCAGAAGAGGCGTAAATAAATTTGTATTAGTTTTCACAATAGAATTCGGTGAAAAACAACGAACAACGGCGCTTGCGATGTATCCAAAAAGTATAGTAGACAGCATTCCAATGGGAGCGTAATACATGTAGGATATGCGATATGGGTAGAAATAACTATGATCCTCGGTGTTCCTGAAATCAAAAAAAATTCACTCAAACGCGCGCTTTAAGTAGTGACAGAGAATTCGCATATTCTGATATCGTACCTCTTGTACGAGAGTAGTTCTTGATACGCCGTGATCGCAGGATAGGTAGAATTTGGACATCTTGCGGTCGACATTGGAAGTTCTATTATCGGCGGCTTCGGTTGCGCGAAAGATATCCAAGACGTAATTCCCAGACCGAGAACAGTACCGATCACGGCTCCTTGCTCATTGGCAGATTCAAAGAACATTCCGAGGCTGAATAAGCCGAGTAGTGGACCTCCGATGGATCCTTTGATCGCAACGATACTATGAATCAAGCTGCCCATTTGAGAAGCCAAGAAGGCGACTGCTATACACAATAATCCATTAAGTACACCGAGGATTTTTCCAAAGAATGGTATCTTAGAATCTGGAATTTCGTGACCGAATTTGCGATAAATCGGTGTAATGTAATCGGCAATAACGATCGCAGACATTGAATTCAGCACAGCTGATACGGTGCTCAGGGCAGCGCTGAATATACCGGCGATAAAGAAACCCATCATTCCTGGCATTTTGGTTAATCTTATTTTGGCAAAATACGGCATAATCTGATCGAATGATGATATATGTCCGGAAGCCAAGGGATCGCAGTGCTGGAACCACACATACAGAACCAACCCTGCAAAAGCCATTGAAAAACTTTGGCTGACCACAAACGGGCAGTTGATGAAATAGGCTAACTGCGCGGACTTCAGTGACCTATGGACCACGACACAATAATGTAACTTCTAGTGCAACAAATTTGAATATCATATGTCTGAGTAATTCTTCAATTGGGCTTATACTTGGCTGATAGAAGTCGTTGAACATGAAGCTGGCCGACGGCGAAGTCCGAAAGAGTAAGTGCCATTCCACCAATCGCTAGTGACCACCAAGAGTGTCGAATGGTCGGATCTGGGGAAAAGCTGACATAACCAGTTAAAAAAATCTGCCAACTACGTTGGGACATTGCTTGCTCTCTTTTATTATAGTTTACAAGAAGCTCTGTTTTGTGATACGTTTGTTACGTCCCGTATTTCTTTTCGCGAATTTTCCAACGGAAAATACCCGAAACAAAGCGAGACGTAACTCTCCTTAGCAACAGCGCACCGCTGAGCTGCTCATCTGGGATGTGATTTCACACGGCAGCCGCACTCCCGCGATGAGCTGCAGAGTCGTATTCCTCGATATACTCTCATATTATATCGCCAAAAAAACGGAGATCCCCGAAGTATAACGATGCACGCACACATACACACACACATTTTTGCTTAATGTGATTTCTCGAAGTTTTGGAACATTCTGAATACGTTTCCAAGAATTTGCGAAATAAAAAAAAAATCACCAAAACAAAGCTTCTTGAGAAAGTAAAATCAGAAAAAAAATCAGTGATTTAATTTACTATTGAGAGCATATTACAAAAAATATCATATTAAAAGGTACCTCGGCCAATCCAAGCGGCCACTTTTTGCCGCGACATTCCAAATTTCTGTGATTCCACCAATATCGTACCATCCCACGCCGATAATACAAAGTGACAGAGAGAACATGATAATGCCCTGAAATACGTCGGTTGCAAGAACAGCTTTAACTCCACCGATACTCGAATAAAACGTGCAAATGAGACCAATGAGCAGTATACTCATTGTGCTTGACAATCCCGTTGTGGCTTCCAGCGCGAGTGCTGGAGCGTACAAAACTACACCTGTAGTCAGACACATTTCCGCAAAATTTGCAACGCTTGCAACCAATCGCGTTCGTGCGCCAAATCGCATCTCCAGGTACTGCAAAAACGAAACATTAAACTTTTCGGTGTTTTTGACATCTTTAATGCTTTAATGCTTCAAATAATACCTCGTAAATGCTCATAATTTGGAGCCCAAAAAATACTGGTAGATATAGAAAAGCTGCGATTATCATCCCCAGACAAGTGCCAACGTTAATAGCACAAAACTTCATCCCATAGCCATAGATCTCGCCGCTGCAGCCAAGAACTGCGATCGCTGATAAATAGGCAACGGTCATAGTGAACGCCATCAGCGGTGCGTTCATCGAGTGGTTTGCCAAGAAGTATTCCTGTTCGTCAATCGAAGGAACAGATTATTATCGTTTCGCGGATTCGTCTAAATTTCAATCGCGACGTACCAATTCTTGTTAACAAAGATACCTCGGTAGTTTTTTGTCGTCCACCGCTAAATCGATAGTATATGCCGATTGATGCCGAAACCAATAGAAGTGCACCAACGATAAGGTAATCATACCATTGCAGCGATGCCGCCGTTTCATCAGTGACCTCAAAATTAGTAGATCTCTGTTTACCATAATAATCTCCCTATCAGAGCGACTTATACACGTGTCAAATTATATCTTTTATCTCGTAGAATTAACCAGTTCGAGACGACATTTAATCTCTGTCATTTAAGGCGGTTTAATTTTCACTGAAATTTACTTACATCCATCGTGACTACAACTCAATATAAGACAATCCGACTTCGACACACACCGTACGTGAAATAAATGGACTTATTTTAGACCGAATCAATACTTAAAAAATGTCGATGCCGAATCACAAATTTTCGACAGTCAGACAATTACGCGCCCCGAAGACGTCTGCGAGGTGTCTGAAGACCGTCGACAAAAATATTAACGAATAACCTGAATATTGGTAACAATTTCATGTATAAACAGAGTTCTCCGCGTGATCATGTCACATATTGATTAACGGCGCGCTTAAAGCACAAACTTCCTCTTGTTTTGTAAAAGTGGTGTATTGTTTACATGTCACATACGCTATATATGGGATATGTGTATCTCTCGGTAGCACTTTTTACAGGTGTAAAGGAAAATGTTGGTCAATCGTTGCCATTGGTTAAAGTCTGAAGTTCCAAAACTTTCCATAACACATAAATTACGAGTGAGGAAAATTGTCAAAAGAAATATTACCAGACGATGGAAAATTATTATTTTGCAATGTCAAGGAACTGAAAATAAACAATCGGTAACATTGTAATACTAATTGCGTGACTATTGTGCAGATATGCGTTTCACGCAGCAATACAAAACAACGCTCCAGACGAGATGAAAAATATAAACAGAGCTTAGAAAAATGTGGAGCTCACTTCCGCTGTAAGTAATTCGTGATTTTTTTTTCTGCGACTTGTTCTTAGATTGAGTCTAAATTTTCACAAAGATAAGAAACTAATTACATTATAGAGCCGTATTTACACGATTGGAACAGTAATACCTGCGAGTATTAATTTTTTACAATTGGCTACGATAATTAAAAAATATCTATGACTCATTCGCTTGGAATGAATTCTTTCGAGTTTAATACAAAGACCTGACTAGCTGCCGTTGTCATATCGTTCTCGCGTCGCCTTTTGATCCGAGCTGCGACGAGCGGCGTGAATAAATCTGGATCTGGCGCGGCGATATCCTTCGACAAACATCGAACAATGATGCTCGCGATGTATCCAAGTATCATCGTCGTCATTACTCCCACGGGAGTGTAGAGCATGTAGGATAAACGATACGGATAAAAATACTCGGATTCGTCAATGTTCCTGCAGAATGAATAAATAAAAAACATTGATGAAAGTAATGATGAAAAATATTGGAACAGACGTGATCGGTAGTATCTTACGTCGAACCGAGAAGTTGGTCGCGCGCCGCGGCTATATAAGTTGAGTTCGAACATTTGTTGATGGAGACCGGAAGTTCCGCTATCGGAGGTTTCGGTTGTCCAAAGGTTATCCAGGCGGACAGAACCAAACTTAAAACCGATCCGATTACCGCTCCGGTCTCATTGGCACCTTCGACGAATATCCCGAGACTGAAGAGACCAAGTACAGGACCGCCCATAGTTCCACTAATCGCGAGAGCAGTTTGCATCAAGCTGCCCAATTGGGAGGCCAAAAACGCTATCGCAACACAGGCTATTCCGTTGATGACACCGAGAATCTTGCCGAATAACGGTGCTTTCGAGTCCGGAAATTCACGATCAAATATACGATAAATCGGTTTTATGTAATCGGCGATGGCGATTGCCGCTAGGGAATTTAACATTGCCGATACGGTGCTGAGCGCAGCGCTGAATATACCAGCTATGAATAAACCCGTGAGTCCTGGCACTTTGGACATTCTCATTTTTGCAAAATGCGGCATTACTTGATCGTAGGACGATATTTTACCGGAAACAACAGGGTCGCAGCCCTTAAACCAGACGTAGAGAACCAGACCTGAGAACGAAGTTGAACCGACCATTAAAATCACGAGCGGCGTGTTCAGGAAAAGTGCTATTTGCGCTGATCTCAGTGATCTGTGGCAAACAAAAAAATACCAAAATCATTTAAAATTTCTACCGTATTTGTATTACGCTGACCTTCACTTCGATTGTTAACCTACTTGGCTGATAAGAGTCGCTGCACGTGAACTTGATTAACGCCAAAGTTCAGTAAGAAGAATCCAGCACCGCCCAACGTCAATGACCACCAGGTGTGTCTCACAACCGGACTTGGATCAAAACTGGAACGGAGTTTAAAGAAAAAATTCTTTTTCATATCAACGCATACCGAGTTATTGTTACGATTTTCGCACGAATGATAACTCCGTACTTGAAGAAGTTTAGACGGTCATCCTCCTTGGCAATTCGCCAAACGGTCGCGAAACCACCCTCGATATCGGAAACCCCAACGCCGATCACAAGGAAGATCGTTCCGAACATGAGGAGTCCCTGAAATATGTCTGTCGCGAGAACGGCTTTAATTCCACCGATGCTTGAATAAAATGTACATATTAAACCTATGAGAAGGACGCTCATCGTGCTTGACAACCCTGTTGTCGCTTCGAGGGCGAGTGCCGGTGCCCACAATACGACACCTGTGTAGAGACTCAGTTGCACGTAATTTGCAATGCTCGCTGCTAATCGCGCTATAACACCGAATCGTCTTTCTAGGTACTGCAAATGAATACATAAATTAGAAATTGACTTTCGAATTCGTAAAACAGGACATGCTGAAGTAGAATTTGCACTTTTCCTCATTTTACCTCATAAACGCTCATATACTGAAGTTTGAAGAATACAGGAAGATAGAGAAAGGCAGCGATCGGTGTACCCACGAGAAATCCAACGTTTATCACATTGAACTCGCCACCGTAGATATAATTTTCCGCGCTCATTCCCAGCATCGCTATCGCCGACAGCAAAGCAACCATTAATGCTATCGCTAACAGCGGTATGCTCATTGAATTATTTGCCGAGAAGTATTCCTGCAGAACGATTAAACACGAAAAAACGTCATGTTTATCACACAAGTGATTTATCTCTTTTTCAAAAATTCTTCACATTGTTATTTGAACACAAATAAACTTGTAATAAAATTATTGATCAAGACAACATTTTATTCAAAAAAACAATTTTTCAGAAAATTAAGAATTTTTTAAATATTTTTTAAAATTTTTATACCGCAGCAGTTTTTTGTCGCCCACCACTGAATCGATAGTAGATCCCGATTGATGCAGAAACCGTCAGGACGATTCCGACAACTAGGTAATCAGGCCATTCCAACGATGGTGGAATTTCGTCAGTGGCCTTAATTACAAAGAACAGATATTTCCTTCGCATTCTTTTACCTCGATTATCGTGCCGAAGCATGTACAGTTAAGTGTTTATCACTGGTAAACTGATGAGGCTGAAGTTGGCGACCAGAGTTAGCGACCGGAGAGCGGTGTTTTTGGACGGGACTGTACCCGCTATGCACAGCAGCGGTATGCAGCAGAATTAAAAGTGCGCGCATGTACGGATCAGCTTGAAATTTTACATATGATTTCTCGAAGGTCTAGGGAATCGATTTGTGAAAGAACATTTGTGGCGACGGCGTGCTGGACTTTGTTATTAATTAACAAAGTCCTGGTTACCGCGCGATCGAAGCAACAAATGCGCACCACGAGTACACGCATGTCGTCGCCAACAAAATTTTAGCGCAGATCGCTTCGTTATAACTTTAACAAGTAATCTGCGTTGGAATTTCAATGGCGACGGCATGCTAGCCTTTGTTATTAATTAACAAAGTCTTCGTTGCCGCACGATCGACGCAACAAATACACGCCACGAGTACACGCACGTCGTCGCCAACGAAATTTCAACGCCGATCGTTTCCTTATACCTTTAACAAGATACCTGCAAAATTTCATCGTGATCAGAGTTTGCGTTTAATTATGACAACCATTTATTTGTTACAAACGCTGATCTCGGCGTTTCTCATAAACAAATGTCTGTAATAACTAAACGCATACTCTGATCACGATGAAATTTTTATGATATCTTCTCAAAGGTATAACGAAGTGATCTGCGTTGAAATTTCGATGGCGACGGTATGCTAGCCTTTGTTATTAATTAACAAAGTCTTCGGTACCGCGCGATCGAAGCAACAAATGCGCACCACGAGTACACGCATGTTGTCGCCAACAAAATTTCAACGCAGATCGCTTCGTTATAGCTTTAACAAGTAATCTGCGTTGGAATTTCGATGGCGACGGCATGCTAGCCTTTGTTATTAATAAACAAAGTCTTCGGTACCGCGCGATCGAAGCAACAAATGCGCACCACGAGTACACGCATGTCGTCGCCAACAAAATTTTAGCGCAGATCGCTTCGTTATAACTTTAACAAGTAATCTGCGTTGGAATTTCAATGGCGACGGCATGCTAGCCTTTGTTATTACTAAACAAAGTCTTCGGTACCGCGCGATCGAAGCAACAAATGCGCACCACGAGTACACGCATGTCGTCGCCAACAAAATTTTAGCGCAGATCGCTTCGTTATAACTTTAACAAGTAATCTGCGTTGGAATTTCGATGGCGACGGCATGCTAGCCTTTGTTATTAATAAACAAAGTCTTCGGTACCGCGCGATCGAAGCAACAAATGCGCACCACGAGTACACGCATGTCGTCGCCAACAAAATTTCAACGCCGATCGTTTCCTTATACCTTTAACAAGATACCTGCAAAATTTCATCGTGATCAGAGTTTGCGTTTAATTATGACAACCATTTATTTGTTACAAACGCTGATCTCGGCGTTTCTCATAAACAAATGTCTGTAATAACTAAACGCATACTCTGATCACGATGAAATTTTTATGACATCTTCTCAAAGGTATAATGAAGTGATCTGCGTTGGAATTTTGATGGCGACGGCATGCTAGCCTTTGTTATTAATTAACAAAATCTTCAGTACCGCGCGATCGAAGCAACAAATGCGCACCACGAGTACACGCATGTCGTCGCCAACAAAATTTCAACGCAGATCGCTTCGTTATAGCTTTAACAAGTAATCTGCGTTGGAATTTCGATGGCGACGGCATGCTAGCCTTTGTTATTAATAAACAAAGTCTTCGGTACCGCGCGATCGAAGCAACAAATGCGCACCACGAGTACACGCATGTCGTCGCCAACAAAATTTTAACGCAGATCGCTTCGTTATAACTTTAACAAGTAATCTGCGTTGGAATTTCGATGGCGACGGCATGCTAGCCTTTGTTATTAATTAACAAAGTCGTCGTTGCCGCACGATCGACGCAACAAATACACGCCACGAGTACACGCATGTCGTCGCCAACAAATTTTCAACGCCGATCGTTTCCTTATACCTTTAACAAGATACCTGCAAAATTTCATCGTGATCAGAGTTTGCGTTTAATTATGACAACCATTTATTTGTTACAAACGCTGATCTCGGCGTTTCTCATAAACAAATGTCTGTAATAACTAAACGCATACTCTGATCACGATGAAATTTTTATGATATCTTCTCAAAGGTATAACGAAGTGATCTGCGTTGAAATTTTGTTGGCGACGACATGCGTGTACTCGTGGTGCGCATTTGTTGCTTCGATCGCGCGGTACCGAAGACTTTGTTTATTAATAACAAAGGCTAGCATGCCGTCGCCATTGAAATTCCAACGCAGATTACTTGTTAAAGTTATAACGAAGCGATCTGCGTTAAAATTTTGTTGGCGACGACATGCGTGTACTCGTGGTGCGCATTTGTTGCTTCGATCGCGCGGTACCGAAGACTTTGTTTATTAATAACAAAGGCTAGCATGCCGTCGCCATCGAAATTCCAACGCAGATTACTTGTTAAAGCTATAACGAAGCGATCTGCGTTGAAATTTTGTTGGCGACGACATGCGTGTACTCGTGGTGCGCATTTGTTGCTTCGATCGCGCGGTACTGAAGATTTTGTTAATTAATAACAAAGGCTAGCATGCCGTCGCCATCAAAATTCCAACGCAGATCACTTCATTATACCTTTGAGAAGATGTCATAAAAATTTCATCGTGATCAGAGTATGCGTTTAGTTATTACAGACATTTGTTTATGAGAAACGCCGAGATCAGCGTTTGTAACAAATAAATGGTTGTCATAATTAAACGCAAACTCTGATCACGATGAAATTTTGCAGGTATCTTGTTAAAGGTATAAGGAAACGATCTGCGTTGAAATTTTGTTGGCGACGACATGCGTGTACTCGTGGTGCGCATTTGTTGCTTCGATCGCGCGGTACCGAAGACTTTGTTTAGTAATAACAAAGGCTAGCATGCCGTCGCCATTGAAATTCCAACGCAGATTACTTGTTAAAGTTATAACGAAGCGATCTGCGCTAAAATTTTGTTGGCGACGACATGCGTGTACTCGTGGTGCGCATTTGTTGCTTCGATCGCGCGGTACCGAAGACTTTGTTTATTAATAACAAAGGCTAGCATGCCGTCGCCATCGAAATTCCAACGCAGATTACTTGTTAAAGCTATAACGAAGCGATCTGCGTTGAAATTTTGTTGGCGACAACATGCGTGTACTCGTGGTGCGCATTTGTTGCTTCGATCGCGCGGTACCGAAGACTTTGTTAATTAATAACAAAGGCTAGCATACCGTCGCCATCGAAATTTCAACGCAGATCACTTCGTTATACCTTTGAGAAGATATCATAAAAATTTCATCGTGATCAGAGTATGCGTTTAGTTATTACAGACATTTGTTTATGAGAAACGCCGAGATCAGCGTTTGTAACAAATAAATGGTTGTCATAATTAAACGCAAACTCTGATCACGATGAAATTTTGCAGGTATCTTGTTAAAGGTATAAGGAAACGATCGGCGTTGAAATTTCGTTGGCGACGACGTGCGTGTACTCGTGGCGTGTATTTGTTGCGTCGATCGTGCGGCAACGAAGACTTTGTTAATTAATAACAAAGGCTAGCATGCCGTCGCCATTGAAATTCCAACGCAGATTACTTGTTAAAGTTATAACGAAGCGATCTGCGCTAAAATTTTGTTGGCGACGACATGCGTGTACTCGTGGTGCGCATTTGTTGCTTCGATCGCGCGGTAACCAGGACTTTGTTAATTAATAACAAAGTCCAGCATGCCGTCGCCATCGAAATTCCAACGCAGATTACTTGTTAAAGCTATAACGAAGCGATCTGCGTTGAAATTTTGTTGGCGACAACATGCGTGTACTCGTGGTGCGCATTTGTTGCTTCGATCGCGCGGTACCGAAGACTTTGTTAATTAATAACAAAGGCTAGCATACCGTCGCCATCGAAATTTCAACGCAGATCACTTCGTTATACCTTTGAGAAGATATCATAAAAATTTCATCGTGATCAGAGTATGCGTTTAGTTATTACAGACATTTGTTTATGAGAAACGCCGAGATCAGCGTTTGTAACAAATAAATGGTTGTCATAATTAAACGCAAACTCTGATCACGATGAAATTTTGCAGGTATCTTGTTAAAGGTATAAGGAAACGATCGGCGTTGAAATTTCGTTGGCGACGACGTGCGTGTACTCGTGGCGTGTATTTGTTGCGTCGATCGTGCGGCAACGAAGACTTTGTTAATTAATAACAAAGGCTAGCATGCCGTCGCCATTGAAATTCCAACGCAGATTACTTGTTAAAGTTATAACGAAGCGATCTGCGCTAAAATTTTGTTGGCGACGACATGCGTGTACTCGTGGTGCGCATTTGTTGCTTCGATCGCGCGGTAACCAGGACTTTGTTAATTAATAACAAAGTCCAGCACGCCGTCGCCACAAATGTTCTTTCACAAATCGATTCCCTAGACCTTCGAGAAATCATATGTAAAATTTCAAGCTGATCCGTACATGCGCGCACTTTTAATTCTGCTGCATACCGCTGCTGTGCATAGCGGGTACAGTCCCGTCCAAAAACACCGCTCTCCGGTCGCTAACTCTGGTCGCCAACTTCAGCCTCATGGTAAACTGCATGTTTTAACAATTACGCGTTGTCCAATCTCAGTGCTCCAAGGACTCGGCGCTCTGAATTTCACTCTGTTGTGTACTTACGTCCATCCTGATGACGTCGCGATGTAACAATCCTATTTTTATATAAAAATTATCGAACACCGATCGCTCGATAAATAGTATCGACGAATTTTCTCAGTTCCGCGACTCCTTTACTATGGTTGTTCGGTATTCGTTGATTTTACAGCATCAACAACACCGACGTTTCGAAAAATTCGCAACTCGCGCGTGTCGCGTCGACGTCTCTAGGACGTCTGAGCGCGGCGTGTAAAAAAAAAGTGAACAAGAATCGGAACGCACACCGACTATTGCATAACTATGCTACCTAAGGATTTTACGTGGTTACGATAAACGACCCGCGCGCTTTAAGCGTATATCTCCGTTTATTGCGTGCAGTCGCCGCCGCTTCGATATTTGCACAACCTGACGTCGCTCGTCGATTTCTCTCGCCTTTTTGATGTTTCAATTCCGCGAGACAAATTCCTTTCGCATCTCTTTGGATCACACAAATTCAGCACGAAGGCACGGAACAGATGCCGATGTATTAATTTGCTTAATGTTCGTTTATCAATTCCGTCGTTATGAGAACAAAAATATATAATACTTCGAGACGCCGTCGACAGACGAGTTTACGAAACTCCCTAAAGGTTGAAAAAAATACAAATACGGAACAAATTTAATAATAACATTCTTCGCCTCTCAATTTTTCCCTTTGTGTCAAAGCATCCAATAAACATAATAATAAGAAATTTATGGTTAAGAAAAATACCCGTAATTATGAGTGACAATGGCAAAACTTCCGCCTTTGCTTCGACATTTTAATGTGCGTTTCGCTCGTTAATAATCACGCCGATGAGTAACACCGATTATCAACGGGGACGATTGTCGGACATTAGCCAAAGTACCATAGCGCGAAGTTATTCGAAAGCGGGAACTCCCGCGCGTGGTTTGCGCGAGATGAAAATATTGTTTCAGAACACTCGACTTCTATTAAAATCAACAGAGTTCCGAAAACGCGTATTGCCTTCGGCGTATTTCTTGCTCGTTTGGTACTCTCGAGTAATTCTCGTATTTCCTCTTTCTTTTCCTCCTAATGGTATACGCGCTCGTCGACCAATCGATATGAATGCCGATTTGATTCGTCCCCTCCACGGCTAAGCTATGTTATTATTAGAAGGTTGAAAATAAACATAAAAATGTCGAGAGGCAGCTATTTCGAAGGATGAGATAGCTATCGCCCAGGAAGCTTCGTATATAGCCGAAGAATTACCAGGATTATCGGCATTTATTATTTTATGAAACATTGGCGGAAGAGCCAAGCCGCGTACAGTGTAGACGTTTTGCCGCAATATCTTGCGCGGATTAATCCGTTGACGGGGCGAGGACGTGCTTCTTGCGCTCGCGAAGAATCGCCAACCAAGAGAGCTCGCCTCCGTAGTCAGTACATAAGAACCTGATGCGTAAAAGAAGAACGAAAGAGAGTCTCGAAGCGAAGGACTGCGAGAGGCACCGCGCTTGGCGCGGTAGTCCAAGAGGGACGGATAGATGCCAACGAAGGAGCCGGTAAGTGGCGAATTCCCGTCATTAAGTTGTTAGACGACAGAAGGCTAACCGCCGGTTAACTGGCTGCTGAACTTGATCGGCGATATCTCGTTGACCCGACGTTGGTACACCCGCTGTTCGACGACCCGAATTATTCGCCATGTGGCAACTTTGCCCCGCCTTCCGCCCATTTCCCTCTCGGCGCGATGTTGCTAATAGCAATTGAACATCGGATAAATTGGTAAGGCTTTACCGTTTAGTGCTTCCAGTTGGATCAGCAAGAATTCCTTGATCCACGCATCGTTCTGGGGCTCTCGTATCGAAAATTCCTCGTAAATCGACGATATATTTACTGGCAAAGCGACGAGAACGTCTGATCAAACGATCACGAGACCTACTCTTGTGCACTATTTTCATTTTTTTTTTTCGTCTCGCGAACTGTGTTCCGATAGATGCAATCATCAATTTTTCATAATTGTGTCTAATTATTTTAAATTTCGATTTTTTTGACAAACGATCGAATGGAAACGGAATTTTAAATAATTAGACAAAAATCTGAAAAAATTTATACGAATTCAGAAAAATTAAAAAATTATTGTCATTTGAAAAAAAAGTTTCGTTTCCCGATGATTTGTTGGACAATTTTTTTAAATCAATTTGTTAGCAATATTTTACCTTATTACTTTAATTATTTCCTTAACCTCATAATCATTGAAAAGATCGAAAACAAGAAAAAAAAAAAACAATTAAAAAAAAATTGTAAAAATCACAAGATTCTCCCATAATCCAGAAAAAATTATTCATTCGCAACATATGATGGTAACTGGCAAGTCAAATTTGTCTTCGCTCTATACACTCGTGCGTTATATTTAATATTCGATTGCGCGTGCTGCCCTAGTTTTTTCCCTTGACGTTTAATCTGTTTATCCAACGAAATTCTCGAGCGTAGAGCCGATGTCGTCACTCTGTCAGTCGAACAGTTTAACTTATAGTACAGCGAGCAAAGAGTGAACGACGGAGCATTGTTTATTTGAGGATTCATTGGGGGTCCACTCGTCGCGAGGTCTCGTCTCAGGACGTTGGGATGTGAATGTTCGTCCGCGCGTGGCGAGATCGACTACATTAAATTTGGTGGGTCCGCGGGTCTCACCCACACACGATGTTCACTCATCCGGGACTCTTGTTCTCGCGAGGGCCTTCGACTTGATTTATAGGTTTGGTCAATACGATAATCGTTACAAAGATACGCGCCGCGTGTTTCACGATGAAAAAGAAATATCACGAAGCCCAATTTAATCGTCAAAACGTTGACCGACGATATCGATTCAATTTAACTTTCTAGTTATTTGAGCTCTAGGATCTCGATGACCGCTCAACGAAGCGTTTAAGCTCCCGCGTCATTTACAGCGTGTTACAATGGGATAGGCGTGCGCTTGTTAACGTACCATTAATTAACGTCTCATTAAGTGGCGAGCAGCACAAACGCCTCTTTCAATGCATGCGCGCTGACTAGGTAGTTTAATACCAAATGCTTACCGCTGTGTACCAAAATGCAATTAACGCCGAATATCGCGTAACACGCCAAACTGGTAAATACAAATGTGGGCGAAACGTTTACACTATCCAAGTAAACATCGCGCGTCATTTATTCATTTTTTTTTTTAAATTCGATCTTTTTCATATTTTTCCGCGTGGCTTCAACCTTTTCGTGGCAATAACGATATTATTTATATAAGATGCTGTTTTTTCGTCTTTGCTGAGATGATCGTAAAACAAAGTTGTAGCGATTTGTGGTCATTAACCCGAAGGATAACGCAAAGTTTTACGATCCAATAATACTCGAGCACGCGACCACTTTCTACTGTTTGGATAAAAATTTCAATAGACTCGCGCAAGTCAATATTATCAATGAGTGAATATCATTGAGCTGCCAGTCGATTCGAAGCCTGGCGCCGGGCAGTGGGACGAGTGCGCTTGTTTAAATACAGAATCCGGAAGGCGCGCGGGACGAGTGAACTCACCGCGAGCCTCTCGATGATTCACGCTTCTTAGACTTCGGAATCGTTTCTACATGTATATGCAGATACGACTCGTCTTTTTTCTCGGATAAAATAGGAGAGCACACAGAGACGCTAACGGAGATCGGACGCGTGAATTACTCATCCCTCGGAAAAACGATCGAGTTCTATCGCACAGTCCCCGAACACTCGGCTACCAGTGTCTTTGCCAAGTCGCGCGAACCTAAGAGTTTCTAATTACGCAAACAGATGAGGCTCTATCCTCTCAAAGTTATTTTATTGCGTTTATTTGAAGGAAGAATAGTGAATGAGACAAAAAAAACTCATTTCTACTTCGCCCCCATCGAACTAGTTGAGAAAATATGAATGTGACTGCCTGTACACGCGAAGACTGAATGGAATCTTCCCGTTCCTATGATTCTCGAGCCGACAATTTTTTTTTTACCCAATTAGTATCTCAAGTGCCGGGACTGCTTGTGCGACACGCAAGAGAGGAAGGGCTCTTGATTCTTCCCGACAGCTCCACTACATTCTATTACGTAACGATGCGGGCTCTTCAAGCGGTAAATTATAAATTTCCGTGAAAAAAAAAAAAAAAATTAAATGAAAATACTAAAAGTAACGAATTTTTAATCGTCCAGACGTCCAACGAACATATTTTATGTGAAAGAAAAAAAAGATCTCGAAGTTAAATTACAGAATTTCGGTGGCCGTTTTTTGGTAGCGGCGAACGACCTTTTTTTTTAATGAACTCCGACGATCTATGACTCTTAGCCGGCGCAGTTTAATTTGTACGAACGATAAATTTTCGTTCGCGAACAAAACAGGAAACTACGTCGGCGTTGCTTCATCGTCCCTGACTCCGATTGCCACGAATCGAGGTTATAAATCGAGAGAATACTTTGCCGTTTTGAGAAATCGATGGACATAGCTAATAAAAAAAAAAAAAAAAAAAAAAACGGAAATCAAATTAAAAAAAGCATTCCGTATTAGCATGAAAAACGTATCAACGAATAGTTTCTCCTTTATGCATCGTAGATGTTTCCTTGGTCCCGTTTTCTAGCGGCATCGGCGCCTCTGGTACGCCATCTATAATCGCCACTACTCTATATCAATAATGAATCTTATTAGTTCGACGTTTATTAAGAAACACGAGAAACGCGAAGAATGCGCTCGCTAGTAGTACGCTGTCGACACGACAGCGAGGCCACAGTTTTTACTGTTTCTCGCTGGTCATCGCGATGATCAGGGAAGCTGATCGCTGCTCGTTGTTCGCAATGGTGGGAGTGGTCGTTACGTTGTATCAAAGGAAAGGATGCAGCGTACCGAATACCTCATCGCGTACGAACCTGGCAATCAAGGGGGTTTTCATGCTGCTTGTGCAGTGGGTAATTAATTCATTGCGCAACTCGTATAGTTGCGTATCGACTTTTCGCTAGTCGACGATTTATGCGATACTACGAAAGCACAGAAACGAGGAGAAAAGAGAGGTATATCGGCCGACAAGTGTACGTGTATTGTACGTGTGCAACTTGAAAATTCTACGGTGGTGGGATAATGCATTATTGCATCGAAGACTCGAGCGTATAAGACACGTAAGCCGATGGACTTTACCTCACCGGCACGCATAAACATTGATCGGTATGTCCTCTGGCTTCGTTGCATACGTGTACGCGCAAGTTACGCGCAAGTTACACGCATCCTGCATGCATTATAATACAAAGCCAGTCGCCCCCCCCCCCCCCCCCCCTTTCGTATTATACGTGCATCGATTCCGCAAACTTCAAGAGCCACGCGCTCGCTTACCGCACACATCCCTTTCATACTGTATCTTCAATTATTAGAGATCCTCCCCTTCAATGAAATTTCATCACGCAGCCGATCTATCTGTTTATAGAAATTGTCGTGTCCCTATATACAATATATATATTTACGTCTATCAAGACGTAGGACCGACCATTTCGTACCGTCGTTCGCAATTCGTCCAATTGAAAAAATAGTCACTCGCGTGTCGTCGCTCGATTGGTTCTCATAAAATCTTTATGACGTCACCGTGAATACGAAAAAAAAAAATTAGGCCCGAGTTATAGGAGTTTATGCAATCATTTTTTTTATTGTTACGTCAATGCTTTTCATCACAAATTGGACAATTTGATGAAGTTAATAGTTCGATTGTCAACGTTAAACAATCATCTTTTTTTCCTTTTTTTTTCTTCGTATTTTCGAGAAATTGTCGTGACAGGAATTTTTTTTTTTTTTTGAAATTACACTGAATGCGTTACGTGTGCGGTCTTGTCGCAAATTAGAACGGATTAATCTTTGAATTGTAGAAGTTTGCCGGTCGCAAAGACATTCGCTACACTCTCGTCAGTCCCGTCTTTGTGCTGAGCCCTTACTGTATGCACGACCGCGTCTGTCGTACGTCTGAAACGTTACACGGTTCAATAAATAATCGCTAATTACAAATCCTACTAAGATATATTCTCGTGAGAGTTGTTGCCGCTGTTGCCGCCGCATCGATGTGGTAGCTGCAGGAACGATCGAGAATGGAGAATAAATGAAAAGCCCCAAAGGTCTTCGTGTCGTTCGCGATGCCGGATTACCATCTATTCGTGTTATTTATGCCTTTCTATCTCCGATCGGCTTAAACCCCATTCAACACGAGTTCGCGCTCTCCGGCATGCCATTGGCAACACCCACGCGATTTTAGACGCGCGCCGACGTCCAGCGAATTCTCTGTCATGTGGAAACGATCGATTCTTTTCGTTTTTTTTTCTCCCGCTGTAAAATGCATTCGAAAAAATTGCATCGACGAGAGAACCTCAACGTTCTTCGAATTTTCAACATTCAATTTTTTGATTTTTTGGATTTTCACAACTTTTTTCTTTTCTCGTACAAAAATCATGTCACCTTCTGAGCAGATATAGCCACACGAAGAAAAACTATACGACGAAAATTGGCAACGATTTATAAACAAATTATACAAATATAACAAATTATACGATTATAACAAATTATACGATTATACGATTTTTTCGCAAAAAATTGGCACAATCGCGTCAAATTTAATCGACTTTCAAGAATAACTCAATGCTATTCTCTTCCGAGGCGAATAAAATGAACGAAAGTTGATCTTTCAACGTTGCTGTTCCGTTTACCGATCCGTGCAATCGGTAGAGAGGTTGGAATTCATTCGACGATTGGCTCCCGAGTTATTCGATTAAATCGATGAATCAACATCGAATAATTTCATCGGAACTCCCGATTACTACCTATTATGCGACCGCGTGTGTGTGCTTCACTCGTTAGACAAACCGCGTGGCTTTTCTCTTACGCGGTTCGTTTTTTTAATTTTTTTATATTTTTTTTTATTATTTGTATATACCGAAGTACCGCGCGTTTCAGATAAGAGGAGAACCTCGCGAGAGCCGAGTCTGGTATGTTATTACGTCGTCCCCGCGTCGATTGCGCCGCGGAGAGGCAATGCAGGCTAATACTACTAGTCGGCAATTCGACCGTAGATTATGCGGACGAACGAATCCAAGTTATTTTTACGTTCGTTCGCGGGAGCAAGAGAGCTCTCGCTTGGGAATTAACTCCGGACAGCAGAGTTTCCATTATAGTCGGAGGCTTAACGATCGCGTCTGGTCTAAACGGTATGTGTACATACGCGAGCCTCGAACACTCGAGCGATCGCGTGTGTATGTATCGCAATGTTTCTCGTCTTCATCGTCGAATGGTCGCACTGCTAAGCAAAATGCTTGGAACCAAACTACAGAGCTATTATTTTATCTAAACGTTGGACGTTACATCGGAGGTCATGAACTGCCAATTGGTCCGCAGCATCCGCGTGGTAATTAGTCGTAACCACGTGCGCGCTTCTATTAGCGCCCTCGAACTTCGCTCTCAGACCTATTATTATTAGTCTCCTCCGTACCACCCGAACAGTCGGATAAATGAGGCAATTAGCGCGAAGGAAGTGAAGCAAGAGAAACCGAAGCGTTTCGGATAATTCCGCTTTGAGAATACCTTTATAGAGGAAAGAGGGAGGGAGACCACAGTGTTCTTGCGGAAGTAGTCCATACCAATTTGTCGTTCGACAAGGAGTAGCTGCACAAGCGAAAAGTAGGACAATAATTATTGCCGTTGTTTCAGCATCAACGAATTAACGTTACGATCGCCATTGTCCAGACGATTACTCGGAAGAAAAAAATTTAACGATAAAAAAAACACTTGTGTTTTATTTTGTTTTATGGCGCACGCGCACGCGTACACAGCGGACATTTTTGTAAATATGATTTTTTGAAAAAAAAAAAAATAAAAATAACTTCACGAAAAAAGGCTCATCTATAAGAAAGCAAAAATGGGCACATTGCAAAAAGAAAAACATGAAATACCCGAGTCGCTATGTAGTCTTCACCGCTGGTAAAAATAAATCAGAGATTCCGCTGCTTTACACAAGGGATTCGGTCCTCTCTCGCGCGGCGGTTCCGAGTCCATTTCCAGGACTGATTTCACCGCGCGTCTCCGTAAATAACCCAACGATTTTTATGACGTCTTTACGGTCATCGATTTGCGTCCGTGGCGGACAGAAACGTCGCGGCGGGACGTCGTGGCCCTCATAAGGGACGGATGGGGGGCGTGGGGGTGGAGAGGGGTTCGGGTTTATTCCGTCACGGAACGATCGAGCCGTGAGAGTTTTCTGCATAGAGAAAAAGAAGCTTAAAAGTTAACAAGAGAAGTCGTGAACGGTTGTGGTTGTAGGAGAGAGTCTTAAGGGAGTATATACTTCTTCTCTCCTCGCATATACTGTATTTACTGTATGATGCAGTATATATACGATGCTCTGAGCTCTGACTGCGAGAGGCGAGAAGTTCCATCGCGGCAGCGGTACACACAGAAAGATTTCTAGTGAAAATCACGCGCAAGTTCGAGTCGACGCATACGCATTAATAACTACTATAATGCGTATATGCACGCACATAGGACCCACCGAGAGAGCGTGGGTTGAGATTATGTCGTTTCCGAGTAACGTGCACGCCCTGCGAGCCTTACCAGCCGCGCGCTCTCCACCGTCTCAGCGTCGCCGCAGCATCTCTGCCGCTGCTGTTGCTGCTGCTGCTGGACCACGTGTGAGAGTTGTTCCGCGATGGATTTTATGCTGGTTGCTAGTTGGCTTCGACGCCGTGGCTTCCTTGCCTCTCGTTATTATTCGCCGTTGTTCAATACACGACACGCGCGAAAGTAATCGCAGTATTGCCAAACGAGTGGAAGAGAGAAGCGCATCTCGTAGCTCATCGATTGTTAGATTTAATGAAGGCGAACCCAAGAAGATGGCATAATATAAATGGTCAGTGCGTTCGGAGGCAATGCAGAATTTGTTCTTACACACCTCTCGCGGCTGTATTCGATTTCCTATCTCGTTTATTCCGACACTTGACTCGTCGATCATTTTCATATAAACTCACTAAGAGGCTTCACGCCGAAGCAAATTACGAGAGTCGAAAGGAGAGATAAACTAAATAAAAAAAGAAAGTAAAAGATCCGAAGTAAAAAATGGTGCGTTGAGCGTTTTACGACGGTACGCCTTGCATTATGCGCTCAACCGAGCCGCACGATCATCCTCTCAGCAACTCAGCGAGAAGTCCCTCTTCTATCCTTGACGCGTGCGCCGATTTTCTATCAGTTTGCCTACCGAAGGTGAGAGAAGCCACGCCGCAGCGTTCGATGGTCAACTATAACTATAACTATAACTATAATCATAACTATAACTCAAGGCTCGAAGCCAGCGCGGTCTGTCGGCCATTCACATTCCGCCTGCAGCTTCTCCATCTATTTTTCCTTCGCTTCACGCGTTAAACAAGAAAATCATTAAGATTATGAGAAAATCGAGAATACGTTTTTATAAAAAATTTTTTAAACGTACAGAGTTAATATGTTCGTCGTAATTGAGTCGTGGAATTTAAATTTTCAAATGAATTCTTAAATGCACAGTGAAGGAGTCAAAATAAAACATAATGCGATAGTTGATAAATCATATATTCAAAATATTTATTAAGAAAAATAAAAATTTTTCGACATTTTCTTTAAATTTCGTGGATATTTTTAAATCCACAGAGTGAAACGGTTAATAGCAATACATTTTTTTTTTCGATCGCATCCAAAGCATCTTAATTTTTTACGGCAAAACATCGATTCTCTGAAATTTCGAAAAATCGTTGATGAACTTGAAAAAAAAAAAAAATGAAAAAATAAACGAAAAAGAGGTTATTAAAGATTGGTACGTTCTCGGTACGCTGATGATTGGATAATCCTTTCCCGCTTCTTTTTACCTCTTCTCATCCCTCGTGTCGCTGATTGAATTCCCCTCGGAAATGTAAAGATGAGATGGATTTTCTAACTATAGGGCTGAAAAGGAAGTGCATCAGGCTATCTCGTTTCACGCGAACGTGATGATTGAATAAATTTCCATCGGGAGATTCTGCACACGATGCGGCTACCGCGCTGTAGAACAGCCTCGCGAATTAGTAACAGAGAGAAGAGACAGAGTAGGGATGGAAAGGGTATTTACCTCCTAATAGGAACGTTGAAAGCTCTTCAGCCCGCGTACTCTAGAAGCGAAAGAACGCCATCGACAACACACGAGAATAAATCGACGTTTGCGTTTTCGCGTGATTTTCGTCTTTGTCTGACACTCTCCCGAGTCGTGTTCAGAAATTCCGTCGAAGCCACGAAGGCACGAGAACACATCGATCACACGATTTGCGTTGGGATTTCTATACAGTGAGCCATTAAACGTCCTATATATTACAATCTATACGCTGGCAATAAGTAACGCACGGTCACTCTACCTTGACTCGCGGGTCGTTAACATCGGTAATCTCGGCGCGAACAACCTACACCCGAGCGTAATAACTGCAACTATATCTCTTTCTTGTTGATAATACAATGTTTCTTCGGAATATTCTCCGTCAGCACGGATTCGTGCCGTGTGAGTCTCCTTTAGTTATATTTACGATAACCTAACCTCTCGCGAACAAACCCTAAGAATCCGAACAAAATTTTACCCGATCGCGGTAGCCGCAGCTATTAAACAATAACAACAACAACAACAACGAAAACTGTAAAATATTACTACGTGGGAAAGTTTAACGCGGCGTTCACAGTGTATTAGATGCTCCGCTGATGGACGTTACAAAGTTTAATGATAGATGAGGTTCAATCCGACATACTCTACGGTTTAAAATCTCGCGGTTTCCTTGGTACGCCAAAGAACAGGCAACAGTAACGCACACACGAACCTTGCATATTATTTTCTCGAGAAAAAAAAAAAAAAAAAGTATTTTGCTCGCTCTACTCTCCACGGTGTTTGGAACGCATTAGCTTCGGGCGATTTTGTTCGTCCGGAGTCCCCGCTGTGAACGGGCGCTCTTCTTGGATAAACTAACTGCAGACCGCGGTGGGGTTACGATGTCGAGAGTGTGTGCAACGAACAAGATGGTTGTTGCTCCTCGCGTGCGATCTCCGCGAACTTACATTCCCTGAACTCTGTGGAAAGGCCTCATAGACATAATAATGCTCGACTCCGAATGTACATACATCGTTATAACGCGCATGGATAATATACCTTCCGGCATTAGATGCACTCCAAAGGGGATAATAATAGATTAGTGTAATAGTAAAAGATATATCGTCTCGTTTCACTGGGTCACTGGTATTATTTCTCGAAGATTTCAGTACCTGTAACATATATCCACCTATAAGTACAAAACTTTCGCCTACTTTACTCCTCGACGAAAATTGACTTCGTAGCATTTGTCACCATTTTCATATACTTCAACGCCAGTAAATTGTTGTCTCTGACCCCGCAAACGTAGACAAGTGTTTCGCAACCAGAAATTACGACAAAGTAACATAAATCATAGAACGAACGTAATTTTTATCTATTATTTCCGATAATGTTGCTATTTCGCAAAAAAAAAAAAAAAAATACACATCGAGGCCGATCGACGATCTATCGATCGGATTTTTTTTATGAATTATTATTATTGCATTTAGATATTTTTAATCGACATAGACGTCGAAGAATTCAATATTAAATTATGTTCCGCGATGTTTTACGTTTTTCTCTCGTAAATGTTTTTCGCCCCGATAGAGAATGGACGGTTTTGCTTGTCGGTGTTGTTGCGCTTCTTCTGGGCATCTGCGGTAACACGCGAGAACGATCTAAGAGGAGGGTAATGCGGTACGGATCGGAAAGATTTCTTCGTGGAATAAGCGAGCCCTTCGGTGCTATACATGCACGGTGGCGTTGATCGTATATACTCTATAGATATATGTATGTACACATATATATAGCTACTGTCGATGCACCGGGCTTTTACAAGGCCTCCGCTGTACAAGATTCCCCATGCGCATGCCATCGTCCACCAACGACCAGGGAAGATGTTGTCATTATAAGCGCAGTAGCCTACATAGCAACTTTTTTTATTATCCTTTTTTTTGCGTCTTCATCCCATACCTCTTTACGACGCCGATACTCTTTTTCTTCGTCGTTTGCGCAAACCGCGAGCGACAGACCACCAGGCGCTCGGCTCTACATACCGAAAGAAAACTCGGTGTATGATTCACGGTCCAAGATTATTAGTAACGCGCGTTCGTATAAACGATCAGCAGTTCCGACTGCGCTGTCGGCGGCTGTCACGCTTAATTATCTAACCAATCACACTATTAAATCGCACGATATACCAGAGACACATACGCACGCGAGACGTATGGGATTAACATTTTCCGTCGTCCGCGCTCGAGAGGCCGTTAACTGAGAAATCAAAAGAAAATAAAAATCGCAAGATGAAGTAAAAATATAAATTTGGCGATCGTTATTCGTGGCAGAAAATCGTCGATAAGTCAATTTTTATAATACGGTTTTAATGACGCCGTGTTCATTCAAAGAAGAGACGATAATGTTTTTTTTTTTTTCATCTCGATGCATAACTCCAGTCGCGAAGCGATTCGCATTTATGAATGCCGCTGCTATTCGACCTCGTGACGTAACGCGCGTGTTGCATTAGAATACAATGCGCGAACGTGTGCCGTTTCGTGATGTAAAATATAATGTGTATATGCGCGAGCAAACGGTAGCCAAGAGAGCAAACGGCAGTGAGTACCAAAGCCCGTCGACATATAAATATACAGTAGAAGGAAACGTCGATCGGTAGTACGAGATCTAGAAAATACGTGTTCGTTCCGTAAAGCGCGCAAACACGGAGAATATCTCTAGGAGAAAACCCATCGAATAATCTCTTCAAGCTTCAACGAACCTGCGTCTCGTCTTTGGTTCGATGTTGGGGAGCATCGGCGAGACACGTATCATCGGGAGCCCATTTTTCCGTGGATATTTTTTCCCGGTTCGACGGCGGCTCGAAAGATTTCGCGAAAGGGTTGGGATGGGCCGCTGGGCCGACGAAGCTTCGTAGAGCTCCGGCGGTGCGCGGAATCGTCTGCAGTTAGATAAAAGCATCGCTTTGATCGCGGCGAATGCGAAGCATCAGCATGTTCGACCGACTGCAGTGCCGGAGTCTCTCAAGGCTTTTGTATCTCAACGCGCGGCGGTTAATGCAAGTCGAAGTAACGCTGATGTTCTCTCGCGTTGCAACGGTGAGATAGGAAAGACGAGGATGAGAGTTTCGCGTCGAGATCCAAAGCGCAAACACGAGAGAAACCTATAACTCTCCGTCCATATAACATCCCCTCTCCCCCATCGACAAAGCTCGCCTCTGTTCTTATCCTTTGGAGCTCAATATCTCTCGTTCTCTTTCTCCTCTCGAGCAAAGCTCTCGTCTATCGTCTATTTCACCCGGGTCTCTGCGCTTTCGCGCTCGGTACTCCAGACCACAAACTATAACGGTCTTGTGCGTATAATGTACGAAGGGAATAGAATAGCCGGAGTGGAAAAAGTGAGAAACGCACGCAAGAAGAGCCGCCGTGTACCAGCGCACTTGATTCCACTCGAAACTCTTTCGAGTACCACGAAACTGTTCGAATCTCTCCAGACGACGACGTCATTATCCCACGCTCGCTTCTCGCATCGATAGTCTAATCTCTTTGGCAATTCATTCGATAGTTTGTACTTCTTAGCGCTCACAGCAGTTTTTGCGACACGAGGCTTTTATAATTTGAAAAAATAAAAATTTGACACGAAAAGATCGATACTGTGAAAAGTCGACACCGAAAACTCGAAATGCCGATAGATCAACACCCAAATTGCGCGTATGCCAATGCGCGGTGTAGAGATTTCCGTCGCAAAGATTTGTAATTTATTATAATGATTTTCTTTTCAACGATAATTTCCGGGTTCAAGAGCTCTCAAACTCGAAGCCAAGGCTCCCGAAGATCCCGCGGGAATCGCGCATAGATCATCGATCGATGCGCTCGTTTGTTTCCTGGTTTATAACGCTCGTGTCTCCGATAAGCGCGGACCAGTGAAGCGAAGAAGCACGAAGAATAATAGCCTCTACTGTATAGAACAACATATGCTACATATAAAGAAAGTGAACATTTGCGATTCCCAGGGAGGCACGACGGGGTGAAAGGAATACACGGGGAGCGAGAGAGTAGCATAGAAGTGCGCGCGTGAATCGCGTGCGTGTAATCGTAGCCGCGAATCTCAGAATTCTAGCGCCTCGAGGCTCTTACCTCGTGCGCATAACTCGACTCACCTGAGATCGGCTTCTCTCAAAGTTTTCAAGAAACGCCACACGGCACACGAAAGATCGGGCCGAAGAGAACCCGGTTGGGCATCTCGTGCCGCGCGCAATAAACGCGTGCGAGAGCGCACGGGGGGCGCAACGATAGCGCACAGCGATCCCGACACGGCTACCGCGAGAAAAGCCTCACAATGATCGACCACTTTGGCAAGTCGTGGCTTCTGTTTAGAGCTCAATACCGATCGAGTACAGAAACTGCCAATGACTAGCGCGTGGCTAATGACCGATCGTTCTTTCGGTGGCGAACTACACCTCCGTTTCTGCGTCACGATGAATACGAACGATTACCCAGCAGCACTATGTTTCCCGGGGCCTCCATGCATCATGTTCATGAGAGTTGTTGCGCACCCGGCGATACTAACAATCACGATCTTTCTTCTCCTCTCTCGCGCGAGCGTAGTTCACAAGACGGTCGTATGTACAATCAAAGGTTAAATGATATCTAGCTTTGGGTTAAAGTTATGCGTTTAATCGTAAAGCTCACTGCTTGAAAATTATGTGTAATCTCCAGACACATTTATATGGTGCAGATTTTTTATTTTTATTATCATTATTTTTTTTTTGCTATTTTAATCTGTAATAATATTTTGTTTTTTTTTTCTGATTGTGATTGCAGAGCGATTTCGAAGCGCAATGTCATGTCTTCCGTACGAAACAGTTGCGGCGGCCGCGACCGTGTCATCTGTGCCACCAGGCGATGATCAAACAGGCTTCCTGCTGCAGAGGTAAGTCGATAACACGCGCAACGCGTCGCGCATATTCTTCCCCCGGACTGTTGTACCAACGGATTTGGTAGCCTTGCGTCGGTATACGAAAATCTTTCGGTAAATATCTGAAGGCGCGTCTTTTCGTGTTTCTTTAACGGTCCGTTAGATCGCGAGAGATCCACTGGTGATCTCTTCGCGGAAATTTTTATCTAAAAATAAGAAAAGCCGTAATGATTCGAAATAATTAAGAATTTATCGAAAAATATCGAAATATCCAAATGAATAATTTATTTAAATTTTTTTTATATTATTTTGTTTGCAGTCTGCGAGTACACATGCCACAAGACATGCGAAGACAAGGTAAGGACGATAAATCGATCAATATAATCGAATAGATTGTAATTATAGTTTAACGCCTTGCGGCTTTTTCAGCCATTATTTCTTCATTTTTTATTTAAATTTTTTTGGGAATTTTTTAAAATACACTTCGCACGCTAGACAATCTTATTATCAAACCTCTCAGCTTCGTGTATACTTACGTGCACGACAAAGTGGATACTGAAGTGTAACCCCGTTTTACCGTGTTCTTACGAAGCGGAGCCTCGCGTGAGCTCTCCAACGGAGAGTTGCTCGTCTTTCACGGAACCCCCGAGAGTTCATCCGGTTGCGCGAATGCATTCTATGAAGCCGCGGGCTATACGTATCTTCTTTCATCGTACATGTTGACGAAAAATTTTACGACTATTAGGTCCGGTTGTGATATAAAAATCTCTAACTTCCCGTATGAAAAAAAAATGAAAAAAAAAAACAGGCGAGTAGTCATTCGCATATATTCGTCATTTTTTTTTTTTTTTAATACCACAATTAATTAATGAAAGAAAAAAAAAGATATATATCTGTAACGAAAATTGATATGAATTTTAAAAAAATGCTAATACAAAATTCTTTCTCAAGTTCGATTTAATCTTTCGTCAGAGTGTTTGGTTGCGCCACGTGAACGTTTTTCCCCGACGCCCATTTTGCCCCACTCTCCCCTATGGATGTAACTAACATACGAGAATCCCGCTTCTTCCTCGGGTTTCGTCGACGACTCGTTGTCTCGCTTGAAACATATACGCTGTTATACCAGCGAGCAGAATGTTTTGCGTTTGTATTGGTGCGCGAGGCCGCGCGGAGAGCAGCTCAGTGTCTCTCGCGTTTGTGTGGGACGCGAGCGATGTGGGTTCAGTCACCGGGCAGGGCACGAGCCTTGCTTACTTACCTTTACCATCTTCGTGAGACTCGATGCACCGGGAGGGTTATAAGTGCGCGCCCCGGCAATCGCTGCTGCACATTTACCAGACGCGGCGGATCCCCGCAGGTTCGGAAAAACATTGCCGATCAAGAAAACGTTTTCTGCCTCCTCTCGGGCGACACACACGGATATAGTAGTAGGCGAACGTTAATGCTCACGCGGAACATCGTTGGAAGCCTCCCGTACGGTATAACTTCGAGGTTTCGAGTTCTCGTTGAGTTTTCCGTTGCGTCGATCGACGGAGAGTCTCGCAAAGAGACGGAAGATACCGGGGGAGATGTTCTCGAGAACGTCGCCGTGAGGAAACGTGTCGTAGACGAATGTAGAGGGGAAAAGATACTCGTGTAACAAACCCTAAGCGAACAAGCAAACCGATCACTCGTATAGAGGGGAATAAACGAAGACGTCACTTTTGACTCGACAGGTTCATCTTTCTCGTCGACGATTAAGCGAGCGATCCGACAGAGCCGTTCATCGACGATTGTAGCCGTGTTGTCGTGTCCCAACGATGTTTAGCATGTAGAAATTACTTTTGAGATAAAAAATTCATTTTTTCGAAGGAAGACGCGTGTCCAAAGGGTTTTTAGCTAAACGTTCATTAATTCGTTTGCACGGAGACAAAAAGTTGACTGAAACATCGAGAAACTTGTATCGCATCATCGGAGTGTCATAAGTTGCTACGTACCGTCGAGGATTCGTGAAAATATTTTTTTTGCCCTTTTCTCTCGACGGCTCAGCGCGATCGAAATTAATCCTACAGATGAACATGGAACGCCATTTTTATAAAAAAATTTCGTACGAAAAAAACATTTCGCGATTAGTTGGAAAAAAAAATGAATGCCGAATGCAAATTTGATACTTGTCAGCGGCTCCTTCTCGGTATATCGTTTGCGCTAACATCGCTTCGTCAGCATCTCGTGAATCTCATGACGTAACAGACGTATCAACCAACGCGCGCAAACTTCATCCTCGTCGAAGTGAAAAGCCACTTAGCAAGTAAAACCCTATTGCATCCATCCCGATCTCGATATAAAATTAGTCAGAATTGTTTAACGAAGATAAAAATAAGAAGGAGAGGAGGCTTTGCGAGATTGTTCCGTTGGTGTTCTCTCCTTGAACTCGTGCGGATTATTACAACGTCGTGTACACTCCCGGGTCACGCGGTCTTCGACTGCTAATGCGTTAACTGGCAGTGTGTTACTTTCTTCCTTGTCGAATGCTATGCCATGTTGTACGATCGCTCGCGAATGTTGCACGAGGTCCAAAGTATCTTCCGCGTGTACATGTGCGCTTGCGAGATTCCCGTACGAGAGAACGCGGCAGGATAGGCCAACGAAAGATATATACGCGCCACGCGGGTGCCCGGTACTGAGTACCGAGAGAGAGAAAGGGAGAGCGAGAGATGCAACGAGTTCGAACGGTAGCGTATCGATGTCATCGTGAAACAATGTGGCTTCGTATATCGGGAAGGCCTGGGAAGCTCCGTTGCTCCGTTACCCTCGCGCGGCTCTCTCTCCCCCGCCTTCTGACTCTTCTGTCTCCTATATACATATGTGTGCGTCTTTTATATATACCTAAGTAACAGCATCTATACCTCCTGCATTACGCGTCCGTCGTTTGTCTTTACGGTTGGCAACCTCTGCTCCTTTACGCGGAACGCGACGTTAAACGGGTATGACGACGTTTATAGCTCGTCGAAGTCTGTTCCTTCCTCCACCGAGGACGTTGTCGCTCATCATCCGTTTAACTTTACACCTCCGAGCGAAATTCCTCCGCGATAATCCGAGAAAGTTATCATTATCGTCTAAGAAATGGAACCATTGTTTCTTCGACAATTTTTTATTTTTTTCAGATTTTTGTACGCCAATTAATAATTATAAAAAAATTTAATTTGAATTTTGTTAATAATTGACAATCTTCTTTTCGATCTCTAATTTCATCCGTAAGTTAAATGTCCGTCAAGATTTTAGGGCAATTCAGCAGCAGTATAAATTTTAACAGCTGCAAAACAGTTCGTCGCTCGAGGATTGATAAAAAAAAAATTCCAAAATATATCCACGATATATGCATTATATTTTTGTCGACAAATGGCATTTCCCGGTTGTATTGTAAAATATATTTTTGCAAAAACATAACGAATCTCATCAACATATAAATTATACAAAGACATTGAACTTTATATATTTCTTGCATATCTACACTTTTCTTTCTGCGAGTTGGTAAGGTAGAGATCTATAACGATTGATAAAAAAAAAAGTTGATCAAACCAGATCGGTATACATAGAATCCCAGTATCTTTTACGAACTAAAATGAAACGGATCGTCGTCATCGTGCCTCACGCGCCGTTTAACTCGAGATATTGAGTCCAATCGAATGCTCTTCGATCGAACAACGATTTCCCGTCGCCGCGTTTATGCACCGTAGGATATGTTTCCTCGGTATTCAGACGTCAATAGCAATTTGTATGTATATTCCCGAGATCGTTAGTGGCAAGTTTGATGCACGAGAATCGAAAGATTGGTCGGGAATTGGATAGTGGACGAGTTCTCGAGGACCAGTCGTCTTATAAGGCTTTCTCATCCCCTTCGGTGAAATCGATATCCACCGTCGCCCCTTGGAGACGCGCGGTGGTCATTCGGTGTAAAACATCGAGATATCTATTCGTTCGCGTTACATTATCTCGGCTGTTCGTGTCGACGATACAGGAACGTACAGTATACATATCCCGCTATCGAGAACAATCTACTCGCGGTTCGTGTGCAACGCGAGAGAACCGTAACGTTCCGTGGCCATTTATGGCCACAGGTATTTCGTCCAGTTTCGGTGCCTCACTGATCGGACGAGTGAGCGAGGCGAAGACGCGGCAGAGGCCACTCGCCCGAGTGTTGTGGCCTCTGTCAGGGTCGAAAAGTCCAGGTGGCACGTCCTTGTTACCCGAAGATGGTTATGGGAACCCGCCAACTGGTAGCGCGCGGCGACGTTCCGTCTTCTTCTTCTTCTTCGTCTTCGGTACCAAAGAAGAAGAAGAATATCGTCAGAGGGAGGAGCCCAGCTGCAGCTCCCCGGGATCACCTTTTGTAATACCTCGTACGGTGAATGCCAACGCAGACTCCCTGTCTCGGTGCAATACACATCCTCATTCTCATCTCAAACGAAAATTACATTTCGGAAGCGAATTATTATCGTCAATGTGATGCGATAAATTTAGGGAAAAATATATTCGGAGAAAGAAACAAAACGAGTAGAAACGATATTACATCTACCTATATATACAATTGTTAGATTTAATATTGTTTTTACCCGTTTTGTTTATTTCTTCGAAAATGTTTTTCGGATGATTTCTTTACAATTGCAACACCGTAAGCATAGAGTTCAATCACTGATATTTAATATTTTATCATTATTATTATTATTTACATCTTGAATATACTGAGTGACGCAAAGAGTGTATAAAATATAAAGTAAAATTTTTTAAAAACTTGGCGTTTTTTTTTATTAATTTTTCTTCTCATATGATTTTTTTAAAAGGTTTTTATTTGCAAAAAATTATTTAAAAATAATTTTATACATTTTTGAAGAAATTTTTTTTTTATTTATAAAATATCTACAATAGATTCAAATGCACGCCTGAGAGATTATGTTAGATTCGTTCGTATAAAATGCGTAAGTTGTCTTCTCGCTGGTTTGATCGATGCATATCGCTCGTCCATTCGAGCGAAGATAGAATCACGAAACATCCCACGGGAGAGCGGGGGGAGTGGTTCCTGTCATAGCCAAGTACGCGATTACCTCGGTGGTTGGAGCGGATCGACGAACGGAGAAGAGTACAGAAGCCGCGATATCGCGTCAGAGAGGGTCCACGCGAGATGCTGCTACCGCGGGAAGACCATACCTGGGTACTCCGCGTTAGCGCGCGCGCGAACTCTCCACCGGCGAACTCCTCGCCATCCAGGATCGTAAACAGGCAGCAAGAACCGGGTAAACCAGCGGTGAGTTCGTCGTGAACGCTCTGCAGCAATCGGAGAACTTCGCTCTGTGTGCACAGAGCGAAAACTCTCGACGCGCATCATCGAGAAACTCTTGCGATACGCGTCTTGCGATACCTATGTGTATCCTCATCGCGAGAGTCTCTCTCATGATGATCTCTTGGACGCGCGCGAACTTGAATTCTCTTGTCGCCGAGAGGATACTCGGCCAACGAGATGAACACGCCTGGCACCCAGGTGCAACGGGGAGTCTTTTCTCTTCTCGATAACGCGCCCGATGTCGTCGGACGTGTTACCGTATAGTTGGAAATGTAGCGAACCGCGCCAAGTCGAGTCATCGAATAGCGAGCAGACCGTTGCCGCCGAAGACGCGGTAGCGGGTCGCGCGGCAAGAAATTACGATAGGAAGAGAAGAGGCAGACGCGAGTCTGGATGTAGGTGGGTCACAGATGCGAAATTCTAAAGAATCTCGACGACTTCCACTTCCACTTATCTCTTCTATGACAAAACTGATCACCTGACCCTGCGACAATTTTTAGACTCTTTAAAAGTTTAACTAAATTGAATTGTTTGCTTCTCAATAGTTTGCTTAGTCCAAAGCGAGAAAAAAGAAAAAATATATCGCGGAAGAAATTATTCGGGATTACGATCCACTGCGAATTTGTTTCTGTCTTCCGAATGAAGTAATCATGAAAAATTCGGAGAGAGCGATCGATCGGTTAAAAGTGACTCTCTTATGCGAATTAGGGATCGATCGGTCTACTAGGAAATAAATTCCGAATAAAATAACACTCTCGCTTTTACGGAAAGGATTCTTCAATCTTAGTTCTCGAACTGCGTCGATTTCCCGGAATGTGTCGTTAGCTCTAAATTATACAGCTTACCGACAATGCTGTATTCCCAGTAGCGAGCTATTTGCATGTGAAAGCTGTTCTCTGTCAGCAATGAAAATTGTACAGCGGATATAGTGGATAATTTTATTTTTTTTATCATCGCCAATTTTCCAAGAGCTCGTGTACGCGGCTGCGGGCGCGCGCGCGCGCTCATGGTTTTGCGAAGGTTTTCCTGAGACACGGAAGGGAAATCTTGTCGATCTCGTGAACGGACCGTAACTGATCTACGTAATAACGGGATGGAGCCGGGGCACGAGGTGCACCAGTGGCTTCGGATCGCACGAGTCCGAGACGCTCACGAGAAGGATCGGGGTAAGAGAGATGAATGAAAGAAGGAGACGATTAACGGATGAACGCATCGGCGAGCGTAGGCAAAAGAGAGAAAGAGAGAGAGAGAATATTTGGATGAGTCGATTCAAACGGAGAAAGGTGAATCGTAGCGAGAGATGAATTCAGCACGAGCCACACGCGGGCATTGAGTTAATATTAACCACGAGAATTTCCTCGTGGCTTTGGTCGTTGCATCCTTCCTGGTAATCTTTCATCTTGAAATCAAATCGCGGAGGCAACTATTTGCCTTACGAAATTCATACTGTTTTCTACGAGTCAAAAGAGCGTCGTAATTCAATTCACTTATCTTCGAGTATATAAAATAACAAAAAAAAAATGGTTATTCTAAAATTCAAAATATCAATTTTTTTTACATTTCTAAGATATCAGTTAACAGTATATTATTATTATTCATTTGTTTTTATAGCTTTTTCATTATTGAAAAAAATAATTTTTAGAGGATAAATCGTCATCTTTACATTTTTTTATAAACACAACTATTATTATTATTCTCGTATTATTGCATATTTCGATAACCGGAATTTTTTAACTTTTTACCTGTTTACTTATGAATACAAAAATCAAATCATTTTTTTTTTTTTCATTCGAAAGTTTTTACTGTGAAGAAGCAAAAAAATCATATGTCGAATTAGATCGAACGTAAAAAATGCCCCGGAATTTCCGTTTCGTGGTAATGAGCAAAACTAATATTGCTAATAAATTCCGATATTAGAAGCGTCGTTCGTATTATTAATTGACCCGCAATATACTCGTATCTGTTATCCGGTGTCTTCTGGGCGTTCTACTATCAATTATCATCAAGATACAGAAATCACTCTTTCGATGTGATACGATAAAGATAATCTCATATATAATAACATCCTCGTAATTATAATTAGCATGGAATGAATGAGTTTGATGGATGCGAAGGGAGGATCGAAGGGCAACCGGAAAGCCTGTTTCGCCGTGGTGTCTACCTGTACAACGCTCGGGCTGTAAGTATGCGACGAAGCCCGCGATAGTAAGCAATGCTCCGGGTCTCGCGGCAGTTGCGGGCGCTCGCGCGCGCACACCCATCTCTCGCCGGATCCAGTCCGCGAAGAGCGCTCCGACGCGGTGGACGTGGCAAAGAGAGTGATCTTGACAATTTTGGTGGATAAATTAAATCATTAACCGCCCCGAAAAATATTTAAAAAAAACAAACTATCACTGAATTAAAACTTCGCGAAAAATAAAAGAATTTTAAATTGATGATCGATCGTCTCGCCTCGATGTCATTAAACTTTTATTCCCCGATAACTCTCGTTCTTTTGCGCGCCGAATCGACTATCGTCAATAACCCGTGAGTGAGTTAATGAATTCTCGTAAGTCGGTCCACTTTTCTCTCGTGACAGAGAGAGTTTTTTTGCCGATAGTTTTCGTCTAACGGTTCGACAATAATAATAAATAAGCGTACACACACGTGCGTATATACGTCAGTGAAAAGAAGAGTTCGACCTCGAACTTTCGCGCGTGTCGCCATTCGGTTCGTCTCTTACCGTTTGAATAGATAGAAGCGGCAGTGCCTAAAAAAGCGGGACAATCCCCAGTGTCTCGCGTCAAGTACAAATAAAACAAAAAAACTGTGTTTCTGTGTCTGTGTGTTTATCCACGTGTCGCTCTCGCGCGTTTCTCACGAAAGTAACCAAAGGCCAAAAATCACGCACTGGCGTCGTTAATACTTAAATTTCGCAACGTTGTCGATTGTTCCGAAGGATAAATTGCGCGAAGATCTTTATCGATTTAATCGCTACGGTGTTACTATCGAATGGTAGAATCTCTTATGATCGAAGCTTTTGAAACTCGTGATTTTCGGGAGTGAAGTACCGCATGCATCAGTTTCGGGCGTTGCGCGTGCGCGCGAGCGAACGAGAGAGAGCCGAAAATGAATGAGCAAAGTGTCGTGACCTTGACCCGAGAAGGCCGATAATTCTGGTACCCCGGGGTCCAACGCTGTAACCGCCTACTCGTGAAATCCTCTCGCTGTACGTAGTGCGTCAAGAGGACTTTCGACGGATATATACATATGTATATTTCAAAGATATCTCGAAAGCTCCGCGTACGAAAATACAGGATACATTCGTCAAGGCACTGCCTTAAGCCTTTGAAACTTTGAAACTCATCGTTTGTAGAAATTTAGTATCGCGAGTGTTAAAAATAATCGTTTAGTGGTAAATTTTCGACTATACATAAATATATACACACGCAGATATACATATATATCGTGATATAGTGTATGGAAGAGTTGTGTCTGTAGCGGTCGGAGGAACGTCGACGGTGAAATCTCACGAGCGATCTACAGGGCAACGAAGCGCAGCCCAGCCGGTGGTAATGTGGTACCAGAGGTGACGGCAAGATGAACGGTCACGGCTCCACGACCGAGGTACCGATTCACCACCACCCTTCACGTAGCGCTTTTGCTTCTCTCTCCGTATCTCTCGCTCTCGGTGTATCCGAGTCGTCTGCCTATTTTCACCGACACTTTTCTTCTTTTGCTCATTCCTTTACCGCCTCCTCCCACCTCCCGCTACGCAATGCATCTCCTCTCTCGTACGTTTAACCGCGCACTGCATCTCACTCGAGAGGCTTCGGACATATTACACACCATCCGGCGCGGAGAGACCAGTCAAGATTGGAGTTTGGTTTCTTCGCTGCTCGCTTCGCTTTTTTTTTTACCCCTTCATTTTGCTCGTCACGCCGTAAATCCGCAAGGCAGACGGCGTCCTCGAGACCGAAGGCTCCAAATATTAAGTCCCTGCGCGCGCGCGAGTTCTCTCTCGGGAGCGAAACTATACTATGAGTTACATACCACGAAATTTCCCCGCGTATTCTACAACCGCGGGAAAGCACTTTTAAGTAACTTTACACCAGAATTTTTGTTTCGCAAAATTTATACAAGGATTTCAAAGGGAGACGTAAAAATAGTTCACCACATCGGCTTCGAAGCTTTTTATTCAATTTAATCGATGCCGAAGTTTGATGGCGTTGAAGTACGTGGCATATTTAATTTTTACCGAAAACTTCATAATTTATTGCAAAATAATATTCATATTAATGATTCAAATTCTTTTTGAAATTAATCCTTAAGACGCCGAAGATGCGGTATAAGTTTTACAAAGAAAAATCGTAAACTTCCGGTACAAAATATTGTTATTAAAAATTTATCGTAGATAGCTATTTTTTTCGATCGTTTGATACGATAAATCTTTATCAGCAGGATGTTCATTTTTATTTTTGTTTATCGTAGAAAATCCATTTCCGATGGCCAATCGAAGTAAATATTACATTGTTTTTTTGTTAAAGATATTTAATTTCATCTAGAAATGGGAAATTCAAACGTCTTTCCGATTTCATGTTTTTTGCGTTTTACACTTCGCGGTTCCGTACGATGTTGGGACGTTTCGAAGGTGTTATGTAGCCTGTGTATACGTCGAGATAACGGACCGCTCCCTCCTCCCCCTGCCGCCCGTGGCAGCCATCGTTCGCGATTAGATAAGAGAGTCGCATAGCTCGTCGTACACAGCCCGCGGAGCTCGAGGTAAGACGCGCCGAGCCTCGTACACCGCGGAACGCGTCTGGCCACCCGCTCGTGCACGTGTGTTAATTTCGTACGCCAATCGTCCCATATATATACCTCTACGCTCGTTTTTTCTCTTTTTTCGTCCGAGAATGCTTATTCCAGCTAACAGGGCAGCGCACAGTTGTTTCCTGTCTCGTAAACATGATTTACGTCTCATTACACTCGGAACATAATCGTACGAAAGATTGTACGACATCGCGCCGAGTCCGCGAAGCTTTCCGGCCCTTTAATCAAGAGATACGTACACCGAGTCTCGATATCCGTTAACTCATTAATTTATCGATATCCAATAAGCGCGAACCACGGTAACATCTAATATTATACCAAAGTTCCACAATTGGGTGTAAATTCCGTGAAGCGCAAACTTTCGACGCGAGAAGTAATTCCGGGAGCTAACGTGAAATTGAATAAAGGAGTAAACTTTTATAGCGATATCTCTCTCTTTCTCTTGGGGTTTTCTGTAGAATAATGCAAGCCGCGTTATTACGCCAACTTTGTAAGCACTCGGGAACCGGTCACGACAGCGCGCCGCGGCCACCGGTAATAACAACCAGTCGAGGCCTCGAGGCTTCTTATCTTTCAGCACGAAAAAAAAACAAAAAACGTTTAATGGGAATCTTAGCTCGCGCTACGGAGGTTAAAAAAAAACAACGAAAAAGAATTCATAAAAACGAATAAACAAGGCGGTTGAGTGGATATTAGTATTTTTTTGCGAGTCGTGTTTTTTATTTTTATTTGTTTTCGTTTTGTTATTTTTGGTGTATTTTTTTCTCTCGTTCTGTGAATCATCGATGATCGCGTCCCGTAGACGCGGATAGGTCGCCCACGTAGTATGTATATATAAAAGCTTTGAGGCTTGAGGTGCGCGTTTTTCAATGCCGAAAATCAGCCGGAGGGTAGAGACGGATTGATTGCGTGCAGAGAAACGCTCGCGAGCGTAACGGCCGTACGGCAAAGCGCGCATATACGACGCAAAAGGACCCGAAGCTTTTGCTGCTGGCAGGAAGCCAATAAAAAATAACTGTGGCACGCAGACGGCTTTTCTCAGCTTTCCGTCTTCCTTTTTTTTTATTTCCTATTTATTCGGCGTCCCGTAAATGCCTCGACGTACTAAGTTACAAGACGTCGCGACGCTTCTTGCTGCTGCTTCGCTACACACGCGATGTTTTAACACCGATCTGACGTTATTCTGGAGTCCTAAAATTCACCTCAACTTTCAACTTTTGCGACACTTTGTCGATTCATAATGTATATAACACTCTCCTTATGAAAGCTTACTGAGTTTAAAAAATATGAAAAAAAGTACGAAGAAAACAATTAGAATTTTATTCGGCGTAATTGTGTCGGCAGAATTTCGCGTAATAGCGAAATATAAGATAAATTGTTGACACGAATTTCCTTCAGTTTATTTTGATCACTCAATACGCAATTTTCCGGTCAAACGTAAAAATAAAAAATATATTTCGCGACATGATTTACGATCCTTTCGTTCCTCATTTCTGATTCGCTCGGTTTTTCACTTTTTCTTTCGCGTTACTGTCTAATACTTGCATTTAGTGCCGATACCCCCTATAAATGACTTCATTCTGCTTCTCCTCGCGGAATAAACTATCGAAATAAAAAAAATCACCACGACAAAAATGAAATAAGGAACAGAGGCCTTAGACTTGTAGAGTCGCAATTCGCGATAAAGGACACAGAGTCGGCGTAGAGAGAAGCGGCAAATCTTTCGAAGACCGGACCGACGAGTCGCGGCGAGGTATACGGCTGCTGGGCTGTTGCTCCTCAAGGTCGCTTTGCTAAATTCCCAAACGAGCCGAAATAGTTGTTCCAAGAAGGAGCACCAAATGTGTGCGCGCGCGCGCCGGCCAGTTAAGTCTCTTCTCTTTATAGATGGTTTTGCTCGCGGCGCACTTCGACCCCTCCCTCCCCCCCATCTTCTCCTCTCACTCAGAGACTTCTTACATTAACGATCGTTTCGAAGAATTTTTTTCACATATTCTCTCAACCTCGGGGAACGCGTATATCTCGCCGCGAGGGTATAATTAAACAATCAATTAGAAACTCGCGAAAATTAATCCAAACGGTAAAAAGAGAAAAAAAAGATACATTGATAATTTTTCAACAATAATTGAGTGATGATTTTATAATAATGCGTATCGCAAGTTTTACACAGTTCGATACTTTGATTCTCCCGGTAATACACGTGTTTTTGGTACTATAAAAACAATTTTCCAAAATCAATGTTACACATTATTGTTATTATTTTACATAAATTTTCTCTATTGCCTGGAAAATTGAAAAAAAAAACATTATTTTCATTCACTATTATGTATTTATTCATTTAGGTAATTCTACGATAAATATTGTCACCGTGTTTTTTTAATCGTTCTTCCGATTCAGCGCCATCTTTGCTGTGGCGATATTACGATAGAGTTGTTACGCTTTAAAGATAAAAGTAATCGTTAATTTTGCGTAAAATCTTCGTGTAACACATTTCTCTCGTGTTGCGAATTCTGCGACGACGATACTCGGAAGCATCATCGCGGCAGGTTGGTCCACCCGATGAAGATGAGACGCTTCAATCAGCCAGCAAGTTTTCTCGACGCCTCGGCTTTTTGTAGCTTTAACCTTCCCGAGATTGTCGGCGGTATAACTTTTTTTTTCCTTTTTTTTTTAAATCCCATCCTACCGGACATCATTTGCCATTCTATACTCGCGAAACGGCGCTTAAAGAGATCGTAAACGACCTTTGCATAAAATTGATTCGCGACGCTCGATCCTCGTTCTCACTCTGCCACACCGCAGGAGGCTGCGCGCTTACTTACGTTGTACGCTATACCGCGCGACACAACGTTCGTTGTATAGCATCAGCTGACTGTTGCCCCACGTGGAAGATTCTCATCCCGAGACAACGTTAAATTTATTTACTCGTATTCCTTGCTTCCCTGCAGAATTACGAGAACTCGGATAACCCTCGGATCGCCGGTAAAGCTTCCCGTATACATCACAGGGCTTCGTGCACTATATATTTAAAAAAAAAAAAAAAAACTTGAAATAATAACCCTATAAAAACGAGTCCGTTGGGGGCCCCGAAATGAGGCTTAATCAAGTCCCGGAGCGAACGGTAAGAGGAAGAGATTCGGTAGCTCGGCTCAGGAAGAAAATAATGTGGAAAGTGCGCGCGCTCCATCACTCCAACGTATATACAACGTATATACACTTGCAAAGTAATGACTTAATTCACTTGGCAGTTTATTCAGCTTGCCCTCCGCGCGGTGTTCAGCCGAGAGCTCAGTCGTTCATTTTATTATATGGAAACGCGAAGGTTTGCAAATGCAACAAGTGTGCCTCGCGTATTATAAGTGAAAGGCGTTTATTGAATGTACGAATGAAATTATAACTTGATCCGTATATTGGTATAAATCGCTCCCGGGTAACGATCGTTTTTTTTTTTTTACCGACCGAAGGTTAAGAGTTTTAATCGAAGGTACAAATCGCGGGCGGTATTTCGATTGATGGGGAAAGAAAAAGATCGCGGTGGCGTGTACTAACCACGTGTTCTCGATTACTCTATGGCACGCGGCCCTGACATCGACGCGTCGGGGGAGAGATTCTCATCGGTACGAATTAGCAGCACTTTCGGCTACACGCGCTCCCTGTGTCATGCGCGCTTGCAAACACCAAATTATTCGTCATTGGCTATACGGTAGCTATAGATGTACCATACCGCTCGGTGGTTGCAGATGCACAGGCAAACGGCTGTATGTACGCGCGGGAGGCGTGTATGTGTATAACGCGTGTCGACGAGATGCCCCGTAATGAATATTGATGCGACACGCTCAGGTTGAGACTCCGAGAGTATAGCTGGCTAACGGCCCATTAGCATTATTAACCCTCTCTGGGATTTATAATAAATCGCGAGACCGGACACTCGTGTAGAATTCACGCGACAAACAAAACGAGTCGTCGTAACCTTGGCATCGAGAAACTCGAATACGAATTCCGAATTTTAAATAATCACGAAAAAATTTTAAGGGGGACATTTTTTTAATTACGGAGTATCTCAGTTATTCATTTTATGATAATTTATTTTTGTTTTTCCTGTTTCGAAGATATATATATATATTTTTTTTTTCGGCGTTATTGGTATGAAAATTTCGACGCAATTATATACGATACGAATTTTGAAAAATATGGCGATTTAGATATCTAAAATCACGTAACAGGTATTCCTTGTGCCTTATTAAAATTACGATGAAAAATATCAATTTCAGAAAATGTTTTGCATTAATAAAGACCGGTTGAATCTGCGATAGAAAATGCGCTATCTTGCGCCTCTCTCTAGTTTCCGATTGTTTGTCGATGCGAGGATATGTTCTATATATCGATGAGTCTAAGAGACGCGCACCCGCGCGCTACAGTGAAAGAATCCGCGATAATCGAGACGCAAACTGCAGAACTCTCAATGCCGCTCGCAACGGTCGTCCCCATAGCTCTCTCGGACTTATCGTCGCTCGTGTATCTCGACACCGTTGACCCGTGCAATCGATCGTTGACTGTTTCGAACGCTCCATTCGGTTTTTTTTCCGTCGTTCAATTCTCCATGTTCGCAAAACAATTCAAGTTCGTTAGACCGATATACTGTATATATCGAAGTCTCGATGAGGAATTCAAGAAAATTAAAGGGGAGAAAAAAATATGAAAAAAAAAAAAAAATGGGCGTCCCTATAGTGACGGGGTGAAGTGAAGAAGCCGATTGAGTAATTGCTCTGATTAATCACGATTCAAGTGTCGTCACGAGTCACACGCGTCATGTGGCGAATTCAGACAAAAGTTACTTCGACTCGCATGCAACGTGACGATGAGTCGCGAATATATATATATCATATATACATATATGTGCCGTAGCGTGGGTGAAAATTGCCGTCGTAAATATGTGTATCACATATGCGTACTTTCACCCCTGTGGGCGCAACGATGATCCCGGGGACGTTAAAAACCGGTCGTGCGTTACACATGCGTTTGACGCGTTGAGCTCCACACATCAATTAGAGGAGCGACGCAAAGAAACGGTAGCGTGGGTGCAAAAAGGATGAAATTGTCCGTGATAGACGATGAAAAAGAGGCTGCAAGCCAAAGGGTCATAACGCGGACACCGACGCGCGGTACAATAATACAGGATGCGTCGCGAAGGAGCGCAAGCGTCAATTATCCTCACAGCGAAATACGTTCCAAAGAACGTTTTGCGTGGGTGCGCGTCGAGTGGACGAACAAAAAAGGTAATGTTGCAGCATTAGAATTCGTTATCGAGGGCAATTGTCGAAGAGTACGCCCACTGAGTTTCGACTAAAAAAATAAAATTTTTAAAGAAGGATAATAAAATGATCTGAAAATTTTGGATATTTCGTAATTTTTCATCTCTACAAAAACTCAAATTTTTTTTTTTTCGGAAATTATTAAAATTGCTAAAAAAAATCATCAATTAAATTTCGGCTAAAGAAAAAGTTAGATTACCGGATATTTCGTTGAACAATGATTTGTTTTACTAATTTGTTGATAACTTTTTGGAATTGTTATGAAAAATTAATCTTCTTAGCACCTGCTGTATGGTTCATTTTTTTTTGGATTTTTATTCCATTAGAAATTTGCCGAAATTCTCTCTGAATTTCACGTGAATCGCACTCTTTGGTAATACGCAACGATACACCCTCCGTAACAATACCTGTTGTACACATTGTGACGAGAGGTGTTTGGGCGTCAAAGAGACGCTCTTCCGTCGTAGAAAGGCTCGTTTAATCGGTCAGCGAGGGTTGTACGACAAGAGAGAAGGGTACAAGAGGTACAAAAGCCCGTCGTCGCCTCCACTTTGTACGGTACGAAGTATATCTGTTGGAATAGCCTTGCCGGACAATTTAACGTAGTCGAGCCTTTGGCTCGGTGCACGTATGGGCCCAACCGCGATACAGTAAACACGTGGGAGGTACCGGTGGCCATGGATATCTCTCTCTCTTTCTCTCTCTCTCTAGGCTGCGGAGTAACAGAGGAGAATTCGCTTAGAGTTTCATAGTCTACTGTGTCGGCGAAGCCACGTGAACGTAGAGAAACAACAACGACTATAGAAACGAGGTACACAACGAACACCGAAGAAGAAAGAAAGAAGGGTATAGAGTAGAGTTTCTGATACCTCGATAGGCCTCCTTTATGCATGCAAGCCTCGTTTGTTTCTTAGCGTCGCGTGGTCACCGTGAGTGGGTACCTTATCGCGAGGCGGAAGAGAAAGTCTCTCCGCGCGGAGCGAATTTTTTTTTTGTTTTTTTTTTTTTATCTTCTTCATTCTCGTTGTACCTCTCATTCTCCGCTGACTCTCCGCCACGGTATACATCGATTCCTTGCTACTGTCCACAAGCTACTGGTCTATACTAGCAAAACGTATATACCGTCCGTCTTATCGCCACTGAAGAATCTGAACGCGGCGAAGAGGTTCGAAAACGAGAGGTAGCCATAGCCGAAGGACTAATAAGGGCTAAAGGTCCGCTGCCAAGAATTTTCTCCTTTTTTTTCTTCTCCGAACCAAAAGTTTCGCGTCTACCGTAGTTCCACGTATATTAGTTTCGTATGCAAAATAACTTGCATTTCTCATTTCGTTACTCGTATTTTTGCGGCATAAAAAATTCAGATTCCCCGGAGGCGGCTGCATCGACGTGGTTGGAAAGGCAATTTGTTTCGCTAAGACGTTAACGAGAAAACGAGATATATATTTCACAAACTGATCCGCACGGAAGACCTTGCGAAATTTTTCACCAGAATCGCTTTTACCGATCAATGACTTTTAGGTTATGTATCGATAGAATAAACTTTTTTTAATATTGTAAACTCGTCTACGTACATTTAACTACTGGAACGCCGGAAGCTATTTGTATATCGGCGATCTTCGGCATATTTCTTTTCATCTTCACATACTTAATACGTTTACGACGGTTAACGTCGGCGATAACGTTCTCGTTACTCGAGAATAGATATGTATGCACATCGGCACATTTTCCCGGTTCGCGTTCGTCCTGCCAATTAAGCGAGGCGCCGGCTCATTTCGTATACGAAGCTACTCGTTTACACTGACGTCAACGAAACGAAGGAGTTTCGCATCGCGCCGAAGCTCGGCGGATAGCCTCCGAGAATCGCGCGAACGGAGGGAGCAATTCGCCTTCTCGCACTTTCGCCGTCGTCTGGTCAAGAATTGTGCGGAGACGATTCGCTTAGGCTAGTTATGCTAATAACGCGTCCTCACCTCGGACGAACGTTTCGTTTTTGTTCAGCGCGCACGTTCCCCTCGCAACACACGCGATGGAGTCGTTGAATCTCCGACTACGCCGAGACGATGAGATTATTATTGCGCGACCGCGAGGCCACGCAAAAGGAAATTTTATTCCCTCGACGATCTTTGAATGTATTCGACATATCTGTAGCTTTTATTATCGTGTTTAATTCCCTCTTCAGGGCCGTTCGGTATAATGAATTTATCGTTTAAACGCGCGACGGAATAGTACCGAATTCGATTGGTTCAATTGGAATGCTAATCGATGTATTTCTTGACGATAATTTTGCTCACGAAAAGATTTAGCGATGAAGTAAAGTCGAAGTTATCGAAAGTCTGCGGAGTGACCAATCGATAATTATCGATATATAATGTCATTGCCTTGAAATCTTTTCGACTGATGGTATAAATATGGTATTTCATTCAATGCGACGAATTAATTGAGTTATTGAGTTATTGAGTTATTTAGCTATTGAATGTATGGGGTATTATCAAAAAACGGCGTAACATGACTTCGTCTCGGCTTGAAATTTGATAACCTTGAAATTTCGGCTGTAAGAAACCACAGCGATATTTGGTTCTTTCCCGAGGGCGCGCGTGTTATTAAACCGACAACAGCCAAAAGAACTTTGGTGCTTCGTGTTCCCTTATCGGCTTGTCGAAACCTCGTATTCTTTTTTCGACGCACCTGCCTCGCCATTCTTTATTCTTTTCTTTTCAACTACACCAGCGGCGTATGCGGCATATCGGACACCGTGACTTTTTTTTATCTCCAAGAATTCCCAAGTCACCTTCTCAGGGTCAAAGTTCGCTATGAAAAAAAAAAAAAAAAAAACATCGAATAATGGAGTTGAATTATAGAAGACAAAGTGGTCCATTGCGAAGTGGCGAATCCAATTGACGACAAATTAGTAACGATTAGCCGAGTTAATTGAGCGAAACAGATTCGTTCCTCGAGATACGTTACATCGTTGCTACGTGCACTTAAAATTTTATACAGCTGGAGAATTTATCGCTTCCATGAGTCTATCGCGATGTATGTTGCTCGATGCCAGTCGAGAGAAATGATAGAGCGATCGGGCGGATATATGGCTCGTAACACACCTTTATGTAGGTCACTGTGGCACTGCTGCTGCCGCCACAGCCGCCGCTCCTCCTCGCTCCGCACTCGCGTAGATTCCACACTTGGGCTCTTCTCATCGATCGACACTATCGAGAGTAAACACGGAAAGGCTCGATTGCGTAGATTACACACATAAGTATGCATGTATACACGAATACATGCGGTAGTTATTACAAATCCCAAGATAAGGGATCCCCTTACGCGCTCTCGATCGATCAGTATATTACCCTTTGGTGAACCCCAAAGTCGAGACTCAGCTCTCATTCATTCATCCATTCATTCTCTTTATCAAGCATCCGACGTACGCTCGAGCACCAGTTGATTGAGCTCCCGCTAGACGGATTATTATTAATTCGTGACCGGAAGTACTCGAACGACGTGCTCTCTTCACCCTCTTAATTTATTTGCGCACTACGACGCGACGAGGTACTTACGATCTCGAAAGGTCTTACTATAAAAATCTTAACTTGGACTCTTGAGACTGATTGACTCCGAGAATTTCTCTTTGCGTCACGGACATTTTGTTCGTTTTTGAGTGGATTTTTGTAAATGCAGTTATTTACGACGTTTGTTTTTTTTTTTTTTTTTTTTTCGGGAAGGACGACCTTTTTCGGCTACGAGAGACCTTTTTGTATTCGCGTCCGCTTTGCGAATATTGGAAGGTAGTAGTTTGGCCAGTTCTTGGCAAACCCACTTAACCAAACCACCCACGTGGACCCGGAGACGAAGTGAAGTTTACACAGTATGGACCTACGGAGTCGCGTGTTTGCTTTCCCAAGCTATACCCGGCCGTAGCCCGTGTCGAGACTCTCGCTCCCCGTCTCTATCGTCACCGAACTCTCGCGAGAGTACAAACTTCCGCGGCGCACAACTCTCCCCCTACAATCATTCGAGGACGACGTCCTTTTGTTTATCGAATTCGATTACTGAAACTCGACGCCCCGTATATCGACGGCAATGTGGGCCAATCGTGTACCCCGCATTCAAACCGCTGACAGGGTATCGGGACTGAAATCGATTTTTTTCGTGTCACAAGTGAAAATAACTATTTTCAGCACAATTTCTTGTGCTGACTGCGTGAGAAGTTCCTGAACTTCGACTTTGAGTGCCGTAACCACATTTTCATGCGCGTAGAAAGTGATTTTTTTACGCACGATGGCCAAAAAAACGATTTTTTCCGCAATGAATTTCCGAACGCGCAAAAAGTCGAATTTTTCGCCGATTATTAAAATGTGTTTAAAAAGCGTTTCGAAACACGCGCTGATGTCAACGATTAAAATGGAGAATAGAATCCGAGGGCATTGTTCAGGGACGCAAGATGGTGCTCTCGTTAAACGATTCGCGCCAATTAAAACGTTATGTTCAACGCGGTCGTAACGCGTCCCCAAGCCCCGCATAGCCATTGCAGTCACCGCCATTGTATTTAGGTATTATATTATTCGAGATCTCGACCGCGGAGCGCTCTGGTCATTCGTCGCGTGATTCTCGTCCCGCTGGTCTCGTGTATCGGACATACTGCTTTGCAGCGGCAGCCGGACACTCGCGACGTCTTGGCTCCGTCGAGCCTCGCCGCGATTCTACCGGCTTGAGCAGTCGGTGACCGGCGTGTAACGTGTAACACGCATACGGCGGCGAACAGCCGGCATTTTGCCCCCTCTTCGCCCCTCTCTCTCTGCTTACACTCCGGGCATTAAATCCCAAGTCATAATAATACACGATGGAGCGCCCACGCCTCGAATTTACTATACGTACTCACGCTCACCGAGAGTGAGCGGTACTTCTTCTCGTGCACACGGAGACCTCACTGGGCCGCCGTGTGTACCTCCTCTCTCCTTCGGAAACACCCGTGTGCAGCATCGATAACGTTCTCAGAAGCGCGAGTGTGTGCGCTCGCGTTCGCTCGCCTTCTGCCGCACGATTTTACGACCCACGATAACGTTCGCGAAGGGAGGTGTACGTGTAGCACCGCTCACGTTACGCAGTTACGAGACTTCAAATTCATCGTGTTTATGAAATAATATCGATCGAAAAAAAATATACGAAGCTTACCGAGCTGCTGAAGAATTCGATCGATAATCAATGCTTCTGTATAAACACGGAAAGTTTAACCAAAGATCTGGACTCGAAAAAAAATCAAAATAAAAACGGAATTCTTGTTAATCGGCATGTAAGACGTTTATTCATTTTTTTGAGACTCGTAAGTGAACACTTTAAATAAATCTCTGGATTTTAAACGATAGCAAAATGTTGTGAAAATGAAATAAAAACGAACAGTCTCTATGCATTCTTTTATTTCAATAGTGGGACCGCGGAATTTATTTAAGGATTCCACTCGACTTTTGTCTACAACTATCTTCCCGACTCTCGAGATCCAAAGAATTCTTATATTTTCGAGGAATAGATTTCTTTTTTTTTCCCGGGAGAAGACAAAAGCGAAACGTCGCGTGTTTGCTCGTCGCGTATACGCGATCCGTTGTACGACAGCGGTCGCGAGGTACACGCGGCGAGGTAAAAAGGGCCCCGGGCCACGCGTGCAAACGGCTCGCTGCGCATTACCATGCAAGCATATCCTGCCACTCGCGTGGGACGTGCCGCGAGCGATTTTCTTCGTACTTTTTTTTGTTTTTTTTTGTTTTTTTTTTTTTCTTATACTGCTCTTCTTCCTCTTCTTTCTCGTACTTTCCTTCGCTTCGCATAGCGGGCGTTCGGCCGGCCGGCCTCTCGAGAGAACGCAGAAACTTCACAGAACACGCGCGTTTCTCTCACCGTTAAACACGTAGGTGAGGACATGAGAGTTTCAAACGTATACGTATCCAACGATCGTCGGTTTGACGGCGTTTGACTTTCATACTACCGGCAAATAACGTACTATGAAATTATGTAGGAAGTACTATGCCATGTCCCAGAATATCCCCGTATCTTTGATGTGTATACGATCGACCGAGTCAATTCGTTAAACGCGATAAGACGAAACTCTAGCGATAAACGTTATCAATTGCGCAATTCGAGTTGCGCATATACATATATATGTGAACCGTTATTAGGCGACGGAACATCAAAGTCCATCATAATATTGTTCTCCTTTAACTCTCGTGTACTACGCATCGTCGCGATCTCTATCAACGATTAATCGCGCACAATTTTTCAAGGGATGTGATACGCGACATTTCCCGCGTATTATTGAAATTTCATTATCAGGCATTACTATGGAGTTAACTTTTATCATTAAGTAATACTTTTTTCATTTTTTCTCTTTTCGTATGTTAAGTTATATTATGAGGGTTACCGATAGGTATTTGAAAGAAATGGTGCTGAATTTCATTAACTGTATTTTAAATGTGTTGTTGACACGTGAAATGAAAATAAAAATTTACGGTCAGAAATAATTTTTTTTAAATGATATAACCATAAAATGTGAAATGTTCTATGATAATTCGAGAAATGGTAAAACGTACCAAAAATTGTTTGATTATCAATTGCAGCTTTTTGGATATTGGAACGTATATTTTTCGAAAATTTAGTACCATCGATCTATTATCTAAGTTACGTGAACTCATTTCAGACGTAATCGGTCATTTCTTTTTGGTCCATCGATTCGCGTTAAAAGGCAATAAAAATATATACTTTACGTAGAACACGTTTTTTCATACGTATTATTATGTAGCAGTGTACGGAAAAAGCGATAAGCGAGGAAAAGCCTCATTGCTCGATGATGAATGCCCCACAATCAAGATATCCTGTTATAGTACGAGAAATGAGATAAATCGAAGCTCTCTCTCGGTTGGGATTAGCCAAGTGTTTTGTCCCACGTGATCCATTGCCCCGTGGTATGGGTAGCCACAAGCTAGTTTGCCGTACTCGCACGCGATTCGATCGGTTACGCAATTCTCGACTGCGAGAGAGGCTCCTCGTGTGTTATACACCGCTTGGGTGCTTCGTCTCCGTTCGTCATCGCGTCTCAGCGAGTGGCAGGAGTCAGAAGAACAGCCGGTCGTGAGCTCAACGCGCACAGCTTTCGACCGTAGCCCTCTCGGCTAAAGACCGTCGGAGAGAAGGAGAGAGAATTATCGTAGAGATGTTTTCCGTTCTCTCTCCTTCATTCGCATCTCACCCGCGCGCTCGAGGCTTCGCGGCCTCTTGACTTTGCGATTCTCCGTCGATTTCTATCCGCCTTAGCGCTGTAGCTCCTTCTCGTCCTCGACGTCTCCGGTGACCCGTCGCGACCCTCCACTCCTTCGCCGCCTCCCTCTTCTTCTTCTTCTTCGTTCGTTCGTTCTTTCTTTATTTCTTTCTCCTTCGGCATCGAGTGCGGGCGGTCGCGAATGGCTAGCAAACGCGCGCGGCAACTTCGATATATCCCGAACCGACCGCACTAGCCGCAGCATTCGAAACCTCGAAGCCTGCGACTACCAACGACGACGGAGGACGTATATGCCAAAGAGCGGATATACTCTTCTACGTTTGTTCGGCCGTAGCCCCCAAGGCTCGGCAGGTCTATCGAGCATTATAAAACACGCTGCTGGCAAATCCGCGAAGCGAGAACGCCACATGCGACACAACCGCGAAGAGTAGGTGTAGTGCTTTCATCCATTGCCCACTACTACTACAAGCTTTTGAAAGAACTCGATATACAGCCCTTGCAAAGATTTCTCAGCCTCCGCGGCTCCAGTCTCTTCACGTTCTTTCGATCGATCGCACGCGAACGCCGATTCGAGGTAATAATGAATCGGAATGAATAGTCTCTCTATACATCGAAAAAATATAATAATAATAACGCACTGTTTCGCAGCAACGCGTAACTCTACCGTACGAAGTTTTTTTTTATCTGTAGAAGTATTTAGAGACGATCTTCCGCGTGATTCGATTTATAATATTCAATCGAGATGAGAATCAGTGACGCAAACGCGGTTGGCTCGAGTCTTTGGAACGTAGTCGCGAGCACATGCGACAAACTAAAGAGGTACCGAGTGTACGCTACTGTTGCTCTTGCCCCGTTCATGCTGATGACGATGACGCTGCGAGAGCCACCAGTCTGTCCGCGTTCGTGTCTCGGTGCGCATGTTAGAGACTTTAAATAAACCGGGGCTCGTAAATTTACAGATGCGTCTCATCGGCCACGACTTTGAAACCGCAACGTTCGTCGATATCGAAAGTTTTGTGTGATTTTTTTTTTTGATTTTTCGTTTCGTTATGCATTCGAACAATCGAACGGATATCGAGACGAAAGTTGTGAGAATGATATACTCGCGACGCGGTCTATTGGTTCTTCGACTGTGCGAGAAGGAAACATCGTAGAAGAACAGAAACGGAGTGGGAGTGTAAATATCCAAAGCACCGATCGTTTACCCATTCGCGATCGCGCGAACTTCGGAAGGAGAAGTCAGTGTAACTATAGCTTCAACTATACCGTTCCGAGCGATCGACGATCGAAAAACTCGAGTCGAAAAGCTTTTCGCGTTTCTATATATCTCGCGGAGTGAGCTTTTCGCGGATATATATCCTTCGCGCTCGAGTACAGAGAGCAGCTGCACGGACGCGTGAAACATCATTCCGGAGAGTGCTCAATGCCCATCCACTCTGTCACCGGGATAGTGCATTTCGGGGTACGAACGGGGAGGCTTTCTCGAAGCTTTCGGGTTCGGCGAGTGCAATGGCACCGGTTCGGTCGCGATCTTGTCGGGACTTTGCTCCACTTTCTTATCGATGAAGATGCAGTCGAATTTCATACCAACTTCGATATCCTTGCCGTGTATCCGTTACGATAAAATATCCACTTTTCCATTTTTTTTTTTTAACCAAATTGCGATCTATTTTGCAAACAATAATTGAAATAATGAAAAATCGATTGTTACGCTTTTTTACGAAAAAAAATAATCGTAGAAAAAAATTATTTTTAAAAAATGGTCCATTTGTTGATGGTAATTTGTAAGGGTTTTTACCGATTTTATTGATTTTTGTACAACGATTTTTCATTTTTCCATTATGTAATATCGATCTATATATTTGGTTTTTCCGATTCGTCATTTTTTCATTTTTGCCATTGCATGTGCGAACTGAAACGCAAAGCAATTTTGCATCTATTGTACAACGATAAGCTCGGTGACTTCGTCAGCTGGAAATCGTTCGTAAAGTATCTCTTATCCGCAGTAGAATGCTTTAGAGCCAAAGTAAGACTGAAAAGCCGGATAGGTCGAACCGTTGGCCGTTTGCAGCTCTCATTAATATATCTGAACGAGTACTGCCAAAGCGATAAGTATCGAATGATGATCGTTACCGTTCCTGTGACCCTGAGCCTCCCGCCCGACGTGCCGCTCTCGCGCAAATCTTATATATATACATACTTGCGAACAGAACGAGAGGACCGTGAAGTGATTGGATCTTGACCCGTTCTCCGTTGCTACTGCTACACATATATACCGCTTCAATCACCCCTCTCTCTTAAACCGGAAGTCCTCTGTCACGAGCAACTTCTTCGCGCGGCATCGATCTAATCGCATACTTTTTCTTTCTTTCTTTCTCTCTCTCTCTCTCTCTTTCCCGAACTCTATCGAGATTGGATGTCGTGGCAAGTAAATCGAGATTAAACGGCATTGATAAGACGAACGTGTGGCGATTCATGCCGCTCTCGTATTTCGACATGCCCCGGACTATCCGCGTTTCGTGTTACGATAGAACATCGTAGATTCGTTCGTCGCAAGTGTAAAATAGATCGACTTCTATCTCTCGTAAATCCTCACGATAGGAGGCTACATCTTCCCTAATAATAATAACGCGGAATGTGCAATACGGAGAGAAGCACCGAGAAGAGGAATTGTATTCAACGTAATGTCTAAGCCTCCGGCGCATAGAGGAACGCATCCAATTAGTACGTAGTCACGTATATTCGTGAATGCGCGCGGAGTCTCGTCCCCAGCGGACGATCCCGTTGCTCTCTCTGGGACTTTGCTTGGGACTCTCTCATCGGCATGATACGCCGATTACACTAGCCACTGGCGAGAACGTATCTATCCCCCCGACACACCGTTCAATCCCATCCACGAGAGAGTGCATTCGTCGTACTTTAAGCGAATCGATCGCTGATTTACGAGTTCTCAGCCTACCGCGGCCGGCAGCCTCGATGTGATTCACGACGACGAACAAACGCGAAGAAAATCGTTTTGTTTTCTTTATTTTCTTTCTTTCATCGAAGCAATATCGATACGCCTTTGGCCGGAAGTGCGTGGGTGGCAGAACCAGTTATCGCTCTTCAAGGATAAGATTATCGAAGCCGCAGGGACAGTGAAAAAAAAAAAATTAAAGCAAAAAATTAAAAAGTTGCACGCGTGATATCCTCGAGAGTCTTCCTACGTGTGATTGCGGCTCGATTACAGCATATAAATATTCCGGCTTCACCCCTCTCGTCTCGAATGCCTGAGAAAATTTCACAATTCCAACATATCGTGTCCCTGACTTCCTTGAGAAAGAAAAAATAAAATAAAAACAAAACAACGCTCACAATTCGCGACCATGTAGGTAGAGTGTCAGACTCCCGGAATCCGTTGACTGCATATGCGGGAAGTTGAGACTTTCTTTTTTCGGTTAATTACAAAAGCTACGCGCCTTCCACGATGATTATGAGAGGAGCGCATGCATCTTGGGTCATCTCGCGCTCCCCTCGCGATGCGCGCGGCACTCGCTAATTAAAAATTATTTATATTCGACGGTAAGGTACCCCGCGCGAGACGTTGCGAAGCTTACAGAAGAAGCAGAAGAGGATATTCGATGCGTGTGCAGCGTAGTGGCTTTAGTTATCGAGGAGAGGAAATATAATTGTCGACACAGCGGAGTGTGAAACAGCAGTTGTATCGCTGGACGTGTCGCGTGCCACGCGTTTCTACGCCGTTTCTTCTTTTCTTAGTACTCGTCGGTTGGCCTTTCGATAGTTTTCTTCTTCGTTTCCACATCGAGACAATCTTTTGTCGAGTCTCCGATTGTACAAAAGAGTTTGTTGAAACATATTTATCTTTCTTTTGTATGATTTTTCGTTGCGCAGAACTCGATAGCTGAGACAATAAAAAAAAAAACAAAAAAAAAAACAAACGCGGATTATGACGATTGCGGTGTCTCGAAGTGTAGATTTATCGTCCGGAACGGGTATTAGCTGTGTTCGACCTTCGCCGGCTGGTCGCGTGCTGCGTCATGGACTATTTATACTCCTAAAAACGAAGCTGATGCTGCGGTGCAACTCCTGAAGGAAAGACCGAGAGACAAGAGAGAAGAACGCGACGCGGCGCGACTGTAACGGATGTGAAGACGAAGAAGAAGAAGGGAGATTTCAAGCGTACGAATGGAGAGACTAACGCCGCTAGTTTGCCCGTGACATTTCGAGAGCGTCGTCCGTCAACTCTTTCATTAATCCTTTTTTCTTCTCAAACGAAGTGGCGTTTATATACGAGAGGCGCGAACATCCAGTCGAGGAATTTGCGAGATCTACAGGAATGAGGCCTCCGACGACTTCTCGAGAGCCGCTGAATTCGTGAAACGCGGAGAGGAAGATATTCGAGATAATGAAGCCAAAGATTTCACGCAAAACGCTCGACGATCTTTTCGACGAGGTAGAAACCAAAAGAATAGTCGATTTAATTCAATTTTTTGTTGAGTCCACTAATCTACGATTTTTTTTATGGAACCGGAAGCGAAGGATTTCGGTCCATTGTAATAAGCGTCAGAAAAAAAACTCAATGCTGAACTGAATCGAAAGGTTTGGCGGCGGTAATTGAAAAACTTGTAGGCGAAAATCACAGTTGATCTCGGAGTTTCCGCTCTTTGGTACACAAGAAGCTTGTTGCGAAAGTGTCGCGTGTTGCATCGATACATCCGTGTTATTTCACAACCCCCCCGGGGGCTTGTGTACCACGGTTAAGCGTCTCGTTGCAAGTATTAATAGCTGCTGTTTGAGACGGCGGGTGCCCACTTAGAGAAGGCATATTACAACGAGGCGTATACATCAGAGTGCAAACCTCTGTGTCATAAATATACAATCCCCCGCGACACGCTATTGAAAAAAAATGATTCAAATTTTTTCGGATTGTCGAGATAACTTTTTTCATCGGCAAAAAATAAAAATTGCTAATTTTTGAGGTTACGAAAAAAAAAATCAATAAAAATTGTCTTTTTATTTATTAAAATAATAGTAATTCAAAGGGACAAATTATTATTAATTTTTTTTCTAATCTCTCGTCTCATCGTCCATGACCGCATTTTTTCTTTTTTTTTTTTACCTTAAACTACGATAAACGACGCGATAAAAGAATAATGAGATAAAAGATGATAAATAGACGCCGATAGTCGAATGGACGTAAAGAAAAGATGAGACGCGATCGTCGACTGCCGTCACCGTTCCATACATTGAAAGTTCCATTTACGACTCCGCCATCGTTCTTACCGCGATGCTAATTGTTATTACGGCAGGTCGTTGCATAAGTGCAATTATCGTGGCAGCGAGTACTTCGCGAGGAGAGTCCCTGACGTTGTGGCCTGTTGGAGCTGCAGTCGCGCGGCGAATTGCACATTGGCACGCGATCCTTTGCTTTCGCTCCACGGCTCCGCGGTTTGTAGGTACACATCGCAGCTTGCGGGGTCTACGAACTTGGAGACCCTTTGCCCTAAAGGAGAAACGCTACCCGTATAATAGGTGTCCTATTTTTTTTCTAATCCTTCCCTATAGATTATGGGAACTCCAATCTGACCGGACGTGCGCTCTAAATTAAGTCCGAAGACATTAACGATTTTTTACAATCCAAATATCGTAAAATTGCGATTGTACGCGGCAAATCGGTGAATTACAAAGTTGCATATTCTTGAATTAAATAATTAATTAAAAATTAGCCACATTACATGTGCACAGAAAAACAACTAAATATGTATTTCACTGAAATTTGGAAGAGACAGTGATTACTGACACCTCGATACACCCGATGAATACGATTTTTCGAAATTTCAAAAAATTCCGAAAAAGTTTTTTTTATGAAAATCGCGATGTTTTTATTTTTTGTCATCTAAATAAAGAGCTGAGGAAGGAAAACAAATAACGCGTAGAATTGAAAAAATGATTTTTTCGATATGAGAAAAAATATCTCATCATTGACTTCATTCAGATACAGTTTTGAGCGTATCGATCGATAAACGCTTAATTAGTAGAAAAAAATCGTGTGCAACTATCATCAAATTTATCTCATAATTTTTTTTTCTATGATCTCATTGTCGATGTTATTAAAGATGATGTGAAACGAGATTCCACCGGGTGAATCGAGTGTATCGAGCACAATCGTGATCGACGATTTTATATTTGTCTGCATGGGAGGCACCGGTGTCCGTTCCTCTTTTTCTCTCTCTTCTCTCGGAGAGCCTTGAGAATCGTTCCGGTGGAAAAATCGATTCATCACGGAATGATTGTTCGGGATCAAACGGGCGAAACTAATCGACTCTCACTCTCTTTCTCGTCCGGCTGTGTGTCGTAAGCCAATATACCTGCCGCCGTTACTCCCCAATGCGTAACATATATATTCTATACATCGAAGAGCGAAACTAGTACGAGAGACGACACGATAGCTCGACCTCGCGCAGACGTTCCGACTCCCGCATAACTTACTATGCAGATTATTTTATGGTCTTAAAAGTCCTTGAAGAAACGATACAACTACGACTACGACTACGACGAACGTCTTTCGGGTTTACAAACGATTTTTAATGCAATCGGCAACTCTCACTTTTATCTATTATTTATTTCTCGAAGTGGTGATTCATCGCGAAACCCATATCGTAAATCTCGTTTTTCAGGGCGCAAGGTTTCGCGACACGTCGCAACAGATACATAAACAATGGCAGGCAGATCCAACGAGGGCATTCCCTTCGGTTGGAAGCGTTGGGGGTGGCATGCCGATCTCCCAACGGATTAACGGACCGGGTGACATATCGTCATCAAACTCGACGTCGAGTCCCAGTCCGAGTCCAACCAGCAACGGGCACCAAATCACGGTGAGTGCGACCTCTCTAATCTTCTATGAATATTTAGTCCCCACAGCGCGTATCGTATACTTTCCATATGTGTATCGTTTGGTATATAAACCGCCGATAATACATAGGCGAGCGTCGTTGTCGCGGCGTTGCGATCCATCGGCTTCCGAAAGGACATAAAAGTTACGATAGGCGTGGTTGCGTTCCACATTCTCCGAGGTATTAAACGTCACAAGTGCCGTCACCGACACCAAAGGTTCCCCTCCGCGTAAAACGCCGCGTGCATGTAGGTCACCGGACTTTTGCATCTTCGACGTTAACGTTTCGCATTTACCCGCCAAATTACCACTCCACCGGGGGGATTATGAAACGATTTTTTTTTTAAACTCTTTATAAGTCGTAGGAAAATATCAGCCTGGGAGCCATAAAAGGTCATTTCTTGCTCAGTAGAACATAGCATGAATTTACCAAACTCGTTTTCTTTCAACCCTTTATACTTCACGGGAGAATAGCAGCACGAGAGTCATAAAAGTTCCTTTTTATTTCGGTAAAACGTACTACAGCTATTTTACGAAACCCGTTTATTTTAACTCTTTATAAGTCATAGCAGCAGCTTCAGCGTCGTAAAGGTGCATTCATTTTTTTTTTATTTCACATACGCGACAGCTATTTTACCAAAGTTGTGTATTTAATCACGTAATTGAGCTAAAAGTTCATATAAACAGAAATAATCGAAAAAAAATTGATTGAAATATAAATTAAAAAAAGTTCGTAAATTTAACTCTTCAAATTTCACGTGAAATAATTTTCGTCGTGTGAAAACAGACATTTGTCAATTACAAGTTAATTATTTTCCGCAATGCATGCTTTCCGGTTCGTTAATCACGGGAAACTTCCTTAATTCGATATCTCTCGTAATTTTCCGAGAGCGGCGTTTGTTGCTTCCCATTAGTGATAAATATCGCGCAAAAATCGAGTATGAAGAGCAACTCCGTGTTAGAGGGTTGATTGAACTCGCGAGGGTTCAAAGACTTCTTTTCCGTCTGTGGAATAGAACGAGGAAGAAGTCGAGGGTGCGGAAAAGGATCGAAGGATGAGAGCCCCAATCGTGCCTGCGGGAGTCATTGTACTACCGCTGCTACTACTACCGCTCTGCTGGCTTGCTTTCTCGCGGGGACTTAACGACTCTGATTCTGGGTCAACGCGCGGGTGAGCGAGCGAGCGACTTCTTACTCGAGACATACCGAATGAAAAAGTATCGGGCAGCACGCCATTCGATCTTCCCGTATATCCCTCGCGGAAAACACGATTTACGCTATTCCGTAGTTTTTTAGGTTATATACATCGCGTCGATACATAATTCTTAGCGATTCTTCGTCTGTATCGGAATTCTTATCGCCGGGACGACTCGCTCTTACGATATTTCGCTTAATGCAATGAATAGTACAAAAAAACCAACTAAATATTATGAATAGAAGAGAAAAATGTTAATGGAAACGAGAGGAGAATTATGCGTGTGCGCAACGGCGTAACGGGTTTTATGCAACGTTTGGTAAAGGCGCAATGCCGAGCAACGTCGACGTTGTCACACGATTAGATAAAGATTAAACGGCAAGATAAGTAAGTCGCGGAAACTCTCTGTCCCTTTCGCGTCTCGTTTAGCCGCGTGCTTTTGCCGATGCTCTTTCAAGTCTCGATGATTTGGAAACATAACAACGAGATTTTAAAACGCGACGCTGTGCGCGTGCGCGCGCGGCCTATCGAGCAAAGATACTCGAGAGACACACTCGAAACACGTTCAACGGCTCAACAAGAATTGCGCACCGTTAGAAATTCATTAGCGGAGAAAAAAATGAAAAATAAATGCGAATGGTATCTCGGAGAAAATGTTATACAAATAAATAGCCGATGAACAAATAACTCATGCGTTAGTACGTAATTGTACAATTACTTCATTCCTATCGTCTTATAATTGTATGTTATTAACTGTCTTATTAATATTATCGCATTCTCGAGATACGAAAGGAAGATCACGCATAATGGAAGATTCTAATGTACTATATACGTACGTATGGGTTCGAATAACATCTGGCGAGCGATCGCATAACGCGGCTCGACTCTTACGATCGAGAGGGGTCGAGTTGATTAATCTGCCAGACGCTCGTTGCGTAGATAGCGATAACGACGAGAAGAGGAGAACGAAAAGAGGGGAGGAAAAATCTAGAAGAGTATATTGGCGGGGTCTTTGCGTCAGTCGTGATTAACGACTTAATCGATCGATCGTCTTCGAGCTCACGACTGAACAGAGAGAAACGATCGAACGCTCAAGATGTTCCGTTGATAATTTTTTTATGTTTCTTCGCCACTATCGCATTACGCGTTCTGTCGCATCGAATTAAGACTCAACCTATCGCTTTTCTCCTCAAGTTCAATTGAAACGAAAAATTTTTTTTTTATTAAATGATCGGTAAATTCTGATAAAAACGAATCGTTAAGCAGAACGTTATTTCAACTGAAGCTACAATCTTTTTTTTTATCACAATACAATTGCTGAAAGGTGAGCCGCGAGAGTAAAGAAAAGCAATAAACGGCAATTAGGAAAGTTCTTCGCGTGCATAACAAAGTGTTATTCTTTGAACAGTGGGAAAGAAAGGAATGGGGGATGAATCTGTCGTTGTAAAACGATGTGTAGTGGGGAGCTGAAGGGCGAGTGGTACCGGCTGCTGTGACTGCTCAACTGGACCGCACTGAGAACGGAATGTCTCTTCTGTACGTACCTATCTACCTCTACCACTCTCTCTCTCTCTCTCTCGGCGTAGTTCTCCTTGCGGTAAAGAGAGTCTCGACATGCGCGAGCGCACCTCTCTCCATCCCCGTCAATACTGGTTCCCTCGAAGGATATGACATACGCGCGACCCAGTTAATATCTGACGCGCAATACGCCGTTTTTTTTTTTCGACACAATCCTCGAGATATCGTTGAGAATTTTTTTTTTTTTTTCTAATTTTTCTATCCCATAGTATAGCCATAGTATAACACAACGCGTCTAGTTTCAGTATCCATTCGTCGTCGCTTCTCCAATAGCACGATTCCCCGCGTAAACATTGACTCGGATTTGTTTACCGCGAGCGAAAGGGTTGCTGACTTTCCTTGGATTCGATATCAACGCCCCGAAGCTCAAGAGGTGGGTGGGGGGAATAACCAAGTCGACAGACACACGCCAGTTAGGGGAAACTGGCCGTCTGGTATGTCCGCAAGCACCGTGCACGACCGGCAGGCGTGTGCCTCTCGATGAGAGGCTCATGCCAACCGAGTGAAAACACTTCCGGCTAAATTTAAACCCGCGTGGATAACGTCACTCTCCGCTCGCTCGTTACTCCGATTACGGGAGCGTGTCCCTCCGGTAGCAAACTCCTAACATCCTGTAACTCTCTTATCCCTTTTTACTCATATTCGTTCTCATTAATACGCTTCCCCGTAGTCTTTTCATTATTTTTTTTTTTTTTTCGTTTATACGTCGGAAACATTTGCCGTCTAGTATACCCTGTCGGTGAAGTGTATGAAACAGGCAATTATTAAGTGATCTAATATCCGGGAGTAAATTACATTTTTCATCTGTTCGCAATTATCTTTTGGCATTCGTTCATTATTTTGCGCAGTTGTTCCTCCGAACTATTTCAGGGGTCTTGAAAATTTGATTTTTTACTTTGACACGTTTTTTTTTTTGTTTTTATTTTATTTCGGATTATATCCTTAAACATCGATGGATAAGTTTTCTTTTTTATCCTTTCCTGTCTCATCCAGAAACGAAAGCAATAAATACGATGTATGGGGGATTTTTTCAAATACAAAAATCAAGTTCGAAGTTTCGCTCAATCTTTGTCTGTCACCGGATACGAAACAAGCATCCAGTGCAAGTTGAATAGTTCATCGTAGCGTAAAAATGTAAATTCGTAGAATTTCTCGTTGCTCCATTGAGCAACGGAGAACCGAAATCCTTTTTCTCGAGCCCCCATCGATGATGTACGAGCCACGAGCACTTTGCTAGCTTGTGTCGAAAGGTCGTACGTCCTCTTGCTCTCTTCGACGTTTTTTTTTTTTTTTTTTTCAACCCAAACAGTATAGAGCGTCTCTCGTTTGGCTGTGGCAATTTGTCATCGCGTCGTGCGCTGTACACTTCGGGGGAGGGTTCGAGAGGATCTCTCGTTCGCCACAGCGCAGCCGGAAGTAGAGTCGAAGCAGAAGCCGAAAAGAACGGCACTGCAATCCCCCCCTCCTTCCAGGCAGTGAATCGATGCAGTTACACTGGCGCTAAGTGAACTGAAAGTTTTGCGAAAACCCCTTTCAGCTCTCCGACGTCATTATATATCTATAGCAATTGGCTCGTTCGTTCGTTTAGAAAAAAGAGTTCGAAAAAAAAAAAAAAAACACGAAATATTTCTCGGGTCGGTAAGAAAGCTGAAATATATCTGGCGAGATGAGATTACCTCTCAATCAGAAAAGCATGAAGAGGTACACCAACGAAGGTCGTCGTCGGTTGACGAAGGCGTCTTGTGCGGTGATGCGAAAGATCGCGTGTGTGTCCGCCGGACAAATAATGGACCGACGAACCGGTTTTTCGAGGGATCTCTCTTAGTTGCTCGTTCAGAGCTTCGGGAGACCGCGGCGATAACTGCAGTTGTACGACTGCTCGAGCTGTCCGAACGAATGGGAAAATCTGCATTCATCGTGTTCCCGCATCGATCGAACGCTCATGCTTATAGGCTTATAAAACCCTCGCGACTCGTAATAATCAGGTTGACTCAAAGGTTATCACTGTTTAAAGCCCAATGGAATATACCGCTTGACGATTTATAAATTACTCTGTTTGCACGCGTATTAATATATACTGTCGCGTAAGGAACATCTTCCGTTTACGCAAACGGTAAGCCGCACGCATCGTAAAGGTTACAGCTTCGATAAAATATTGCATGATGTAATTTTTTTTTTCAACACATACTTCCTATATATGTTTGTAGAAAGTTTACACTATTATTAAAATCATTTCTAAGACAGAGCATTTTTTTTTAATCCCATGATACTTGCAAAGAGTAATTTATTTCGCTGCGTTTCATAAAAAAACAATTGGCGTATTCTTGTGAAGGAAATAGACTCATTTAAAATGAATTCTTGAAAAAACTCACATAAAAAATTGAATAAACAGAAATATATGTAAAGGAATGTTAACTACGGTTTGTAAATCCATTTGATTATTTTTTTACGATACACGCGCTATAATACTGCATTTATTGTGCTTATTGTGGTATCCTGAGGTAGAGGATTATTTTACGATATCCTTAAAAAAAAAAGCGAAAAACAACGTCGACGAGTTTCTTAAATTCCGACGATATTGCGTTAAAGAGCGATCGATCTAATTACGATGACTCCGTCAAACGTGATGCTTTCATTGCTATATATATCGGCATTTCGACACGGAAGAACCGAGCGACTGAGCAGTCTTCGTGGGATGTCTTTTTTTATTCTTGCTGCGCCGTCGTTTTTTTCTCTGCTGCAAGGACCCCCTTGATAGTCGAGTGGACGATTAACTATCTGTCAACGGAACGGAGTAAGAGCCTCGGTCTTCGAAGAGGGGGGGCTTCCTACTAGAAGGATGGTTCGGAAGAATAAGAGGAAGAAGCATGAGAAGGAGGTACCAAATCATAGTAGCAGTAAGAAAAAAAGGAGAATGAAGAAGAAGAAGCAAAAGAAAGCGAGAAAGAAGTGAAAGAAGAAGGTTGTTGCGGGGGCGCTAGAGAACGGGGACGGCGCAAGCGCACAAAAGTCCCCCCGTCGAGCTCCGCTCTCTCGTGACTGAGAGAATGTGAGTTCCGAAGCTTCTACCTACAATTCGTACTGTCGGGGTTTAGCCGGCATCGACGGCTTCGAACACGACAGCTCGACTTTTGCCGGCACCGCGTGTACACGCGCGCGAGTTACGAATCCTTTTTTTTTATTACTTTTATTTCGAACGAAACGAATTATTAATTTTTTTTAATACGAAACTTAATTTCCGTCGGATAGATCGCGTATGGTGATTCGGTGTGACGAAAAAAATATGTTGGACAATGTCCAGTGGAAGAGTGCCAGTTTTTAGGTCGAAGAGTTCTCGAGTTGTTTCATTGATACAAGAGGAGAATTTGATCCCTCGAGTGCTTTTGCGCAATTGCTCGTACGTGTCAACGAGTCGCGAGTGTTTTACAATTGCTTCCCATCGGCATCGCGTTCAAGGATATCGAAACGGGAGACATAAGAATTCACGGAACATTGGAACTGCAAGAATAATCTGTAAAATTCGATAAGTCAAACGAATCGAATCTTACAGAACGAACATCTTCGCAGAGTCATCATGATTACGACCGATTTTTGGCGATATCATCATCACCCATGTCCGGTGAGTGCGAGAATATTTCGCGGGCTTAACGTCACTATCTCGCGCCCTAATGACATCTAAAGCTCTGTTGATGTTGCCTTTGCGCCCACGAAGTTTACGAGATATTTATGCCGTTTATCTTGGAGTTTTGCAAAGTACAAACTTGTGCTTTAAGAGCGAAAATATTAAAAAAAAAAAGCTAAAAGCCATTTGCTTACTTGGATGGAAAAAAACTTTTTTTTTTTTTTTCACTAAATAAAAGTACTATTATTGTAAATTTTATAAAATAATAATAATAATAATACATAGCAAGTAGTGTTAAGAATCAGAACGTTAATATTACTTTTTTATTTATAGTAATTCGATTTGTAAAGCGAACGCGTAGTTTCAGGAAGATGGGGGAGGGGAATGACTGAACAAATACGCGCGTGTATGATGAATACGCGCTATCTTTGTGATACGGAAAAATAGGCGAGGTTGTGGGGTAATCGAAGGTATCGGCGGCTCGAAGAATCTTTTTCGCGCGCGTCATCGGTTATTCTCGTTCGGTTTTATCGCGGGGCTTTGCCGCATACGAGAGCAGAATAGCTTTACCGGGACAAGTTTTTGCTTCCGCGCTTCAATATATTGTATATAGGAAGAGTCACGAACAGTCCGGGAATTGCAAATTCGATATGACGATGCGTGGTCGCGAGATCACTGGACCGAGCCACAGATTTCACGGATTTAATCGCCGCGCCGTCGAGAGATACAGCGCTGGTTGTTATTCCTCTAAAAAAGCAAAAAACAAAATAACATCGCAATCAAATCGAATGAATTCATTATAGCAGATTTGATAAATCGACATACATAGTCATCATGTAATCCCTTAAATTGCTGTTGTCAAAACATCGCAGGATTTACCGATAGGTGTCATTTTGTTCGGCTCATTCGTCTCACTGTTGATCAAAGCGGTGGCCTCCGGTTACGAAGCAAAAAAAACTCGAAGAAACGTCAATCATGTCGGAGAAAAATATTTTGTCAAAGATCGAAAAAGAGAACGCTGTTCTCGTTGCTCCAAATCGTCTTTGAAACGTGTTGTCCCACATTGACTACTGAGAAACAGAAAGCCGTATCTTCCGGGATATGCCATTTTGCTTTGCAGCTGCTTATATACGGGACACCTTTTCTCAGCGAAATATAACATATTTCTTTACAAAAAAAATATACATATATATATATATATAAAATCCTCTAACATAAGGGCCTTAAAACTCGTTACACTGAAAAAAAATAAAAATAAGTTCGTGGAACTGGTAAACCATTAAAAAAAATATTAAAAAATGAATATTTTATCTCGCTATTCAAATAATATATTTATTCGTCCTTCGTATCGAAAGTACTTTACCAACGCTGTTGAAAAATCCTCGAAGCATTCAAAGGGTTTAAACGCAAAATCGATATTCCTTTTGAATTCTTTTCTCAAACTTGCAAGTGAATTTTTTTAATAGATTAAACAAACATCGCTACTAAACGAAGATTACTCCCTTGTATTTTCGATCGCCTATCGGGCTTCCGTTTTGGTCGGTGCGCCGGAACATCTTACACGCTTGTATACCACCGGCAAAGTTGGTGGTAAAAGCTGTGTACGTTATGCGCGTAACGTTCTCAGTTCTATCCTCGCCACCGTGAAACCACCGTCGTCGGAGAAACGAGAGAACCAGGAAGCGCAGTCGGGCTTCTTTGCTCGGGCAAAGCGTCGGACAAAGCACGGCAGGGACTCGGACCCCGAGTAGCCAGGCGTCGTGTTCGTGTAACGACACCGCTTCGCGCCTGGACTATGCTGCAGTTTTCTCGGCTCGTTCACGGAAGCGAATCTACGCCTCTCCGCATCTCGCGGTTGAATTTCTGCGTTGTACTACTATAACGTGCTCACCGCTTATGTACGTTGTACTATCGGCGGGAGAGTCTTCTCGCATGCGAAAAAGAAACAAACAAAAAAAAAAAAGATAAAGAAACGAAGCGCCTGCTGCCTGTACCGTACGCAGATTAGAAATCGGGATTAGATGTCGTCAGCTACTCTCGACAAGGCTGAGCGAAGCTTTAAAATTGGATAAACGTATGTCCCCCCACCCCTCCGCCCCGATAACCCGACAATACGAGAAAGATAGACGGGGTTAACAAACTTCGACGAGCGAGTAGAAAGTCCAGGGGAATCGTCTCGAATTATCGGAATCAGAAATCTAAAAAAATATTTTTGTCACTCATCGAGCTGATTGCAAATATTGGAGGGTCTTAAATCTTAATTACATTAGCGGTGTATAACGTCCGGTCTACTTGACGCTTACTTTTCAAATGGATTCACATAGAAAAAAGTTTATCGGAAAGGCATAATTTGACAAATCGGGGATTTTCGAATGCCGTGTGATAGTCATTCGTAGATACAAAAAAAATACAAAAAAAAAATTTTTTTTCGAAATTCGTTGAATTTCGTTGAATTCAAACAAGAGGAACGAGAGCCTCGTTCGCACCGAGCAGAGATTAGAAATCGAGATTTCGTATCGAAAAAAAAAAAAAATCACGTTAATTCTGAGGCCATCTGGCAACGAGTTGGCACTGTGTAGTGACGCTCGTGTCTGTTCCGGTCAACCCGTAGCGTTGCCATGTTTACGTGACGCGGTTACGCGATATACAGTATCCGAGTCGATACCTATACTGAGAGAGAGAGAGAGAGAGAAGGAGAAAGAGTATAAAGCACAGAAAAGTCGATATCTCGATCGCTTTGTCGCGCTGCACAATGTCGATCTCTCGGAGCACTTTGTCCACGAAGTATTACCGCACGGATCGTACATCGTGTGCGGGTGCTTTGTCGCGATTTTCTTACATCGCGTTCCAGTCAATCGAATAAATTGCCAAATTCATTCAACTTTATGGTTGTCACATAAATCAATGATCAAATCGTACGATCTTTTCGATAAATAAAAAATCTATTAAATCAATAATTATCAATTGAATTATCAATTCGTTCATCAAACGTTCCGAATTTCCGCGACATGACGATTTTGAAAGTTTGTATGCTATATCCAAAGTCCGTATTTATTATATATTTTATTTAATTTTATATTTTTTTCACGCGTATGACAGCTTGCGAGTATCGTGATTTCTGCCGCACAGTCGTGATGTACTCTGTTTATTAAAAAGATTAAAGGCCCAACTATAGTAAAGAACTGTGTCACATCCGGCATAAATTGTGTCCAATGAAATTTTTTTCACGTGCGTAAAACGATGTTATACACTTTGAACGTCGTACACAGATTGAGAGCAAGTCTATAAAGTTTTCCCTTCGTGTTCGTACCGAACGTTGAGTACCTACGTATTATTCAGAGTCTGTACCACCTCGTGAATTTTCTTCGTCTCCTCGGCTTAAGCCCGCAATTCCGTCAGACGTGAACGCAATGCAAAAGTTTCCTACCGCGAGTTTATATTAGAGGCTCTCTGTGGGCTTCTGGTTTCGTCGGCCTCGTGAAACTCTGATGGACGTACGTTGATCCCTTCTCGCTACCTTAGCTATACATTATCGTTTGCTGTTTCTCTTCCCCTTCCTCTTTGCCGAATTGCCGTACAGGCGACGGGTCAACACTGCCGTACAACGTCCAGACTGTTCGCGAAAAAAAAAAAAAAACATCCGTCGTTTCGGTACCTTTTGGCTCAACTCCAAAACCGAATCGAAACCACCATCGACTCTGGAAGCTTTTTGGAGGGTTAGCGCGGGAGGATATCGTAGAAACGTCCCTTATTTCCTTGTACTCGCCACACCCAAGAATTCCCCCCTCAGAATTCGATTCGTTAATCGTGATTCGTAATATGTCTTTGATCTTTCGGATTAAGAAATATAATTTTTTTAATTGCTAATCTCATATATAGCTTTCCCCTTATCGTTATCACAACAATAATCCCTTATCAATTAAAAATTGATGTATAAAGCAAACAAATTGTAGGTGCCATTTTTTTTTTCAATAATACATTGTTTGTTCCATTTTAATAAATGATTAAAATTTATGCAAAAGCATTCAACAATTAATTAGACTTTTTTACCGATATTGCATCGGGTTATAGTTAACCCATCGATCAAATCGATGGACAATATTGCAGAAAAAAAAACTCGAAACGAAGGTTAAAGATGACGATGTATGACAGAGTTCCGGCGGTATGTTTCCGTCAGCCACAGCTGTAAACACGACTTCGTTGAATGCATTGCAAAATATGACTCCATGTGCGCAAGGACCGACCTCACCCACCGTCGGGACCACTCCTTTTTTTCTTCTTTTTATTCTATAATAATCCCCGCGTTGACCTTAACCTTGTGCACCATATTCCCTCCGGAAATGTGACGAATATGTTGCACGCAATCGTCATCTATAAACTTGACTCACATTATAATTATATGAACCAACATCCTTTGCTGCTGATGATCCAAAAGCGTGACCCCTCGCGCTTACATAAACATTGCGTTAGCAAAAAAAAGGCAACAGATCTCGCGGTAATCTTAAGGGGATTCGGAACATCATATATTGCGCAGACAAAAAAAAATATTTTCCCCGCTCAGACTTCGATTCGTTAATCGTGATTCGTAATATCCGTAAGGCTTTGGTAATAGACGCGTTTCTCCGTAATAAGGTCGTCTCGGTCGTCGATAAGACTCGGCCGCGAGATAATACGAGGAGTGCAAAGAGGAATGAAAAACGAAGAATCTTCGGATGGCGTGTTTGGCTACGAATTGCGTTCGCGATACGCAGATACGAGGTATCGTGCCGCCGGCGCGTTTTATCTTTCCAAGTCGAGCACTTATCGCTTTTTCTTTTTCAACATCGCAACGAAAAAATAAAACAAATAAACATACGAATTATTATGTAGATTTCTCGCTGTTGACCCGCGCAGCCTCGTCGCCGTATCATATTTGCGTCGTTTTCATGATAATCAGCGCTTTATCCGTTTTTGCGGTTTCGGCAAAGGATCGAACACGCGCGAGCGCCGTTTCGATATTTATAACGATGAACGACAGGGCGTCGCTTCCCGCCGAGTGAGATCATACCGCATTCCTAGCCGCGACCCGCTCATTCCTCGTTATAAATTTTACACCGTTTGCGGCAAACTATTGTGTTACGTAATCGCCACGCGAGGCTCGCGCGAGTAATTATATGCCGACGACGCTCGCCAGGGGTGATGGATGAGCAGCTATTGCGGTTTTTCCGACGCGTACGTTATACGCAAAGTATGCAACACGCTGACGGAAGTCGCAAGGCTGTGGGTACTCCGATGTCAAGGCTGTGACCGATGACACCCTGAGACCGAGTTTAACACTTCCTGTCGAACGATCGACGATTGTCTCCGACTCTATCTACGCGGCGTTCGCCTATGTCGGCGAGTCGAAGGAATGAGGAAGCTACGATCGTTCGAACTTTCGGACTCATGCGGCTGCGGTGGGGAAAGGAGAGAGGGGGCATCATGTAGGAATTTCAATTAGCTATTAAATCAGATTTTAGTCTCGTAGAATCTCAGATAACTCGGACTAAGTATACGATTGTATACATATTATACAAAATACGATTGTAATACGATTCTGTGATAATTGACCTCTAAAATATTTTTTTCGATAGATAGACCCACTTTCTCTTATCTATAAGAAAAAAATCAATATTTATCAATTTCAATATTTTTTATTCTCAATCGGAGTTATGACTCTCGAAGATTCGCTTATACATTTATGGAATATTTTTTTTTACCTATTTTTTTTTGTAAAGCCATCCAAAGTTTTTATTTCCGTAGTTTTTAGAATGTCAATCGATTCATATAAAAAAATAATATGAATTGTGTATTTGGTTTCTTTTGAAGTAAATTAATGAGAAATTTACACATTATTTGACTTAATAGTTTCGACGGAAAAGGCGACAGAACAACCTTAACAATTTCTTACAACTCGCTTTTCGATGCGCGAACACGATCCGTTCGCTTGCTAAGCATTTATTATTACAAACGCACAGCTGGCGGCAGCCGATCGTCCGCGTCAGTTCGTGGCAATGAACCAGACTTAGCTCACGAGACACAACTCTCACGTATTCTTGTATACGTGTATATGCAATAGCTTTCGTGTCCGAGCCAATTAAAGCGAAACACTATAGGTACGGATATATTCGTATATCGAGTACGAAAGTGTCGTGTGTCTTCATTCACGTGAGATCGTTGGCCCCCATCGATTGGTCAATCGATGCTTAAATACATTCAAGCAACGGTAGTTATCTTACGCGGACACTCGCGATTGTGATATATTGTTATATGATAATACTATATTGCCTTGTGAAGACCTTCAAGAATTTGTTCCGTCGCCGAAGCAAAAAGCTGTCTTTCCCAAGGATCGCGATCGTAAACTCACCGGCGGCACTTCCTTTCGGCTCGTTTATTTTAATCTCTCGTTGCCGTGATTTGTGGCCGGAGCCCCGCTGCGAATGAAAAAGGAGAAGGACGTTTCGCAATTCTCATGAAATCTGGAAAGTCAGATATCAACCTGCGCCTCTGGGTTCAGTGATGTTATTATGTATATATAGCCCGTGTAGCGTTTACGAGGGAGGAGCATACCGGCTCCCAGAGATCAGATATACCCTACCGGTTAAACGCCTTTCCCCGTGTTTCGCCGTTACTACCATTATCACGGAAAAATCTCATCGGCAATTTGTTTTTCTTTCTTTTTTTTTTTTCAGCGGTAGAAACATCGATGATTCTTGATTTTCACGATAATTTTGGCTTCGGTGTTTGTACAAAGGATATGACTACGAATGAACAACGATTTTGCTCGCAAATAATCGCCGTTAGGTCCGGGTAACGAGAAGTCGATAGCGTACTTCCTTCTTCTATATGCTCCATCGAACTCCTACTCGACTCGCTTCGATGTCCTCGATTATCGAGTCTCTCTCTCTCTGAGCTCTTCGTAACCGTTTTTATTACCTTTATGTAAAATCGCTAAACGATTCCAAATGCATGACTGACGATTCGAGAACTTGTCGTCGCTATCGCATCTTTGCAATGATGCGATTTCTCACTTTTTTTTCCGTAGAAAAAAAACGGTGTTAAAAAAAAAAATAACGCAACATTTTTATAATTTTGTTAATATTTTTATCATTTAGTCTGAGTAAATATTTGTCAATCATGTAAGCAACTTTTGATTTTTTTTTGTATTCCGAACACTTTGATGCGAAGTGAAAAATGAATCGTGTATTCGACAACAAGTAGAAAAAAAATGTACATAAATATAAATAAATATCATTTGTATCGTAGGAATAACGAAAAAAAAGGAAATTTTTTAATTGTTAGTACTTTTTCGGTTGTTTGGTGATGAATAACTTTTGCAAAAAATATGTATTTTATATTTTACATCGACAGGTCGACTCGCCTGAATCGATTAGTTGATATAGTTGACCACTTTTAAAATATTTACTCGGATCTCCAAAGATTTGTATACAATTTCGTGGAGAATGGATAGCCTGAGCCTTGAGGGAGACTTAGTACGGAAGTGGGGCATTAGGAGTGTGAGAAAGCTATTGTACCTCGAAGTTTTAAAACTTCTAATTTTTTCCACGACGTCTCTACGATTTGGAGCTATAGATCTGCCTTTTTAAGCTCTAATTCAACTCTCTAAACTTCTAGACGTTGATGCATTATGCCGCAATAATTCTTCCGCACATAAATTCGTGATAATTTCTCGTAGAATGGGAGCGGGGGATGGGGAGGGGTGGGGGGGGGGGGGGGGGAGGGGGCGCGTTGAACGTCACACAGAGAGAGGCTCTCAGTACGGAAGTGGAGCATTAGGAGTGTGAGGAAGAGCCTCCGCCCTGTCCTTTTCGACGAGGATCCTTGCCAGGAAGGCTTTCCGCGGGCGCAGGACCAAGCCTGCGTGTACTACGACTCCTACTACTACTACAACATACATAGTTTCCTAACTCCTCTTCCCGTACGCGATCGTCACCATGACTACGATCATTCTGTCTTCATCTCGCCTCCTCTCCGAATTCTCAATTCAGCGTTCTCTCTCGGCAACACTCTTTCCCACTCTCCGTTCTCACCACGAGCGGCGGCACCACCCGATGGTGGGAGTCCTTGTCGGTCCTCGCAGAATCCGCCGGGATGCGGCGGAGTTTCATCCCTCTATCCAGCACCACCAGCAGCGGCAGCAGCATCAGAGCCGCAGCGCGCGCCGGGGCGGCTCCCGTGTGCAGCGCAGTCGTTTGCCCCAGTTGACCCAGGTCGCGACCGAGCTTTGCCAAATTTGCGTTTCAACTCTGTCGGAAGTGTCTAGCCGACCGGCATCCACTGAGCTTCGATTATTCTTACAATCCTCTATCATCTATTATCTTATCTCCGTCAGTTATTATCTTCAATACGCACGAACGTAAAAACGTCCCAACTGATTCAACATCTAAATCAGTACCTTGGGCACCGATTCGAGTGAGTGATTGATCAAGGACTCGAAAATTCCCGCGAGTGCGACACCGTCGTTAAATTCAAACGTCGGTCAAAGGTCAAATCTCAAATTAGTTCGAAGCCCGCAGTAAGCTTGCGTTGTATTAATATTACTAAACGACGAAATTTCACAAAGTCATTTCGTTTTTAGTAATCGGAGGGGAGAAAAAAGGGCGCGTCCGTGGAGTGAACATTACTTTTTTTTTTAACGAGAAACGTAGAAGGTGTGTCTTTCACGACTCTCATGCTTCGCACCGTAAGCGAGACATTGAGAAACGAGAATTTTGACGTCAAGAATGACGAAAAATATATCGATGTTCGATTGGACTTCTGATCCGTCGATCTTTGGGGTTATTGATACTCCAAGAAAATCGATGATACTTTATCGAGGCGCCTTGACGACGATGATGCTATTGGAGGAGGCGAACTGTTCGTCCACTTTGACTAAACTATCGGTGTCTTCGACACCCAAGACGACTACGTGGGCGAGACACGTGATTCCGTCGTTATCGAGATGTAACAACAATAACCCGCGTCTGAGATACGCAAGACTAGGAATGAAAGACGAGAGTACAGCAATACAATTGTATTGTAGATCAGCCGGCATCGTTACCGGTCCAATAAGTATCGATAATCGAAGCTAAACTCGGTGAATCGCAGTAATTCAATTCTCCGACCGAAATAAGACAGCTATAAATCTTGTGTGTAAAACAGAAAACAGAAAAATAGAAAAGAAAATCTTGAATCCCCATGACGGATTCCAGCAGTAGCTCGTCGCTGTCGCGCGCCTGGCTGCGCGCTCGTTGCTGCAGAAACAACAGTCTTCTGCCGAGATGCAACAGCAGCAGCGCGGCACAGCATCATCGAAGATACGACGATGCGAATAATAACGCAAACAAAATTTGGGATCTCGAAGCCGCCAGGAGGAACGAAGAGGACACGCAAGAGGTAGCATTCTTGCGCGAGGATACAGAGACACTACTCCATCGTATCGCCTTTACCGTTTGGCACACCGCCCTCCACATTGAACGCGAGGTGCGTCACACGCACGTGCGCGGATAATATACGTTCTTTTTAATCATTTTTGATAACCACGAATAACGACAGATGTCTACGAGAAGGGGGGGGATATCGACCCTGCGGCCATTAACAATCGCACTTTTTGCACAGTTTCCGAAGTATCAACGTCGATCTCCATCCATCCATTCCATCGAATGACCAATACGTTACAGGCAAATTTATTATTGTTCTACAAGTACGAAAAATCTACGTTGCTTGTGAACTGAGAGAACTTTTCTTTTAATTTGTATTTATTTTATCTAATTTGTTATGTGTATTCATCACTCGCGACTCGCCACATAAAAAAAAAATTATTATTGCGCGCGTGACTAACGGGTTTTTTTGCGCATTTTATTTGTTACAGCACAATGGCTACGACCATCAACCGAACGGCAGAAACTCGAGCGGCACCGTCGGGAGCAAACATCAGGTGAGAAACGAGTTGTTTACACATTGTTACAGTTAGAAACTCTTCCTTCGAAGCCGATTCGTTGATAAACCATTTTGTATACCGAATGCATGTAAATTTCTCGAAGTAGCGAGCTTTCGCTACAACTATAGCTATTATACACGATCCATGTGGAACTTTATCAAAGCCGATAAGAAGAAAACGCGATTTGTTGCGCGTCCGAATCTCTCTTTAAATATTGAAAAAGGCAACGTTCATGCATAGATATATATGTATAGTAATGCATAAGACACGATTTTGCACGCACAATTGCGTCGTTCCTCTCCCCCACCCTCGCGCGTTTCATTTATTCCGTGAGAAAACATTTCGCTTCGAGTTTATTTACGTTTCCGTGCCAATGGCTACAGTCTCCGCGGCTTCTTCACCGAAATAAGCTTTGCCGGATGCATATACTTTATGTTGCCGCAAGAATATATTCGCGGTCATTCTATTTTTGACAAAAATATGTTTTTTTTTCTTGTTTTTTTTTTTTTTTTTTTATTCCGCCTACGAACTCGACGGGTGTTACTACAGTAAAGGCAATTGGAATGCCAGACAAGACGCGTTATTTGACTTGTTTCAACCCACTCCGCTGCTCTCTTACCCGTTCACTGCAGCAGCCGGGGCAGCGTGCAACCCGTAGTACTGCAAAACTTTTGCGAAATAAATTCTCGTCGCTTCTTTTTCTTCAAATAAGAAGAAACGAGATAAAGAAAACAAAAAACAAAAAAAAGAAATAAAAATAAAACGAGAGGAATGCCTTTTATCGCAGTCTCGACTCTCCTCTTTCAAAAAGTTCTCCCGAGAGTTTCGAGACATCGCAAAAGGGGTAATTCCCACGGAGAATTCCACGGGATAGTCTCTCGAACAAAATATCGTTATTGCCAACGTCTCGTGTTCATCGCTTCCTGCATTCACACTTTTCTTGTTTTTTTTTTAATCTATTTTTTTTTCTATCGTCGAATCTCACGAGTATAGGAATTCTGCGGATACTGCATTTTTCTCAAGTATATTGTTACAAGGCGCTTGTAAACTTTTCTCATTGCCATGTTATAAATAGCGAGGCCAACAGAATGCGCAAATACCGCGCACTTTTTCTTTTTTTTCTTCATTTTATAAATATTTACAACATTCTCCGGGAGGCTGCAGGAGAAAGATCCTCTTCTCGTATAATCACTTCGAAGCACGCATGAGCATTCAAGTACTTCGTTCAACTGCAGAGTCGCTTCCAATTACAAATTAATCGTCGTGAATTACCCGAACAAGAGTTAATTGAAATTAGTAGCGCCACTCTAGGATCCCACGAACTCTGCGCAGACCTCGACGAGACAATTGATCCCGATCGAGTGCAACGCGTAGGTATCATTTTTTCGTTTCGTTTTTTTTCGTTCTTCTCTACCAGCGCTATTAATCGTAATCGTGAGACGAGATGGGGCTTCAGAGTCTTTCGATCTTTCGATAAACATAGAGTTGACGAAGTCACAAAGACGTTTCCAATATAAAATCGGCAAACATGGCGCGTCGTTGTTGTTGCCACTGCCAGGCATCACCCACGCGAGTTGTTCCCTTCTGCAAATTGAAAATTTAACGATTTCGTGCGGCGACCACAAAAAAAGTCCATCGGACGTCGGGTGGCTCTAAAAATACCGTTTATGGGCCTATATAACCCGCGGGACCCAGCAGCCGTTCTCTCTACACTTATAAGCAACCCAACGTTTTCCTATGAACCAAACTACACACGTATTTGCTGCCAACGCGCCCGTTGGCGAACGGTGCAAAAGTCCCGATGGTGTGTCCTGCTCCTGCGACTGCAATGAAGCTTCATGACCACGCCACATTTGCCGCACCAACATAAATCCCTTCTACCGTTATGCTCACGTGTGAAATTGCTATTACTTCACGAACGGCGGCGGCTCCTCTACGTCTTGGATTCTCTCTCGTCTTCTGTGCGATACAAGGGACCGCACAGCTTCCTTTATCCAAGATTTTACGCATTCTTTTTATCTGCAGCAGACATTGAAATTTCAATTAGTTCTCATGATAACAAAAACATCGGATAGCTGCTCCGAAAAAAAAAAAAAAAAAAAAAAACGGTTTGAGTTATTCATTGTATCACATTTAAGTCGAGACATAGGGAAGATTGAGATTATTTATCTCCCACGTCGCCGCAACGTTTTCGGCAAAAAGTGGAATTGACCCGTAACTCGCAGATCGTTTTTTAGATGCATAATGTTTCGATGCCGAAGAGCAAATGGATTCGTTCAGTTTTTTATCGCGAACGCTAAATTGTCCCACAACCGGAAAAAAAGTTAATCGAATTCACCGAAACGTACAAATAGTCCATCAGACGATTCGCATTACCCTCGGATATTTATCCATCTGTCGCGACTCTCACGATACGAATCACGATAAGCATCTATCCGCACGACTCTTTCCATCTCATCCACCTCCGCAAAAGCAGATACATAAAGTCGAGAGTTCTCGGTTGATGCTTTGCATCTTAGGCCATAAATAGAGGAGAAGGATCGCTATAGCGGAATAAGCTCTCGCGACGCATTTCAGCTTGAGCCAAACAGCAGTGCAGTAACCGTAGACAAGCCGCCGGCCAGAGGTTGAGAAGTCGAAACACACGGTAACCGCTCTCTATATAGCGCACAAGAGAACAACTCGAGTATGAAGGAGTGAGCAAGTTGAAAAAGGACCAAAAGTTGCCAGAGAGCGGAGCCACGACATTCGCCAAGATTTCTCTTCTTATTCTTCTTTTTCTTATTCTTATTCTTATTCTTCCGCGCCCCATCACAGACAGAGCGGCATACGTCTCTGGCTGGTAGAACAACCGACGACCTCCCGTTGCTAACTCGCCCACTATAATGCCGCTATGATCCTCGAACGAACCTCCGCAACGGCGAACCTTCCACGTTTGTCATCTGTTTTCCCATCGTCGCGGCTCTTGTCACGCGCGAACTGTTTTCCGTCGTTACAAGTACCGCCAACTACATATCGTTGTCGCCAACAAAACATTTTCCTTCTTATTTTCACTTCGCTTCCACAGAAAAAGTTTCGTTTTTATGAAATTTTTTTTTTTTTTTTAATGTCGAGGTTTTGATAAAAAGGTTTTCAGATTGTTGTTAAACCTCGAAAAATCGTATTTAAGATGGATGTTTCGACGTTTCGGCGCGTGTGTATCAGCGAAAGATGTTAACATCTATAATGTGAGAATGCTGAGAAAATGTGGAAGCGACGTGCGTATTTTATTTTTAAAACTGTACCAACAATCGTGTTGGGACCCCAACACCGATCCACCGAGTGACGATTCATTTTCAACTTCAGCTTTGATCAATCTCGGCAGTAGTGTAAAACATAATCGTAATAACGATGAGAAGAAACGACCGAGGTGTGCGAATGTACTACCGAGGCTGCGCAAATCGTTGAACAAAGAGTAACGAGGACCTTGAAGAGTTTTTATCGTCGACGAAGAGATCGCGAGATCGTACGGTAGGCGAATTGTAGACTTCGATCTCAGCAGCCTTGTCTCCGCTCATTTTTATTCGCGTGCTTTTAGCCTCGTGCGATAACGAATTCTAGACTCGAGTTTAAGTATCTTCCAGATAGAATCTACATTCGCGACTCGAACAATGACACACAGTCATCCGCGATCGTTGGATGGGAAAGAGCGTCGCGTAGCCGCGAAGAGACGTGACATAAGAGATACTCGGCAAGCTATATGGCTGGAAGAGGAGGCTTTGTATATATAGGTAGCGTGTATACACATGTGCCGTAACTCGCGCTCAACGCGGGTGATGCTGACTCGATCCACGAGATTCGCCTACCAAGTAACCCGGACGAATACAAACCGAATCCCGACCTGAATCCCCCGTTGCTTGTCAGTCCTACTCGAGTCTTTATATGGAGCCGAGGTGCTCCACTCCATACACGAGGGGGTTAATACAAGACTCGTCCATTTCTCAATGTGACAAGTACCGCGAGAACCGAAGAATACGTTTTCTAGACTAACGCGATTCGAGGAATCATGCATTTCACTGATGTAATCCGATTTTTACCGCAGAGTTTACAGTTAGCTGTAGTTTTTTTGAGATACTAGATTATTATTTTATAAACATTTCAAACAGATTTCTTTTACTTAAAATGTTCATTCGATATTTCAAAATTTTTTATTTGCAAAACAATTGATATTTACGAGAAAAAAAAATACGTGCGATACAAGTCGGAGTTTCCGAGCGCGCGACCGTGACGAACTTCGATTGGTAACGAAATGTGGGAAAAAAGAAATCTGAAATATAATGCAGGTGCAGATACCCTTGAAGTCCGTTGTCGACGATGTCGCGGAAAAAAAATGTATTGCAAACGTCCGTATCGTTAGCACAGCCGAAACAAGGCGCACGTTTGTTAACTACTTCCGGTTCTTTAAATTTAAAAAATGCTAAGTAAAAAATACATTGAGCACCAATAGTACAAAAATTTTGTAACTTCTTGTGTAGAATATGTTTGATGGCTAATGACTATAATGTATACGTTATATCTCGACGGCACGACGAGGCTACAAGCTCGACAATTGTTCATGTCACGCGCTACCTGCACGAATTCGTTACATCACAAATCGCGACTCCTGGGCAATGCATATATGCATGCCGCACTCCTGCGCTGCTCTCGAAACGGCTATGATATTTCTGTATCGTCTTCTCACACGATCGCGTATGTATAAATTTGTATGTATACATAAATCGTTATTACATCAGCGAAAAGACCTCGGTCTCTCCTCTGAATCGGTAAGATAGTGGTAGTGACCAGAGCAACTCGTAGAACGCACGCGTTCCATAACTCTGCCTCCTAGTCCGTCTATCTGTCTGTCCGTGCCGGCGCAATTCGCACGAACGAAATAACTCGCTACTTTATTAACGTATCCGCCAATCTTGGCGAAGTGAACGAAATACTGCGTACACGATAACTTCACATCCTCAGTATCGTCGCGTACGACCGACCGTTCAGTCGTCTTTCGTTCCATTGCTCTTGTGAATGTCATCGGATAAAATTGTTTCAATCTCAAACGTTGAAGAAAAAAAATCATAAAATGTATCCAGATCTATCGATCGTGTTGTCTTTATTAAATAAAAATTGATCTATAAATCATCAATTGTTAGAGACTGCGAACACCTCGATCGCTTCGCGATCGTAACCACCGCGATATTATAGATGCAGATCGATTGTAATTTCGGCTCAAACGAGCCGTTCACATCATGCAAAAGATCATCATCGTCTGGATTCGTTACTTTCCCAAGTTCACTAAGGTCCGCATAGTCAGTAACCGGCCGAATCTTAATATACCGATAATCAACAGAAACATTGATAACCATGTGTTTGTTTGTTTATTTTTATTTAATATTTTTATTATTGCATTCCAGTTGCAGAAAGCGTCGACGACGACATCGTCTTCAAGGACACCCGGTGTCGGTGCAGACGCGTCGAGCACCGGATCCGGCAAAGCTGGACGCGTAAGCGAAGTAATGGAACTCTGCTACGTCACGGAGAGGATCATCGCACTCTGGTACAGAGAGGATGCTCAGGGAGTCCTGGAACACGCCACAACTCTCTTGCGAGGGAAACACGCCGACAATTACATGGTAATTCGCGTCACATTAATCAACACCACGGGATGACATCAGTAAAAGAGGCTTCTCACTGCTTCTGCTGAACGTATTTTCTGCCTCTCTGGAATTGACTTTGGTAGAAGGGTCGAGGTGACTCTATGATTTCACACCGTGAATTTTCAACCTTCCATTAACCGCGAGTTTACGATCGTAATTTCTCGAAACAGCTCCCTCCCCACACATGCTATTAATATTCGTTGCCGGTTGCCTGTTGTATTCGCTGCGGCGAGAAGGGCAATAAATGCCGCGTCTTTATTACCAATATCTGAATATCTCTCTATATTATAAAAAGATCTCGCTTCTGTATACAAGACGGCAGCTAAAACAATAGACTCAAATGACAAAGCGGCTAAAGTCACGGAGAAATTAGTCACATAGGGTTAAGATTCCGGCCGAATTAAAGACACGGAGGAGCTATAGCCACGGAGCGGCTACAACCACGCCGGACTAAAATCACAAAGTGGCTACGACCACGCCGGGCTAAAATCACAAAGTGGCTACGACCACGCCGGGCTAAAATCACAAAGTGGCTACGACCACGCCGGGCTAAAATCACAAAGTGACTACGACCACGCAGGGTTTAGATCGAGGAGTGGCTACAATCACGTCGAGTCGAAACCACGGAGGGACTAAAATAACGGTTAGGCTAAAATCCCGGTATGTTCAGAATCATCAAGGGGGCTGGACTCCCGGATGGGCTAAAGTCACAAAAGGGTAATAATCACGGAGAGATTAAAGTCACGGGGGAACTAAATTTATGGATGGCTTAGAATCTCAAAAGGGTTACAATCACGAGATGCCTAAAATCTTGAGGGAATAATAATCACGGAGAGATTGAAGTTACGAAGAGGCTAAAATCACGGAGTAATTAAAATCTCGGAAGTGTTGCGTTCACGGAGAATTAGAACCACAGAGAAACAGAGCCTTCGGTACATCTGTATAATATTTGTTTTTTCGCTTTTTGTTCACAGATCTTTAATTTATCGTCACCGGGACGCAACGGCGAGTCGAACACTCGCGAAGTTGGTTGGCCCCAGGGCTTAGCACCGAGTCTAGAGAGGTTGTGCGCTCTCTGCAAGGAGCTGGACTCCTGGCTGAACGCGGCGCCGAACCGCGTCGTTGTCCTCCACGCCAGGTGAGCTAAATTCTCAACATACAATTTTCCATCGTTCATGCGTACAGTATAACGACACACGCTCGACAATAATTACATAGTTGTAATTAGATATAACGGATAGATGAAGTATGTAATAATGAAACGCGTCAATGCGCCTTTTACAGAGGGGGAAAGGAACGTCTCGGCGTTGCGGTATCGGCGTACATGAACTACAGCAGTATATGCGGCGGAAGGGATCAAGCGTTGGACAGGTTCGCCATGAGGAGATTTCTGGATGATAAAATTGGAAATCTTCACGTTCCCTCGCATCGCAGGTATACTTTATTATTAAAAACTAATATTGTCCATCCGGATGATGAAAGTATCCGTCATAATAGAAATGTAAAAAAAATTGATTATTTTTTATCTCTGAAAATAGATTGAGTTATAAAATCTTCGTGTCGATGAGTTTCGTTTCATTCGATTGAATAAATGGTTGACAGTCGTCGCTGCCAGTTGTAACGTCATTTATAAGATGGTTTATAATCATTAGGCGGATGCAATATTTTTGTTTGATGATTTGCCGACTCTAATTAACGAGAAAATCTCCTCGGGTTGACTCATCGATCGAAAAATGTCTCCGAAACGTATTTTCCAGTTGCGTTTTATGCAACGTAAGATAAAGTCTGTGATTATCGGTTGCATCCGAGATAATGACGATAATGATGCGGTAATGATGCGTGATCGAGACCCCGAAGGCGATACAAACCACTCGACTTTGTCCCGTGAGTGTAACTTCGAAGCGCGAATTAGCATATCGGTGCATTAATTTCGCTGTACTTGGACTTTATAAAAGAAGTAAAAAAAAAAGACCGTTATCGGATCTCTCTCGCGGGACGTGTCGCTCGGTTGATAACCATCCGGATCCGCCGAGTCTTGGACGGTTTTTGCGCGCGAGCGCGCCTCTCGTGATTACTTATACACGACGTTAATGAACGAAATTGATTCGCAGGTACGTCGAGTACTTCAGCGGGCTTCTCGCCGGATCGTTGAGGATAAGCCCATCACCGCTGTATCTCACACATGTGACCGTTCTCGGTGTGCCTCTCTTCGAACCAACCGGATGTCGAGCTTTTCTCAAAGTTTACGAGGGACTCACACCTGTTTACACCTCCGATCTTTACTCCGTTACAAACGCACGGGAATTCACCATCAACCTCGGTGGTCTTCGTCTCAGGGGAGACATTCTCGTCAAGTGCTATCACAGGGTATATTCCAAACAGAGTCGAGAAGTCATGTTTTCGCTTCAGGTGATTATTTTTCATTACATTTTCTCCACCTTACCGGCAAGAAAATAAATATACTTCCAAAAGAACAAGTGGACTTATGTCAACAAATTCTAAGTAAATAGTATATTATGCCACAAGTATATAAAATTCGATTTGTATCAAAATACACAAAATCGTATTTAACGCACGCGTCGCATGCGATATTTTTTAATGTAGTATAGTACAAGCTCCGTATTCTTAACTCGACGGGAACGTACACGCTTCCGTTTCGGCATTTCCCGTATCGTCCCTACTACCGGTCGCGTGCTGCGAGTAGGGGTGATGAGAGGTATGCGCGCGGGATTTTCCCCGCTTGGAGAGTGGAGAATGGGTTTAGGGGAAATACAGTTAAAGGAAATCGTTGCCATGGTAACGAGTTAAAATAAGGAAGCAGTTAAGTTAAGAGGAGTTAAGAATACGGAGCTTGGACTGTATGCGTAAAATTGGTAACATACATGATACGGATCCGTAGCGTAAGTAGTTGGGCGGACCTAGCAGGTCCAGAGCCTGCCGGTCACGAGTGCACGATCGCCGTTCTTCTGTGAAATCGTATTTTACGCACATGTCGCATACAATATTTTTGGATCTATGTGTAAAATTCATGCGTAAAAATTCATTTTACGCATCAAAAACAGTGCGTAAAATCAAATTTTACGCATACTACATAAAAAAAATTCTTTTCTTTATTTTACTAGACAAAAAATAAATAAGTAGAAGTTATTATTCAAATTATTCGAAGGAACGGATGTTCGATTCGATTCGTTTCTATGAAGATTTTTTAAAATTCATCCCTCTGTCGGTCTCCACATTTACCGTATCATATCTTTGATAATTTACGTGTATTTAAATTTTTTTTCTGAATATAGTTCCATACTTGCGTCATAACGGAAAACGTCGTGTCGTTTCCGCGCTCGGAGTTGGACGTCGCGTGTCAGGATCCACGATGTCCGAGTGACAGTGTCGTGACATTGTATTTCGCGACTGACGCGAGACGCCAGGATGGTCCGGTACCGGCACCTACGCCCGCTGTGCCTCACGCTTCGGCTCATCACGATCCAATCCTCCATTGGGACAGTTATACGAACCTGGAGATCAGCGACGACGGTGAGTTTTCCAAGTCTCGGGTGACTAACGTCGCCGGAAATATACACAAGCCAAAGCTTTCTGTACACAGGATATATACCGTAAAGTATAAACTACGGGACCGCGTTCTCGAAACCGTACGAGTTGTACCCAAAAGGTACTCCTCCACCTCGCTTCCCCCCGCTATTCTCCGTGGTGCGCGCGTTTACTTGCTCTGCAAATAGATCAAAGGTCAAAACGAGAGAAACGGAGGATGCGCAAGGTCCGCGGAAAACGAGAGAGACACACATACATAGATATAAGTACATATATACCTATTTCTCTGTCGATATATACGACTTTGCGACCGCGTCTGCGGTTTGGATATCGAAACGCTAGAGATAGAGAGAGGATGTACTCGAGCCCACGGGCGTTCTCGGAATACAGCCAAAACCTTAATTAGAACTTCGACGGCCAATTTTCCCAACGAGATATCGCGGGCTTTGGCACATCCGTAACGAGAATGTACGTTCGTATGTGTGTATGTATGTGGGTCCTCCCGGCCTCTTCCGTCAACCCCGTTAGTTTCGATTATTCGTAAAATCGAAACGTCGATTTGGCATGTAAATTCATTTTGTAGCTTCCTTTTTTTTTTATCCCTCTGCTATCGAAGGCAGACTCTTGTTTCGTCGATGAAAATTCAACGAACGGAAAATTAACGGAAGAAAATGAATAATTTATCGACGAAGCGAGTGGGGAGAATTTGATGAGGAAGAGTGAGAGTGTTACTCAGGTTGGGCGACGGATATTCGGTGAGTTTGTTCATCGGAAGATGCGTCCGAGTTCGAGGCCAACGTTAAAGCTTTGACCCAAATTGGTGCTGATGCTAAATCGACGCCATTCGTCACGCAATGGGAATGGGAATGGCGAACGATGGAGAGGGCGACGATATCAAGAGTCGGGCACACGAGGGGTGGTTATAGAACGGGTTACGAGCTCTCGCCGCTTTCGGAAGCACGAAGAGTGCTCCCGGAGAGGGGCGGGGAAGCGGAGGGTGAGGGAAAGGGGCTTCCGGTTATGGGGGTTGGGCTGCGGATTGAACACCAACGGAGCACACGACCACAATACCCAATGGGTGCGACCCGCGGTCTACCTGTACGCTCGTGTGTTCTACAAACCTTCAAAAAGGACGACGATGCGAGGGTGGGCAACCGAATCGGAATCAATTCCACGTATCCTGATTATGCTACCCGGCAGAGGCATTGCCAATACAACACACAGCCGCTTCCATCGAAGGACGCAAACCGAACGTCGACGACCTCGAAACCTCGAGATGACGACTCACCTTGACCCAATTACGTTTTAATCGTTCAATCTCGCAAACCCAATTCCCGATGTATCTTCTATACTCGTTTTTATCTGCCTGTCGGATACCGCTGTCTCGACTCGTTTTGTTTCAACTCACTTGTCAAGTCGCGGAACAAACGATTTTTGCGGATTGTCGTTTGCAGGAAAATTCATCTTTTCACTCACATATCTCAGTGACATTTTATTTCAATGGAATATGTTTATTTATTTTTTCAACATCCCTCGAGAATAAATTTCACTAAATTCCACTTTCGACTTTATAGCTTTTTTTTCGTTATGATTGTACAGTCGAGTAATGTGAGGTTTCGAATTAGTTTTAAGCGCATTCGGATTAACGAGATACGAGGTTAAGAGGTTTTACGCGCATTAACTTCGTTCGGGAGGTCAAAGAATTACGAGACGCTGTTATGCGATCCTATATACATTCGTGAGGTATATATAAATATATGTAACAGCGAGGGTTGGGTTAGCATATCGGCGCCGAGGCGCGAGGGAAGAAACGATGCGTGCTGCTCGGTGGTTTTCGTCTTTGCTGCAGCGCGTCTCTCTTTCTCTCGTTTATAAACGGCGGTGGGGAACGACCGAGTTATTCTTGGCAACGAGGCGCCTCGTTGATTCAGACGGTGCCACCTATATACATCAGCGAAAGAGAACTCCGCGAGTGGAGGCTCCGAGCTTTCATGCTATTTCGTATAATCGTCAGTGCCTCACGACGAAGCTTGTTAGAAAGTCATTCGCGTCCGACGCGCTCTTATTTCCGATCGGAATCATCGACGTTTTTTTTTTGTATCTTTACAAGTGACATACGACGCTCATTCTTGTTTACCAAGGATTTTTGTTGCATTCGGAGTTGATTTTAGAGAGTGAGTAATCGGTATTATTTTTTAGTTGAAAAGATATTAAAATGAAAAAAGCGTCGAACGAAAAAGAAAATGTAAACTTTTTTGCAACTATAATTGTATACGTATTTTCTTCAAATGAAATCGAATAATTCTTGACCAATTATGAAGGAATGCGAGCGGCGCGTAGTTAAAAGTGGGGAAAGTTTTGTTTTCTGAGAAACGGCTCTTTGGCGTATTCTACCTTAATGAGAAATGTGTCTTACCGAACTCACGGATGCGATTGCGGATATAAGATTTTTCCTTGGCAGTCTCTAGAAGGATTGCGATACACTACTCTAATTTTTTTTTTTTTTTGAGGCGCACTATTTCGAGCTAAAATTTGATAGCTCGAGGGGCTCGCGAGCGCATTGATGGAAAAAAGGGTCACGAGGAGAGAGGTAAAACTGTCGTTAAAAGTGACGCAATAATGCGGGGGTGTAGGAAGGCAGAGCGAGCGTAGTAGGTCGTGTGGAATATCGCCGTGGTGAAGTCGCAGAGAGGTAAACAATGCTGACGCAACTTTCAGGAAGACGTACGAGTCGGGCGACAAGACAATGGATCTCCCCGAAGCTTTTTCGCTCTCTTTTTCTCCAAATCTTTTTTTTTTCACCAACTCCGACTTTCACCGTGTGTCGCTCACCGTCCGTCTTTCTTCGTCGTCTACGCTCACGCGGAACAAAAACCTTTCTGTGACACGCGGCTGTTTACTACGTCGCCGCGAACGAAGAACGTTTTCAATACCGAACAATTCCACCTATATACGTTGAGCCCTTTTGTTCGACTAAACTTTCCTGTTTTTATCTCAAACTTTTCATCAACTCTCACAAGCGAAAGACCTTTTACGATTGCTGAATCACCGGGAAAAAAAGGATATAACCCGATGACGATGCGCCGGTTGATTGGATTTGTAGAGAATTCGAAGAGATACGGAAAATTCAATTTTCTTCGTAGCTTTTGTATTTAAAGCTGCATACTTTTCACTCGCAATTTATTATGTCTGTCGCAGCAAGATCTGCACAAACGGTTCTCACGGTAAAAAAAAAAATGTATTTCCTCATGAGTGCCCTTATGGGGAATCCCTTTGCATTCGGTACGAATTCAGCCTTCGGGGCCTTTCCCAAAGTTTCGCGCGGTCTTAGCCGGTTGGGATAAGCGTGGTGTATGCGTCATCCCTGAGCGTACGGGATGGTGGTAGAAATCTTGAGCGTAGATACGTCCTTGTCCCCGATTAAGAGTCGCGACGCTAGGAATAAGACTGGTAGCCGGTGGGCTGACCAACTTTTCGCGCTGCTCGATCGACGTACAGTGGAACCTGTGTTTTCTTAACTTCGCTTAACTCAACCACTCGCTGTTTCAAAATCATTACCATGTCAACGACTTCGAATAACTGAATTTCCGCTATCGTCCATTTACCTTACTGCAAGGGTTGCGCAGGCGCAGAGACCCGCCGTGGTTGTGTACACAGAGAGACGGATCCGCAACAAATTACTATGCATCTGGTAAATTTCGAAGGTGGCGCCACTTGTCATGAAAATGCTCGATAAAATGAGCATTTTACCACATTGATGGGAATTTTAACCATAATCTATGGTAGAAATCCACATAGTACTCATACTTTTCGGCAGGTGAAGACATTGGCTGCACACTACCAGAAATTTACTATATTTTTTACTAGATATATGGTAAATTGTTTCAGATGCTTCTTCCCGTGTATCTACGGGTGCGTATACCCCTCGTTGGTCCGTAACGTTGGTGTTGGTAACTCTGATCGACAGTAAAGACTGTAAGACAAACAGAGAATAGCGAAAGTGTCCGGTTTCGTGGAGTTAAGAAAATAATGTTTGTACTGTACCAGAGAACACAGCGTCGTCGATTTTAAGAGGACCGCAACTTCGATAAATGGCCATCGCGGTAGGTCTGCCAAGTAGAAATAGCGACGTTACGCTTAGACGACTGTTGGTATACTGAAAAGCCGGTTGAGTGTCACAGTGCTAACTACTATCCAAATGGTACTATCAAGTAGTATTCTATCTATAGTATAGTAGTAGAATACCGAGCAGTAATATCGCGTGACGGTGCTTCCGCACGACACGATGCTCCATCGATGTTTATGTACCTTTTTGCTATTATACCGATCGGCGAACCTCGAAGATATATCTTCCCACACTGCGGCTTAACAATTCCACGATCATTCCAAATACGGCTACCGGTGTACTACTGGAACGAGGAAGTCAGGGACTTTCCAACTCGTGGGTTTTCAAACTCGTTGCACGATTAAAATCGTATTAAGGGCATCCGCTATAATCGTATCGTATAAATAAATATTAATTCTACCGCGTCGCGTATCTTTTCTTGTCGTTAGAAATTCGAAACGTTTTGTTCGCTACGAAAGATTAGATAAATATTGAAAATAAGTTGCAAAAAAGTAACGAACAATTTTTACTACAAAATTGCGAGATCATTTTTTTTATTGACAGATAACTTGTTATTGAAATTTCTCCATTCTGAAAACAACGAATTTTTATATATTTTTTTTAAACGATATGAACATTTTTTCAATCATTTATATTCATTGCGTAACTGTTTTTTTCAAAGAGTGGTTTTGTCTAAGAAATGTGTGTTTTTATTTCCATTTTTGAGAAAAAAATAAAATTTGTTTCGTCAGAAGAGATGGACACAGTAATTAGCGAGAGATTTTTCCAATAATGTTCTTCGTGAAGTAAGTGTGGGAACGTTTTCTTGTGTACAGAGAGGGTACGAGAACAGAAGGTGTGAAAATCTTGCGGCTCTGTGTACCGTAAAGGTGTTAAACTGTTGTGCATCCATTCGCGCTGTTGGCCCAGAGGCGCATGACGCGTGATACTAGCGCGGGAAACTATATAATTAAAGAAGTTCGCGTGTTTGCTACGCATAAACATAAAGCTCGGAGGTATTATTGTTGACGAGTCACATTAGCATCCATCGCATCGCCACGTGACTGAGATTACCTCAACGATCGCCTATAATTCGATACTCGTTAGTCGATATCGATTACCCTGCCACCGCAACGTTGCCTCTCATTAATCTCGTTCATTTTAACCGCTTCCAATAATAACCTACCGGATCCTACAACGTTCTCTTATAATACGCGAGAGAAAATCGTCGATGTTTCTCAACCGCTAAAAAAAGGTCTTAGATCGCCGGCTAATCTGTTATATTATTGAAATCTTCAAACTCTCGAGTTCCGTTCACTCGGCTCCAAAATTTCTCAAATTGTAATCCGGTAGATCGCGTTCTCGTTACACATTTATCGTGACTACGGTGTATTTTTATTCATTTTTCGGTTTTTCAATTTATTTTATTTCTTGTTTAATAAAACTTTGAATAGTCGTTAACTCCTCGATGCCGACGCTTGGTTCTGCCCGCGTAAGCGACGTCGGGAACGTCTTCGTCGTAAGGCCCCGCGCAACGCTCTAAATATCTTGTAGCGAGAGTCTCCGTCGGAGTCGCGATGGTTCGCGGGGCAGCTTCGGGCCGACACGGGAGAACGGAAAACCGTGAAGAGATATCGCTACGTTACGATCGTCGAGACGGAGCCGCGAGTGCCGCGAGTGCCGCGAGTTGCCGTAGAAGGACCGGTGACTGGCGGCCGGTCCAACGAGAGGAGTGGGACCCCCCTTTCATACCTTTTTTTTCTTCTCTTCTCTCTTTCTCACTCTTATCACTGTGTCGCCTCTCCGACTCGGCTCTTTGCCGTCTCCTTGCAATAACGTAAGGTTCCACGCCCACTCGTAAACGTCTTTCGCGCGGCGCGCTATATCTAACCGAGAAAACTGCATATCCGTAAACTTGTAAAATGTCCGATACTGCAGAAATCTCGAGCGATTCTTTTCGCACAAGGAAACAGTGAGAGATCGCGGATCGCATTGCGGATTTACTTTTTTTTGCAGTAGAAAAGGCAGTAGCGTGGCTAAAAAAAAATGTTGAACGAACACAAGAGGCGAATGAAATGGGATATATAGATCTATAAATCTATAGATTTGACGATTGTCTTCAGAATACGAATTTGGTAATTCATATTTCTCCGTGATAATCAACGTATCTTCATGATGTTGCTGTTTAATTTTTGTTTCTAGCATTTCGAGACGAAACAATTTAGTTTTTGGCATTGAGAAATAGTAGAGAAATCCGGTAGAGACTCGACGCCGAGTACTTGAAAAAAAGTACTTTGTCTACTTGTATGAAAAATTAAAATATCTCGGGACTTGTTAAAGTAATTTCAACGAGAATACGGAGTCAGTTCCGTTTCGCTACGACTGCGGATTTCGTGCAATTGCCAGTAACGAAGGTGATTCACACGATTATCCGTAAAGTTAAGCTTCGACAAGGCGCGAGAGACACATCGCATCTGACCAAATATTCCGGTAATGCGTGTCTCTCCATCGCGTAGGAAGCCGAGAGAGCGAAGAGATGACGAGATGACGCCGATGACGGGGCGGAGTCGTATTGCTCCGGTCGCGTACGCACACACCGTGTCTGCAATATACTCCTCTCGAGTGTATATCCCCCGCACGGTGCCTGATTCGCAATCGTTGTGCTGCCGCTGCTTGTTTCTCATACAGTGAGGACAGTGTCGTTTCTGCGCTCTCGGCGAAAGGTTTATCTGTCTCTCCGCGTCTCCGAGTCTCACACCCTCTGTTAAAACTCGCAGAAAATCTATAATGATAATAATAAACAATACAAAACAGTAATACCGAATTGACAAAGTGTTTTCGTGCAGTTATTTGATTCTAACGGTATGGCGATTGAACGACTACTAGTATAATCGAAGGGTTGAAAGGAAACTGCATATTTTATCTCCCGGTGAGTGCCGACGTTTTATTTTGATGAACGTTTATCCGGTGCGGTAGTTCGATAGGATAACTCGTCGCTGAACCGGTAGCTATCGTTCCTTGGCTTACCGCACGAAGACACCTGGGATTCTCTCTCCTGAGAGAGAGAGAGAGAGAGAGAGGCACTCGAGAAGTAGATTTGCTCTCGTCTCTTCCCTTTTCTCACACTCTCGTTCCTTTATCGCCAGAGTTTCTACTTGCCACTGTGTGCCCGCCGGTGGGTCGGGTACTTCGGCAGGAATGCAGATGCGATTCTCCACGCTCTCGGAACATCAACGCGCTCTTACCACGCCCGGGCTTCCACCCAGTATCTCTCACACGTTTCTTTTTTTCTCTCATTAGTTTTGCCTATACTCGAGATCCAACGAGAAAGAGTTAAAAAAAGAAAAAAAAATGAAGGAAAAGATATTTTCGCGCCCACCTTTCCTGTCGCCGTGTGCCTTGCCTCATGAATCTCTATAAGGCCGTCAAACTGGTAATTCATCCGCGGGCTTCTCTCACACGAACCCAATGTAACCGGCATCTACCCGCGCGCCGCGTCTCTCGGACTCTTTCGCGCAGTCTTGCGCGTCTTTTATTCTCTCACGATTCTCATTCCCGTGCTCCGGATAACGACGTTTAGCATATAAAGAATATTCAGTTACAGTGGGCGAAAAAAGAAAATAATAATAAAAGCATTGCGCGATGTCACGATGGAGGCGAAAAAAGTATAAATTAAAGATAAGATCTCGAGAACGTCGTCCCGAGACGGACAGGTGACGCGATGACGGTAGTCTACTATTGCGAAACTTTGAAGAGATAGATCTTGAAATGTAACCAATAATGCTTTGGCTTAAAAAAAAAAAAAAAAAAAAAAAACGTTGGAAGCGACCTCGGCGTGCGGCATATTCAACAACAGACTTGTGTAGTCACCCACTCGGAATCGCGTATGTAGAAGCAATGCATGTCTAGTATTTCTTTCGCCTTAACTCTCGGACGACTCTAGGAATCCCCGTCGTCGCAGCTGCAACACACTTCCAACGACAGTACAAAGAGTCAGATAAGGCCAAGTGGTCCATTGACGTAGAACTGCGACTTTCAAATCGACAGCGCAGAATTTTATTGAAAAACCACAGCGAATTAAAAAGATTTTTTTATAAAAATTCCATACCCTTTTTTTCTCACTCAATGTTTTTTTTATTTTAGAAAGGTGTGAAATATACGGAACACTGTATTTCCATAGATCGATAAAGTTCACTTTTGCGAAAGAATTTTTTTTTTTCATACCGAGCGATCAATAAAGAAGAAAAAACAGTAAAAGGAGAAAAAAACAAGAAATATCTGCGTCGAAGCATGCGAAACAAGATCGGTAGTTACGATCGAGAGAGAAAGGGAATGCAGTCTCGCGACGAGTGTAATAAGTGGCATGGCGATCTCGAGTAGCTGAAATAAAAATGATTTATACGATGTCGCGATGCGTCGACAAGATAGCGCCGACGCGGATTGAATTCAGATGAGGCGAAACCCCCTCGCACGCCAGACTCTCTCTCGTACGTTTTGCCTCGATGCATAATTCTGCTCTGCATTTGCCGCCCCGTGTCATTGACATCGTAAAGTAATATTATCATAATTATCCTCCCTATAGTTGGCCATTTTATGACTATAACAGCGAAAAATGTTAAACGGTAGACAAGCCGCGCGGTACAGAGCCAAATAGAGAACTTGACAACGAGGACGATTTCTACTCGTGAATGTCCAAAAGTCAAAAGGGGACACGCAGGTTTAGCCGACTATAATCGGCGCTTTACGGCCTCGAAGAGAGACGAGTGAATCTCGGCGGCGAGAGAAATGTGTAATGGATGTAATGCCGGTAGACATGCAACTATATACTTATCGCGTGTATACCAGTACCGCACCGGGGCATCAACGGCTCGCGTTTTACCGCCACTCGAACGAGCACTTTACCTCGACGCTCGCGTGGCAATTCATTTTTTCATTTTTTTTTTTTTTCCTATTCCGTCGCTTTATTTCTTTTCTCTACTCACTATTGGCTTTTTTCCCGCGATTTATGAAGGCGTATTTCTGCAAAGAAGAAACGTGACTTACTAAACCCCGAAGCTATACATCGCGAAAGAAGCTTAAAGCGAACATTAAATTCGCAGCATGACTGACTTTGTTCTCCGTGTGTAATATTTTTGTTGTCCGATGCCCGATGATGGCAAAACCTTTATATATTTTTTTAATTCATTCATCGTGAGGTAAGATAATGTGTAAATAAAAGTAGAAAAAAAGATCGCTAACGTCGAAAAATTGATGTATTAAATTAAAATAATATTACAAAAATTAATTTGAATTAATAAGACGAGGCTTTCCGTCAGAAAGTAATTGAATTCACAACCGTGTAAACAAAACATCACGATGCTGTTATTATTGAAAGTAATTGGGATTAATTGCAGTGAAGTGATAATACGTGGCCAATAGGTGAATCGAGTTAAAGTAATATTACCGTGACAACGATTGCCCCCTAGCGAATAGTGAAAGAAAGCAAACAAAAGGACGATTGGAATCGCGTTAATTACTCGCGTTAGGCGTGAGCCACCTTAATGTCTTGTTAAAATTCTCTCGCGCCTCGAGTCTCGTAATTGCTATAATTAAAGATCGTCGTGTCTCGAACGAAAGTAAGACTAACGACGAGAATTATAGCGCGCGTGAGACAAACTCTGATCGATCATTGACGCGATCGTCTTCGCCGGGGAAGCTGCGCAAAGCTACCGGAACGGATCTTCAATAGACACTCCGAGAATCGCCGTCGCGCGAGAGAATACAGAATCTCTTCTCTCGGACACGCCCCGTTGAGTTCTCGGAGAAATGGTATTTCTCGAAATACTCGTCCTTCTCGTTGGTCAGCAAAGGCCTCACCAGTGTCTTTTGCTACGAAACGAATGCCACAGCATCGTCGGCTAACGCACCGATCTTTCGGAATGCCTTCTCCGAACTTTTATTCTCGCAGTTGCGCGAAGCTTCGAACTTTCCTGCGTCAAAAACGCGCCAAGTAGTAATTACTCTGGACGAACCTACCGCAACAATACTATTGCAAAGAGAAACACGTGACTGTTGCATCAACAGCGCGCGACATAACTTATACTTGAGAGTAAATTGCTCGTAAAAGAAAACATTTCGTCTTAAGCTCGGAGCTTCCGCGTCTCAGAGACGACTTAAGAGCTCTTTGAAAAGACTCGAGAGGATTGCTGAGTCTCCATTGTGGGGCATTACACCGCATGAATCCTGTCGCACATTCTTCAATTAATTCTCTAATGGAGAGAAATTGAGCGAAGGGACATGAAATAGTCAACAATAAAATAATTTCGTCAATTTTTATCTTCATATTTTTATTTTATGTTTCATTTCTTATAGAAGGTCGTGAGACACCCCTTTCGCCACCACCGCCCTCGAGTTCCTCGGTGCAAACTTCCCCACGAGGTTTGGGATACACTTGCGGTCCTATAGATGGATCACTCTACGCGGTCGTTCATCAGGGTGCCGGAGGTGGTGCCCGCGGTTCCCCGTTGACGGTTTCTATGGACAGTGGCATAAGCAGCGCACCGCCTCAACGACCAAGTCCCCCGGAACCCGAAGCCGAGAGTCAGGCGCACGGCGATCTCGACAAACTTTTGCACGATATGATGCTCACCGTCGAGGTAAACGCATTTTTACTTATTTTTATCATTATTCCATTTATCTAATTTGATATTCGACGGCGTGTGCAGACATGAGATTTTTTTACGGCAGACTTCCGCGCGCCCAATTGGCGAAGCGTTGCCAATTGACGTGGCAAACGTCCTTTTGTCGCTGATCTCGCGCGCCTCCAAAACACCCGTCAATCTTCATAAATGTCGTTTATTTTTTAAACAGTCAATGCCGGATCCTCCGTCGAGCGACGACTACAACAGAACTAACCGAAGATCCGACAAGATGTATATTCAAGAGTCTCGCAGCTACGGAAGTCACGCTAGCAGCAATCCCACCTCAACGTATTCGACTCTGAAAGATTCGTACAGAAGTTACGGAGGCACCAGAGAATCGAGTCCGCCGTATAATTCGAGTAGCAACTACGGTACACTGAAAAGCGAAACGAGAAAGACGATGGATGTTGTCGACTACCGCGTCTCGCCGGACAGAAAGATTCACGAATCCGCGAAACAGACGCAGTCCTTCTCACCCGGTGGCAACATCGATTTCATCGATGAGGACATTCCCTATCACGCGAGGCAAACCAGTCAACCGTTCAGTTACGGCGCCACCACTGATATGATAAAACATCAAAAACTCTCGTCGCCTTCTCTCGTTAGGAAGGCGACTATGAGGGGTAACGCACCGAACGCGGATCTCGACGATGTCATCGCGGAAAATTCTCGCCGGCCGATCAGCCCTCTCAGCCCACACACGCCGGATCCACCACCGGAATTCGCAAACGGGCCGAGTAAATCAAATTCCGATTATGTCGATGGGTAAGTCGATTATCACATATTTTTATCATCCAATAATATTACAAACTTCATTCTAAAAAATAGAAAAACTTTTGTCATTAGGCGGTCTTTGAAATTCTCGCTGAATCTCACTTTTCCCTGAGAATTTAACGATACACTCTCCTTAACTTTATAAAATAAAGTTTCAAGCGGTTGCGAATAAGGCGCCGCAAAGAAAACACACGAATGTTGCCTATAATCGAGCAAAACGCGACGCAATAAAGAGTGAACGTTTTACGCTTCGTAACTCCGGAGATACAATTAATAAATCGTCTAAGCGTACACTCGCCGCGTTTACGGTATTATCGGAGAGCGCAGTATTCCGGAGACTAAAATGGTAAATGCGGTCTTCTCGTGAGTCATTGTCGGCTATTGCGCTTTCGAACGACTCGCTTCGCGATATTTGCGACATAACTCGTCTCTCACGGAGCCGTACGTAAACCCGAAGCTCGTCTAACTCTCAACGCCTGTTGAATTTTTAAACCCGACGAATTTTTTTACCGAAGCGAACCGGGAATGTTTGCTACTATTAACACGAAAGCAACGCGACAAACTTCGTAGTTTTTCGAATACGACGGAACGTTTACAAAGTGGAAAGGAAGTAAATGAAAAGGAAGAAGTGGTTACCGGAGTTTATTTCGAGTCGGCTCCACGCTCTCGCCCTCTGACATAATTATAAATATAGAACGGTCGAGACGCGCTAAATCGGCCGTAGTACACACGGCATTCTCATTTCCTCGCTTTCTCTCCTTCGCTCTTCTCTCATCTTAATTATCCGGCATGAAAGATAATTGGATTAAATTCGGAGCGAAACGAACGTAACGTCAGACGCTTTTCAGGATTGTTGTACCGGTGTTCCGCACTTCAAATTGTTCTGTTTTCCGAAGTAACGGGGCTCATCACCAAAATTTTAAATTCACGAACGCGTACTTAATCAGCTTTGTCAATTTTTTCCTCAAATTTTCTCGGAATAATGACCGGATGTTATTTATTGTACAAGAGTTTCAAAAAACAAGAGTTTAAAAAAAATCGCCTAATGGGGGTAAATTTACTCCGGAATAATCGACTTTTTATTGATAACAGACCTATCGAATCTCCAGCGAAGCTTCCAGCGAAAAAGTCTTTGGTCCGCAACGGCGATGGCCTGATTACCGCCTTAACGAGCCTTTGTTGTTCGTCTTGGGATCGCGTAACCCAATTATTATACTATAACGACCACAAATGCGAGACGAAAAGATAAAGAGGTTCACCGTCGACTCTAAATAATTTCAGCCTCTCATGGTTGAGACAACAGCAGCTAAAGCTCGCAGCGAGACGTGACGAGAGGAGTCCGGGAAAAATCTGGCGTCAGGAGACCGGAAATCGCGTAATCGGCGAGCTGAGGAGTCTACAGAGAGGGAGATTGAGACACGATGGTTACGCGAGCGACTCTGCCGTTCTGGACGATGACGACGATCTGTGGACGACTAATACGGTCTCTTATCAGGTACAACCTTTTTCTCTGTCATCCGGGTGACTCATATCCTTTCGAAACCCAATTAATCTTGAATATCTATCGACTATTATTTAGCAGAGTTCGAGAGGCGCGCCTCATACGTCGGCTCCAGCGAGTCCGCTATTACCTCAAAGATCCAGCAGTCGGAAATTTAACGGTGGCGTCATGAACGGCACTCTCGGAAGGCCAAGAGCCGAAAGCGTTAACGAGCGACCTTTCGTTTCCGTGAAGAGAGCTTACGAGTTCCGAAAATACAGCGACGGCCAGGTAAGTCGGCGTTGAAATAACGATAGTAATTTATAGATTGGAATTCATAGAGATCCCCCCTTTTTCCTTTTTAGAGAAAAAGAATTTAGCTTTCTAGATAGTCGCAAATAACTCGTTATATTTGTTAGCACCAATAATAACTCGAAGCATCACCGCGCCCTACGTATTAACGATAAAAACGTTATTAAAATTTCATCATCTCGAGTGGATGAAGTAGTTTTCGAGAACTTCCTCGTGTACTCGTAAATATTCCATACAATAACCCGGTTAAAGATTCCGTTGTGCATGTTGCCTGAGACGAAGAGCTTGGCTTGCGTTCCAGAGCCCTCCGACATCCCCGCACGCGGCTCAAACAACAGCACCGCTATTAGGCATAGCGCTTCAGCAATCATTAAACAGCAACGCGGACAAGCAGCAGGCAAACTTACAGCGCAGAGCTCAGCAGCAGCAGCAGCAGCAGCAACAGCATCAGCAGCAGCAACAGCATCAGCAGCCGCAACCACCGCGTCCGGATTCGCGAAGCGATAGTTACGCTCGCGCCGAAACTCTTCTGAGAGAACATCGTCAGGTCTCATTCACATCACCCGCAAATAATTGTCACGAAAATCATGGAATGCGAAATCCGACGCGTCCGGAATCGCGAAACGGCGGACAAAATTATTCGAATAATTATTCATCGTCGAAAAATTATACGAACGCAACGACGAGCAACGAGACGAAGGATGCGACGGATGGTGGCTTGTTAGCTGTCGTCGACCAACAATCCACTGGACGTGACGGCAATGATCCTCTCGTGAGCTTAATTCGCTCTTTGGCAGAAATATCGCCCATCAGGAATCATTCATCGACTAACAAGAACGAGAATAATCATCATCATCACCATCATGAACATCATGCCATATCCACAGCATCGTCGACAGCGTCCAGCAGCGTCGCCAATACCGACACTAACAGTTCCCCTAATCAATCACCAAAAGCATGGCAAAGTAGCCCCCAGCAGGTTTGTCGAGCGCTTTGCACACATTTAGTCTTCCCATTCAGCACAATTCTTTGATTTTTCATTCGAATCTGTTCTATCATTTTCTCATCGATCTTCGATTATCGCGCGACTATCAAAATGTTACGTCGAGAACCATTCGCTGCAAATGTATTACATTTTTTATTGAACAGAAAAAGAAATCCGGATGGTATTTCGTTCGGAAATAGAAAATATTTTTCAATATTCACAAGCAAACGTATCCATTCATCGAGTATGTAATTTTCTCAGCCGTTCCAAAGATACGGTAACTTTGCAAAAGTAGGAAAAGAAAATCACTGTTTTTCCGAGAATTAAAATGGAATGAAAGTCATAATAAAGCGCTATGAATAATCGAGGATTGAATAAATGTTTCTTCGTACATTTTTTAGAACGATCGTTGCAGAGAATAATCTCGATTCGTTTTGTTTTCTGTTTTCTATTCCGAAACAGCCGCACAATGACTCGCCGTCATCGTGGATCGAGAGAAGCGTGAGTCCCGGAAGCGCGGGAGTTGGAAATGCTTCGAGGCCACAAACCCCGGCGTTTCCGGTTCACCCCCGTACGCCGTACGTGAACAATTCATCGCCAACGGTGACGTTCGCCGCCGATCGCAATTACGTGATATCGAACAATATCAACGACGCTTCGACTTATGCGGTGAACAACAACAATATTCACAATACTGACCATCCATCGGGTAACAACAATATCAACAACAACAATAATCGCGGCTACGCGACAGATCGAGCTGTTTATATCGAAGAGCGCAGAGATATATCCAGGGAAACGGGACTTCCTCCCAAGAGTCCGACGACACAGCGGTAAGTTGTTGCTGTTATTATGTCGCTTTTCCATATAAAAAATAAAAATAAAAAATGATCGTTAACGAGAGTGCAACAAGGTTTCGTCTTTCCTTTGCGATGTGATATAATCGTGAATAGAATTTTGTCTAAAAAACGATATTTATAAATATATCATCTTCGTTATTTTAGACGATTGAGTTTTCCGGCAAGCGGTACGCTTAAACAAATGCATAACAAACGATGGCCACTCACTAACCAGTCGGCGTCGTTTGACTATAGGTAAAAAAAAACAAAACAATAAGAAAAATCAAGAAAATATGTATCGTTGAAGATTAATGAAGAAAAAAAAATAACCGCGTGGCACTGCGTAAAATTTTCCGTAGCATGAACTTTGTGTACGGAGATGTAATAATGCACCGTGATTACTTGTTGTGTGTACAATTTGTCTAACATTATTCGTCTATGAAGTATTTAGGCGTAACAAATCGCTGTCGTAAATATATACGTGTTTATAGACGCGAGTGACTTATCTGCACTTTCATGTGAACGGAATAGAGACGGAGAAAACTCTTAATATCTTTGTACTTATGCGATTAAAAAAAAAACTAACAGGATGCCGAGCTTCGAGTTGTATCGCATTTATGCGAGGATTTCTGCAGAGTGCCTTTGACTCGCAACGATTTATACGCTAAATGTGAACTGCCGCGATTCTGCAGACTCGTCGAATTGTTGTTTCACGTTAAAAAAAAGCACTCTTTTGCACGATCCCCAATCGCACCACTGTATCCGTGTCTCCCGATCGAATAATTTTGCATTATTTAAATCGATTTTTATGGGGAATTTTCAGCAAGGACCGGCCCGTCTCACCGACCAGCGAATCCACTGTTTCGGAAACTCATACAGTCATTCGTCACACTGGTACACCAACGCACGTAGAATTTGCCCAGAGTCCCAAGGTAATTACCGTCGAATCAACGAAAAAATAAAGATTAGCCTTCTAGAAATACATAACGTATTCAAAAAGAAATTCAAATTAAATTGATTAAACTAAAATTAAATTAATTTTAAAAAATACCATTTTGGATCAAATTTAATGCGTTGACGTATATTTTTTTCAGAGTGCCACTTCGTACAGTTCGGTCAACAGTGGAGGTCACTCTTCGCCACAGGTACAACATTACGGCTCGAGAAGATCGAGTATTCACTCGAATACGGAGCCCCAAGAAGTGGCGGACGTGAATGTTAAATTCGTTAGGGATACGAGTAGAATTTGGTACAAACCGAATATCTCTCGAGAACAAGGTAAATAATCGTCATTGTCTTCGATAATCGTCTGTAGGGATCATTAGCCGAAATGTTTGAAGTGTGAAATTTTCTAAACCGTTACTTCTGTTATCAAGCTATATCGATGCTAAAAGACGCGACCCCCGGTACATTCGTCGTGCGCGACAGTAACTCCTTCCCCGGTGCGTTCGGACTCGCGCTGAAAGTCGCCACACCGCCACCAGGTGCGCCGAGCAGTCCGAAAGACCCGTCGAGCGAATTGGTGAGACATTTCTTGATAGAACCAACGTCGCGAGGAGTTCGTCTCAAAGGATGCGCCAACGAGCCGGTCTTCAGTTCGCTCTCAGCTCTGGTTTATCAGCACAGTTTGATGGCAATGGCATTGCCGTGCCAACTATTGCTTCCGGAAGCCGAAGCGGCCGCGAGAGCCCTGGAGTCGCCGAGTTCGAATAGCACGCAGCAACTTCTCGCTCAAGGAGCAGGTTAGTCGATAAATTCAATGCTTCGTCGTTAAAACGTCGCAATTTCCATTTAGAAAATTGTAATTTTCATATTTAAAAAATATAATGCTATGCAAAAGCGATTCAAAGAAAATAATTGAACGTTTTCGCCGATTACAGCTTGCAATGTATTGTACCTCTTTACGATCGACACCGAGTCGCTGACGGGACCGCAGGCCATAAAGAAAGCCATAACGACGCTCTTCGACCAAAAACCTTTGCCAACAGCGACTGTCGTTCACTTCAAGGTTTCCACACAGGGCATTACACTGACGGACAATGCGCGCAAACTATTCTTCCGAAGGCATTATCCGACGAACAATATTAGCTACTGCGGTTTGGATTCCGAGGAGAGAACTTGGGACTTTGTTAGCGACGACACTGGACGACCCCTCAGTGCGCAGTAAGTTTTACCTTTCGATAATCGCCTTTCGTACGATTTTTGTGCGTTAATAAACACCGTCTTTTCGTCTTATTTTGGCATTTCAGTCGGTGCTTCGGGTTCGTCGCAAGAAAACCGGCACACAAGTCGGACAATCAGTGTCACGTTTTTGCGGAATTGGAACCGGGACAACCGGCAACGGCGATCGTAAACTTTGTCAACAAGGTTATGATGGGCAGCGCCGTTATAAAGGCAAACATCGTCTAGGATTTCATCCCGAAACAAAAAAAAATCTTCGAAATCTTGACTATAATCATCATAAAAGAAAAACAATGTTTATTTGTTGTTTCGGAACGATTTCATGGAAGTTGTTAAGCGTCGAGAGTTGCGCGTGCGGAACTGAGACGAGAATCTCGATCGATAGATCTGCCTGGACTCGTTGCGCTTGTCTGTCCTATCGGAGATTGTACGATGCGCCACGAAGGTTCCAATCCCACCAAAAAGAAAAACAAGAAAAAGTAAAACGTTGATAAATAACTGCATGTATCCATGTAGATTCGTGAAATGTTACCTATCGTTCGTAAACGCCCGTTATTTTTTGTTCCCTTTTTTTCTCTCATTAACGATCGTTATTCGAGGGCGTAGTGTCCGAATGAGTTAAATGAAAAAAAGAAGAATAAAATAAATACGTCCTACTAATCCCAAGTAGAATAAAACAAAAAAAAGTATAGGTAATCCGACACAATCTATGCATGCTGCACGAACGTAAACGAAAAAAAGCAAACAGATAAATTATACACACGAAAAATGAATTATTACAAATACGATTATATTATAGATATATAGATATATATCACGTTATATCCGGGTCGATGGAAAAAAAAAACTTTCGACTCGAATGTTATCGTTGCCACGAGCCCATTACTGTCCATACCTATCTTAGCGTATGACAAATGATGATCATAACTGTACATAACACTAAGGCCTTAGAAAGAGTGAGAACGAGGATGAGTTTTAAAAACGCCGAGTTATTCAATTATTAGCCGACACAAAAGATTTTGTCCCCTTTACCGATGTCGATCGAACGACGACGGACAAGTCGCGAGGACAAAACATTTAAGGATGGCATCGATAGATAAGAGTGAAAAAAGATAACGAAATATGACGTTCGTTTAGAGCTTCGAATAGGAAGCATCATCGATTTTATTTGATTACAAAAAAAATATCCTTCGTTCTTGCCATTGAACTTTACACGCGGAAGGTTGCCTCGCATTGACGGTATCGCGCTGTATTGTGCGTGAAACGACTTTTGATAAAAGTCGTAAAATTCGCGATTTCCGGTAAAATCGTGTGGAATAAGATCGCGGAGACGAAGAAAAATAAAAGCCCGCGCGCGAGAACGACTATGAACAGTCAATTATTAATCAAACTCTTACGAAAAAAAAATAAAATAATGTCGTCTACGAATAAATAACAATTAGTTAACAAACGTTAACGCGCGAGATATAATATATGATGAATCATCGGTTTCGCATTATTAAAGGCCAAACGACGACGAACTTTCCTCGTTTTCTTTTATTCTTTTTTTTTTATAATTATTAATTACGTTGCGACGACAGTGTTTTTACGAACACGTGTCTCTGAGACATGCCACGAAGCTGCTAGTCAAAATTCGATCTATTCGAGAGAGGATAGAATTTGTCGTAAGGGCCATATATCTATCGAAACGATTATGAATGAGGATGACGGTAATGAAAAAAAAAAAAAAATACAAAATGCAGTGTATTATTAAAACTTTCGGGAAGAACCCGATCGTTTAACATTGACAACCCGGATATTCCCCCTCTTATTTCTTTCTTTTTACGAATTTATTATTAAAAAAAAATCACTAACAAAAACTATATATGTACATGTATATCACATTAATTTAATTGTATGAGTCATTATTCTTACTCAGTTATACTCTATTATAACTCTGTACGTTGAAACAAAAAAAATCAATTATTGTATCGTTGTATACCCGTACGTGGTATCAAATATAGTTATTAAATAATAAAGCATACTCACTGCGTAAAGAAACCTAAAAATATTGTTGTATCAATAATTCCCACCTATGTTCCCGTATTAATGTTGATTTCGCGCGATTTTGTTTTTTAATTTTCCTAAAAGTGAAGAAATCGATTTAAATTTTCTGAATGGAAGTTTTCTCTATACGAAGACGAAAAATTGGTTAATGAATTTCTCGTCGAGGGACTTTCTAAACGCCGATTAAAAAATGAGGAAGTCATGTGTATATTTATTTAAAAATTTCTTTCTCGGGAACTTTGATATTCGATCGTTAAACGAAACGCGCTAAACATTGCAGATACTCGATATAGATTGTGTTATAGCGAAGTTTGTTGAGCGGTAAGTATAACGATCCATTAGCCTTGGATCCCAAATGATCGGACCGATTATGCATCAGCCAGATATTTGGAATAACCCGCGCGATAGCGTTGAGGCAAGTGCTCAGTCGTGTCGAGCCGAAGACATAACATTTTCACCGTTTCACCGTGAATGAGCGTATCGGAAGGTAGTAAGCTGTGTCTCGCGCGGTATAACGGCAAATACATAATGACCTACTGCGGTACTTGCGATCGGACAAACCCACGGCTCGCCGAGCATAGGCGCCTTTACACGTCGCAATTATTATTCTTCTCGTACACATTGGCTTATGGATGACGACGAGCGGAGTTTACACCACTGACATTATGTAGCTACAAGTACATCGACCACCTAAACTCGAACGAGTAATCTCGGACGAGTTCAGCTCGACTTCTTTTTTCGACGAACCGTTACATTCCGCAAGTGGTCCAACTGTCGTAATTCCGTACGGATGTTTGGTTACCATTGTGAAATATAGAACAACAAGTAACAACATTTTTCGTGTCTTATGATTCGAAAAATATTAGTTTTAATACTTTCATTACATACGAGGCATTCTTGATCGACTGAGTTTCTTTTTTTCGAACGGTCGAAGTAACACTTTTTTGTATCGTCAGATTGTGTTTTCCGATGGGACTAAAATCTCTCGAAATCCGAGCGGTATCTGAGAGATTCGGAAAAAAAGCTCACTTGATGGAGAATACTTCATATACGCTTTACCTGCCACTGATTCTCGGTATATATTTATGCACACGTACACGGAAAAATCGATCGATCTTATTCACGATAAAACATTATCTTTCGACTCATAGATGAAAAAGATTTTTAAATATAACGAATAAACGCTCAAGAATTATGAATGAGGGCATCCCACTGTCGCGGCATTGTGTTTTTTTTTAAAGAATTTTCAATGTTCCATGAGAATTATATATCATAAGGAACCGGCGAATAAAAATGAATAAACAATGGAGCAAAATTGATCGTAACGAAAAATGGAGAAACTCGTCGATGAGATCGATAGGATCGTTAATACGTTAATTGTTTACAAACGAAGCAAGACTTGCCTGGTGCGTACCTGCTACAACGATGAGCGAAGCAGAACGAATGACACCCGGAAAGACGTTAGAGTACCAGGTGAAAGACGGGACCGGATGAGTCTTATGGGGCATGACAGTGAAAACGAGGTGTATTTCGCCTTCTTCGCGTTACGACGAGGCTAATGGTTTTCGACGCTTCGCAGAGGAAGGAGATCCAGGAAGGTCAGTCAGTCGACTCGAGACTTTCGTCACGGTCGCATCCTTATTCTTGACCGCGCTACGGATATCTCCGAGAGTTTTCGAGGCCATGGCAAACGCCGGAACGTCAAACTCTCCGCGCCGAGTTATTTTCGCTTGTTTCGCCACGCGGTCTTTGATAGTTTTACTTACAGTCCTATCTCTCGCGATTGGCAGTCCGTACACCAAAAAATCCCAAACGAACGTCAGCACAATAGAAAGCGAAGGATTTAATTATCATTATTCAACGACACCGGATTACGATAGGTCTGTATTCCTGTAATTTTTAAAAATGATCATAATAATAAAAACAAACGCAGTATTGCAGAAGATATATCTTCTGCCCGGCTTCGTTTATCTCATAGCGCTTGTAACTTCGAGTATTTGATAAGTAGATCACGTAGATGGACGCTTAATGATACGATTTATATATCTCTCGGATGCTTCGTACTTTTTTCTATGTTTAAACATTAAAAAATTCTCTCGTGCGCGATAAACGCGATAACGCGTCTTGTCGGGATAGAGATGTTGAAACCTTTGTAATAAAAATTTGGAAATAATTGCTATAAATAAAATATCAAAGGTGTGCTTACGACATTTTTTCATTCTCTGTAATATTATAATAATTTTAATATAATAATAATAATAGTTACGTATTAATGGTTTTTCTGTAATTATTTCGATATATTAATAATGATATGAATAATATAATATATAATAATAAATATTAACAAAAAACGTTTTAAACAGCTTAGAATCGCCGAACGAAACACTGATAGATGAATCGGGAGATCGTGAACAATTGTCATCTCGTCCAATCACCTATCGCGCCAATACTCCTGTGCGACAGCAAGAATCTTCGTGGTTCTCTCTGTGGTCTTCGGGAAATCGTGAATTTTCATTTACCGGCTTATTGGAGTCGATGGTCGGTGTTGTGACCGGTGGTCTAAATTCGATAATGAACAACGTTATCGGCAACGACTCGAAGGGCAAAAAATCGCGTCCCACGAGGGTCAGTTACAAGGGACATCAATTGCTCCGAATAACGCCAGCGACTAAGAATCAACTCAAAGATCTCATTGAATTGAGAGACACTGAAGCAGACGATGTTAGGTTTTGGACGCAACCGGTGGGCAATCGGTAATTTTTAACTCGCTGTGTATAAACGCATATTCGACACACAAAAAATAGACGGGCGTATCTCGTAGAATTTAACGTGTATAACTCGACTATAGTCTTCGATGTGTCTTCCTCAATCGGTACAAAAAAAATGTAATTCTCTTTATATGCTGCAGATCGACCGACATACTAGTGTCGCCGGATGTCATTCCCGATGTTAAAGATTTTTTGCGAGAAAAGAAAATCGATTTCACAGTACTAATACCCGATCTCCAGGTACGACACCGATCGTTATTCTACTCTGAAGATTTTTGCCTTCGCGCTGCCTATTCTAATTTTCATTAATTTTTATTTACATCGCAGAAAACGATAGCGTATCAAAATCCAAAGATGTCCAAAGAACAGCGCGACGGTCTCGTCAACAATCAGGGTCACTCGATGACTTGGAAACGCTATCATCGTTTCGGGGGTAATAACGGGAAAAAAATCTTCCGAATCTTTCGCCGTTCATTTTTATAACGTAAATTACATTATTATTACTATTATTATAACGTGTTTCAGAGATCCTGAAATACATGGAATATCTCGCGTTCAGATATCCACAACTCGTTGAACTCATTACAATCGGACACAGTTTCGAGGGACAACCGCTGAAAGTGGTCAAAGTCTCGAGCGGCCCGGCCAATGACCTAACGCCGAAACCCACAATTTGGATCGATGCAGGTAAAGTCTCACAGCCGATATTCCGGCGGAACAAACTCTTTTATCCAAGAAAATTCTATTATTTGAAATTTATAAAATATCGAAAAGGAGCCGAAGGAATCGGTCGAAGTTAAAATAACAAAGTTGAATTTTTCCTACATATATATATGTGGATAACAAATCAATACTATAGTCTCAAGCTATTTTTTTTATTAATTTTTCGGAAGCAAACACAGCTAAAAAGCAATTGAGACTTTAGTGAATTCTGTGAAATGCGACAATTCTCCAAATTCGCCGAGAATTTCTCGAATTTACATAAAAAACAGATTTCGTGCGACGAAAGTCGGTACGAAACGATATAAAGATACACATTACGTTGGTAGATACGGCGTAAGAACGGACGATAAATAATGTTGTCCCAGAAGTCTGCGTGGCTGTGATAATAATCCATTCTCGCATCTCGTTGTTATTCCTCGCGTTCCTTCTTTCACGAGATGTGACAAATGACCGAAAATTTGTGAAAGAAGTCGCGTTAGCGAAACCAACGAGCGTGACATTCGGATTTAGGTTTTTATGAATTAAAAAAAAGGAGAGAGTTCGTAATACCATATCGAAAGTGTGCGTAGCGGTTTGGTCACGAATCGTAACGAAAAAAATATTAAGGGCCGATGTGTGTTTGTCGTCAGGTATGCACGCGCGAGAATGGATCAGTACCGCTGTTGCGACCTACATACTTTCTCAGTTGGTGGAAAAAAACACGTCTTACTCGAAGCTACTCGATACAACTGACTGGATGATTTTACCGGTCGCCAATCCCGACGGTTACGAATTCAGTCACATCGGTGATCGTCTTTGGCGAAAGACGAGGAGCAATCACGCTGATAACGATAACGATGCGAGGTATGCGGCTGCATTGTTATTATATGCTAAGATGGAATTACCAAGATTGACATCACTCGAGACGGCGCTCGAGATATTTTTTTTTTTTTTTTCAATTATACTATTTTCAAGGGTGGATCGTTGTTTTTCGGCAAAAAAAACTTGTTTTGCAATGAAATGAAACAATGAAACGAAAGAGAATTAACGAAAAAAAAAACAAATATTAATGAATTTGGACAACAATATTTGAAAAAGTATCGCATACGATTTTGATTCACAAAGTGTGGATTTTCGAAATTTGGTCTCGAAATTTTTCCAGTTAAATGTTTGTAAATAGTAATTAATTTGATTATAATGTGAAGAATATTGAAGGAATAGATTGATGGAAATTTTATGAAAGGTACACACCAAGCGGTCTCTTTTATCTGGTATCGCATTACACCAAGTGGCTGTGGGCGCGGTGCGACGGAGTCGATCCTAATCGAAATTTTGATTATCACTGGGGCGAGGATAAAGAAAGAGGAATGAGCCGCGATCCTTGCCACGAAACGTATTCGGGACCTTCGGCTTTTTCGGAACCCGAAACGAAAGCGATGGCCGATTTTATCATGACGAATCGGGAAACCATAAGGTAGCATTAGTAAAATGTATTCCATGAACTTTTTTACCAATTCGATTAATCGAATCGACAGCGAACAATCGATATATTATCAAGAGAGGCGGTAGCGTTTCGACGTCAAGTCGTTGAAATGAATAATAAAATGAAATAATAAATACCCGCGGCAAGCGTATGCGAGTATTAGATTATTCAATATATATTGTTATAATTCCGCAGGCTATACCTGACACTGCACTCTTATTCGCAAATGTTGCTGGTGCCTTGGGGTCATACGCGCGTTAAACCAGACGACTACTCAGAACTCGCAAGCGTCGCGAGAAAAGCAGCTAAAGCTATAGCCAAAGTTTACGGTACGAGTTACAAAGTTGGCCCTTCGGCAGATCTTCTTTATCCAACGTCAGGTAACTAATTACGTCTAAAGTACCTCTACGGTTCGTTATTATTACAATGAACCCAATTTACCAGTTTTTACGCAGTTTATACGTAAAAACTTCCAATACACGATAAATTCTCCGAAAATGTCATTACGGCGTAAATAAAATTACGATAAATCGATGATTATATAATCGATCTATTGATCATAATCGATTACAGGTTCTTCTGACGATTGGGCGAAGGGCGTAGCGGGAATAAAATACTCTTATACGTTGGAATTGCGAGATCGCGGGACTTACGGCTTTTTGCTACCAGCCACCCAAATAATACCGACCGCAAGAGAAACTTGGGCAGGAATCAGAACGATCGCTCGTTTGGTTACCAACGTCGGTACCTGAAAGAACCATTATTCGGCGTGTAATTGTTGCAAAATTTCGAAAACGATTGTCAAATCACTTTTTTCTTACCGAGTGACGACACGTCACCGTAACGAAAAATCGTTACGGATGAAATCGAATTGTTCCGAACTCTCGCTGTATCGTCCAGACAACGTTACTACTTAGGACAGTTAACGTGATTACAAAGCGCAGCTTACGATATCGTGTTAACGATGCGATAGTTATTATTTTATTCTATCAAAAATGAGCTCATGATATCTCATCAGTGTGAAAACGGGACGCGTTATCGAACATTTGTAGTGAACTGATAAGAGACACTAAGCTCGTAAGTATAGTATACCAAAGTAGTGCACTAGATGATAAAATTAACGTGTCGAAGGATCGCATAGATCTTGTGTATTATTTATGAATTTATAAAATCGAATCAATTCGTTTATTTATTATTGTAGTGGATTATGAGATCCCGAACAAAAATTACAACTTGTATGTGTGTGCATAAATGAAATATAAGTTATGATTCAGTTACGTTTGGTTATCATTCCCGTTATTCCGTATTTTACCACAAATTTCTTTTTTTTTTTTTTACTTCGTCTTTATTTAGCGCGTTTCAGCGAAAGGTGCATCATGGATCTATTTTGAATTGTTTGGTTTGTACACAGATTGGGTATCAAATGTCCAATTAAAACTCGAGTACCTTTATTGATTAGATAGACGAAAGTTCCCCCGCGTACGAAACAAAGTTCAATGTTCCAATTTATTCCAGATAGCCAATTAATTATAGAATACACAAGAATGTATTTCAATTTCTCCTTTCATCAGATCTTATCGAGCGTAATTTTCATTCGACTGCCGTTTTTTATCATTGAATGATACCGAGCAAGCGATAGTTTTCGTATATAAAGAGACGAAATCGACGGCGGTTCATCAAACTCGTTCGACAATGTTGTTCCAGTACGTCTTAGCGGCGCTCCTCGTCGCCCAGGGTAAGCGATAAGTCAATAGCTATTCAATTATTTCAGACGAAAGAATGGACAACGTTTTTATTAATTTTTTAAACATTTATCGCGACAATAATTCGCACAACGAATTCGTGTAATTTTTTGAAAAAAAATTATCAGGATGCCTCGCATTCAGCGGGCGTATCACCGACGGTGAGAGTGCGAAACCCCATCAATTCCCGTATCAAGTTTCCGTTCTTTGGGGTGTACCACCCCTCATCAAGTACCGACACATCTGCGGTGGTTCGATCCTCAACGAAAAGTGGGTTCTGACTGCTGGACACTGCGTCACCGAGATCCCGAAGATCGGCCGTATGGCAGTTCATGTTGGCAAACACGTCATAAATAAGCAAGAAGCCGAACAACAATTCTCGAGCGTTGCTCTGAAGCTCGTCCATCACAGTTACCCCGGGTAAGTTCTCGATGCCCTCCATCGAGTTCTTTATGCAAAGCTGTTCTCAATATCGAAAGAATCGTCAGGAAAATTCCAAAGCCATAACCATAACCGATGTATGACTTTTTTTCAGTGGCGTTGCTCAGCATGATATCGCCCTCTTGGAGCTGAAGACTCCATTGGTCTTCAACGAACATGTTAAACCAGTAAAGCTACCCGCCGCTGGCGAAGTTTACAGCGGTGAAGTCGTACTTTCCGGATGGGGCTCCATCTCGAAGAAGCTTCTCCCCGTTATGCCAACTGTTCTCCAGACCGCCAAAATGCCACTCGTCGACACTCAGACCTGCGCTGAGGCATTCCGTGAAGTTCCCGGAGACGCCGAAATCTTCGACACTCAAGTCTGCACCGGACCCCTTGGTGGCTCCATTTCCGCTTGCTCCGTAAGTTGCCATTTATTTTTTAATATTTTTTTATCACTTTTGTTATTTCTATTATTGCTTCAATGGCTTTTTTGTTGAATTTTTAGGGTGACTCTGGCGGCCCTCTCGTCAAGTACGACGATGCAGGTGTTCCCGTACAAGTCGGTATCGTCTCCTGGGGAAGCTACCCCTGCGGTCGCTCCGGTCTCCCATCGGTTTACACTCGCGTCTCTTCTTACATCGACTGGATTAACAGGAAACTCCAAGCTTAAGTCAAACATGACGCTTATTCGTACCAAACGATACTTCGCGATTCTCTCGAAGCCACAACCAGCTTCGGCTACAGTCTCGAAGAATAAATACTCAACGATATTCAAGCGACATTATGCAACATCAATGCAATAAAGTATCATCGAAAAATAAATATAACTTCTTTACTACAAACATCGATCTCTTCTTAATTTTGTTTATATACCGAAAGGACCAAAAGCCTTACCTGTCGTCCCTCTCCAGTGCTTCCGATACTGTAAAGCGCGGAATTTTTTTCATTTCGCGGGTTGCCGACCGATTGCCTTAGATCAATGGTTAACAATGCAATTTCAAGATTTTAACTGATTCGCGTGAATTCGACGAGAAATCCATATATAGATTACAAAAATCGTCTTTTCGTGGAAATTCCAGTTTTCGATTTTTCCGCGAACTGAGCGATCCGCCCTGATATTTTCGATCCAACGCGTAGTTGACATAATTGTCATCGAAGATAATAACTCGTCGATCATTCTTTCAAGATAGATCTTCCGTTCGGAACGAAGTCTCAATTTCGCAACAGAACGATTGTTTGAATTTTTCTTTTCGTGATATTGGCATTCAGTGTTGCTGCATTGCGGTATCGAACGACTGCGGATAAAATCGGAACGCCATTTACACTTTTCAGTCTCATCGAGATGGATAAGAAAAGATGTTTGCGGCTCGGCGAAAATAAGAATAATCAAGAAATATCGGAGTATTCGATTTTCTATTTGATAAGAGAACATGTGCTAAAAAAAAAGATGAAAAACCGATGTCAAGTGCTACGTCATTCAGACACCTTTATCGGATACAGCGAATGAAAAAAAAAAAAAATAATACGGATACTAGGATTACGGCGATTTCGTTGCAATGTTATCCACCCGATATCGCCGATGAACTCAATATGTACTCCACTTACTATAAAACGAGGATACGGAGACGAAATGATCATTGTTAGGAACATGTCTCCGAAACTCCTCGTCGTCTTCAGTGTGCTACTGGTTGCGGCTCAAGCGGGTAAGTTGAGATGACGAGGACGATTGTGAAGAAAATTGTCATATAATGAACTAAAGTTAATGTCGTGAATTTCGTGAATTCATCTATAAAAGCGTACATTTTCGTTCATGAAATCTTCTTTGATTTGGTAGCGCAACTTCGTTTCGGCTGGGATTTACCGAAATTAGGTGTCGGCCGCATAGTCGGAGGAACACCGGCAAAGAAGGGCGAGTTTCCTCACCAAGTTTCGCTACAATGGGGTATTCCGTCACTGGTTCCTTTTCAACACTTCTGCGGTGGTACTATCATCGACAAACAGTGGATTCTTACAGCGGGACATTGTGTTCTCGCTGTACCCTCGTACGGATCTTTCGTCGTTAAAGCTGGAAAGCACGAGATCAAGTTGACCGAATCTACTGAAAAAGTTGTTTCCGTTTCCCTTACCGTCGTTCACGAAGACTACGTTGGGTGAGTTTAGTGAGATTATCGGGCTGAATGATTCATTATTCAATTTCATGGAGTATCATTTCATCTTAAAAAAGACAGCTATTTTATTTTTATTTGCAAAGCTTGTCTTTTTTGGATGAGCGATTTTCGGAATAATTACGCGACAAACCTCTTAACACCTTGTAATATTTATTTCGCGATAACAGCAATGTTGCTCCCTATGACGTCGCTCTGCTGAAGCTGAAAACTCCTTTGACATTCAACGACGCAATCAACAAGATAAATCTTCCAAAAGCCGGAGTGAAACCCACCGGAAACACCACCCTTTCTGGATGGGGATCGATCTCCGCATCCGGCTCCACTATGCCGTCAACCCTACAGAAAGCCGAACTTCCGGTTGTTGACTTCGAGACTTGTAAAAAAGCATTGGAAGCGATCGTCGGACCTTCTCCATTGCATCGAACAAACGTTTGCACTGGACCCCTGACCGGCGGCGTATCCGCTTGCAGTGTAAGCATCGAAAGGCTTAAATGTTCCCATACAAAGATGTGTTCCTTGATCACAATCCTCTTATAATCAACATTTTTTAATTTTTTATAGGGCGATTCCGGCGGTCCACTAATTAACAAGAACGCTTCCGAGGTTGTCGGAGTAGTTTCCTGGGGCATCATGCCCTGCGGAACCAAAGGGGCACCATCCGTCTACACGGAAGTAGCTTCCTTCGTCGAGTGGATTCAGCTCACTATCAAGAACCACTCTTAATCCTTCGATTGAAACTACAATTTGTACGATTATTGTGCAGTTTGCTACCTCGCTTGTTATATTTTTCTGATAAATAAACTTCCTAACACGCTATCTGCTAGAGTCGTTTTTTATCGTCGTATAGTCAACTTTTTTTCAATGAAAGCACGTAGCACTTAATAGGCTTGAATTACTCAGTTGGTTCAAATCCTTGACGAAGTTTTGCTATATTGGATCTGACAGAAATGCTTAACCCTTAACCGGTCGCCAAAAAAACTTTGAATGACGCGTATGATGATATTAAAGTTTCATATTGGCACGTGGAACGTTGAAACGAAAGATGTAATCACAACGCAATTCAGTGTATCTTAAAGAAAACGTTGCGTTTATCCGGGACCACGGAATGGCTCTTAATTGGCCTACAATTTTTTCTTCTCGTCAATTGCACTAAAGATTAATTAAATTTGTATAATTTTAGTATCTCCCACTCTAATTCCAAATATGAGCGGAAAGAATTCGCGTTTATTGTACCAATAGGTACACTTTTAGATATTTTCGTTAACGTGTACAGTAGGCGATCATGTACTTCCAACTCAGATAATTCCAACCCTCAGGTAAGTCGAAGGAAACACCATCAATTAAGTTAAATTCTGACCCTTCGCCGGGTCCGTCGCCCTGCTCGGCGAGGCAACGGCGCCCTTCTTCCCTTTTCATACCGACCAATAGAATCGTTGCTGCCATTTGTGTGACAAAGAGGAAACGCAGCGGAAAGGGAAATTTTTCCGCCGAAAGGGATAGTAGGCAGATACTCCGGCAGGTATTACGATATTCAACTTATCTGATTGCCAACTGTATTAAAAAAAACGCCGTTTACTATCCTATAGACCGATCGATAAGCAAAGATATGGCTATTGCTATGGCTATTTGAAAATATAAAGAAAAAACGCTACTTTTCAAAAAATAGGCTATACAAATTCACTACACAATTTTTTTGTCATTCGTCCTGATTTATTTTTCTCGTTGTTTATGAATCTACCATTTTTTCGTTTAATTCAATATTTGATACGCAAACTTGAGTCGGAGGTTGTATTTTGTCACAAATTAACATCCGTAGAAATAGATTCTCTATTTTTCTTTGCCCCGCAAGGCAAATAACAATTTTCCGTGAAGTTAAGAAAACACTAAATCTTGTAAAATGTCATTATTGCATAGGAATCGTCCATTTGTGTAGACATTTTTACCATAATATCAAATCGGGAAAATCCGAAAAAAAAATTTAGAAAAATTCATATGATTTCAGAAAAATGTACGAATCAACTTTCACTTAGAAAAAAATTAGCTTACCAGATGATTGATTGAACAATTTTTTAAAACTAATTCGTTAAACACTTTTTTTTTAAATTATAATAAACGTAGAATAATGGAGAATTAATATTCCGGGAATATACCCCTCTTAACGCGTATCATGCAACATCAATCTATAATAATACATCGATAATAAATAATAAACACCGTTTAGCCTTTAGTGAAATCACGAGGCTTCGTTACTTCTCTTTATATGTAAAATGAGTTTCAGTCTCACTGCAAGATTTTACGGAATTGATCAGCTGATTATTAACGTGGCGCATTATACTGACTGATTGTGTAGGTCATCCGATTGGCCGATTGTCCGGGCTAAACCCCGAGAAGATTTCCTCGGAATTGCGTGGCGCGAAACAGATATCGGATTTGCGTGGCGCGTACAGATTTTTCATGAAGATAACAAAAATCTTCGTTTCCTTAAAAATCGCAGTCTCCGATATTTTCTATATCAGAGAGCTATACGATTATCGACCAATGCAATCCGTACTGCCGATACGTAGTTCTGTGTTACTGACGACAAAGATAATAAGTCATCAATCATCGTTTCGAAATGAATTTTTATGATTTTATTTGAATTTTATTAGTTGCACGCTATTGCCATTTGCTAAAGCTGAAACTCTCGATACTCCGTATTTGGAAACTATCGATGCCATCAAATTTTCCTTTATTATTGTTACTCTAATTAACACGGGTAAAAAACAAGATGTTAGAAGATTGGCGGAAATACGAACAATCAGGAAATCGCGGGATATCGAAATTGCCATTCGATAAGAGAATTTGTTCGAAAATAAACAAATAAAAATCCGTTGGTGCTCTGTCATTTTTATCGGTTATTGAGAATCCAAAAAGGATTAGACGGATGCGGGCTGTTTCCATGCATTGTTATCCATTCGATATCGCCGATGAACTCGATATGTTTTGTATTTCGTATAAAAATAAGAACCCGGAGACGGAAGAATCATTGTTAGGAATATGTCTCCGAAACTCCTCGTCGTCTTCAGCGTGCTACTAGTTGCGGCTCAAGCAGGTATTTTAAATATAAATAAATATAAACTGTATACAGTTTACATGTAAAGTGTATTTATATATAAATGTACCAATCAGTAGCTTAACCTTCGTAGAGTGTTTCCAAAAAACGAAATGTTTCGTTATAAAATATAATTTTGTTCCATAGCCCAGCTACGTATCGGGTGGGACTTGCCAAAGCTCGGTCTCGGCCGAATCGTTGGCGGCAGTCCAGCGCAAAAGGGCGAATTCCCTCATCAAGTAACCCTACAATGGGGTATGCCACCAGTGGCCTCTCACCAGCATTTCTGCGGCGGTACCATTATCAGCGACCGGTGGATTCTCACCGCAGGTCATTGCGTTCACGCTGTACCGTCTTATGGAACTTTCATCATTAAGGCTGGAAAGCACGAGATAAAGTGGAGCGAATCCACCGAAGAAATTGTCTCTGTAGCCGCGTCTTTTGTTCACGAGGATTACGTCGGGTGAGTGTACCAAATCCAAATGAATAATTTATCTTTCCGTAATTATCTTTATATTTAATACTTTTTTCAAATTTCGATCGCAGTAATGTTGCCCCTTACGATGTCGCTCTACTGAAGCTGAAGAGCCGTCTGTCCTTCAACAAGCACATCAACAAGATTAATCTTCCGACGCCCGGATCGAAGCCCACCGGTAACACCATCCTTTCCGGATGGGGATCAACTTCCGCCTCTGGCTCGATGCCGTCTACCCTCCAAAAAGCTCATCTTCCAATCGTCGATTTCGAGACTTGCAAAAGAGCATTGGAAGCCCTTGTCGGACCGACACCATTGCATCCTACCAATGTTTGCACCGGACCATTGACCGGCGGTGTGTCCGCTTGCAGCGTAAGCATCGCAATACTACCCTACCAATCGACCTCTTTCCCCAGCAAATTACGATAATTATTCAATGTGTTTTTGTTTTTTTCTTCATTTTAGGGCGACTCTGGTGGCCCACTGATTCAGACGAACACCAAAGGAGTTTCGGAAGTAATTGGCGTCGTCTCCTGGGGCATCATACCTTGCGGTACCAAAGGCGCACCATCCGTCTACACAGAAGTAGCATCCTTCGTCGAATGGATTCAGTTCACCATGAACAACAACTAAATGCCTTAACTCGTTCTATTCAAGCAACAATCGCGATGATTGTTGAACAATTTCCTACTTCCTTTTTTGTTTTCTTGCAAATAAACTTTTCAATGGGCTATTAATCAACGTCGTCCTTTATTACGGCTGCAATTTCTCAAGTATCAAGAATTCAAGTACTTTAATTCGTCGTTAATTGTTCCCTAATCCTCCCCTAAAAACCTGGTGGACCACGATATTTTATAAAAAAATTATCGAACGAAAAGTAAAACTGTTGAATCAAATTTATCGTCGTCACATTGAACGAAGTGACAGAGATATTTCCAAAGACCAACAAATTGTAGTCAATTACGGTTTTGCTTTCCTAAAATTTGTTGCGCACAGCGGTCATTTCTGCTGTTTAAGGCGATATGAAATATATCTGCCAACTACAGACTTCGCGCCCATTTGGTTCCGAAAACTTTCATAAATGCTATTTCAAAGCAATAAACATTGAAGGAAACCGAAAATTGTTCTTTTTAGCGTTAATTCCGTTGTTATTCTGCAAAGAATGGCAATTTTCGTTTTCCCCGACACTATATTATTGAAACGACTTTCTTTGCAGCTTTCATTGCCGACTATCTTTTCACAACCCCTTAAGTACCAATTGCTTTCGGAGGATAGCATCCTTCATCGACCGAATTGAGCGCACTATCAAGAACAATTACCGAATCCATTGATCATTCTATCGAAACTACAATGTTTATGATTCTTGTTTAATTGATATCTCCTTTCTTTCTTGTTGTGAATACGAACATCGCTCGTAAGCAAATTACAGCGATGTTGAAATTCGTATCATTGTTAAATTCGTTTTTTTATATTAGGACAACGTACCGATATAGTTATACGAGAAGATCGTTATTGACTTTCACCCACAACGTACTTGGCTATTGACAACCTAAACCGATCGCACCGGATATCGCGAGTGGCAAAATCAGGTTTTTCATTATTCCCGACGGAACCGTTTTCCTCAATTCCGTGTCCGGTATGACTCTCACCTTGATCGCTACGACCGGTAAATCCTCCATTCCGATCTCTAGTGACAACCGAGCTGAACGACGAACGACGATTAAACTCTCTCGGGCTCTTCGCGGGTTCTTGAAATAAAATAAAAAATGTCGACGATGATTACAACAATGTTGACTGCCGGTGTGGTCTGCTGCGCGATCGAGGCACGTTTGGATATAGAATTGCTGGCTAATAGACCTACGAGGATCGTCGGGGGTAAAGATGCGGAGAAAGGCACACATCCGTGGCAAGTTTCGATACACTGGGGCGATCCTTCGCGAGGCTTATTACCGAGACACGTGTGCGGTGGTAGTTTAATAAAAGCCGAATGGATCCTTACAGCCGGTCACTGCAAAACTCTGGCGCCAATGAAAACTCCTGGACGTTACCTGATTCTCGCTGGAAAATACAAACTCGGAACGAAAGAGGACACCGAACAGAGCCGTCTCGTTAAGAGAACTTTCGTTTATCCAGGATACTCCGGGTGACTACTTTTTTTTTTCGCTTCTATTCATTCGTAAGATTGCAAATAAATTTTATGTGAAATTTCAATGATAAAATACGAGTTTCGTGATAAATGTAATGTTTTTTAATTTTATATTTTTCATAATTTATAACGGAAATTATTGATTTTGTAGAACCGTAGCGCCTTACGATATCGCCCTTATGAAGGTTGACAAACCGTTCGATCTCAATCCTTTCGTTTCAACAATAAGTTTACCATATCCGGAATCGATACCCAATGGAAAAGCCATGCTTACCGGTTGGGGAAGTATCGGTCGAACTCGAGCGCCGCACAATCCGGAAAATCTTCAATCGGCGATTTTACCGATATTGGATTATCATATTTGCCATCAAGTACTGGACGAAGTTCTTCGTCACGAGGGACGCAATCCTTTGCATCCTACGAATGTTTGCACGGGACCGTTGAATGGCACTCTATCGGCCTGCAAGGTTTGTTCGTCGTTAACCGCGGCTCTCGCGACTATAGAAATTATTTTTAAAAAATGCAATAGTTTCGATTATGTTGTATATTTCTCCGAGATAACTTTTTTATTTTATAGTTCAACGACCGTGAAATATAATTTGATTTTTCGATAATAGACACGATTATTTTGTGTGAACTATGAGATAAACGAGTCTTCTGTTGGAGAATATCGTGTAATAGAACCTGCAGATTGCATTTTTTAATCTCGCTGTATCGAAGCAATTCTATGACCAATTCAACTTTTTTTTTCTTAAATTACTCTCCAGGGTGACTCCGGCGGACCATTAGTGATGATAAATTCGTTCGAACAACTCGAAGTAATCGGTATCGTTTCCTGGGGATTATTTCCATGCGGCGGTAGAAACGCTCCATCCGTATATACCAGAGTGTCCGCCTTCGTTCCATGGATTTACAAAATCGTATTAAATTATTGACCTATCGTCGACAGTGCGACGCCGATTAGACAATTGCAATGTAAACACACATTTCTCTTCGGGTTGATAAATAGGACGCAACAATAATTTATTCTTACAGCTTTTCCGTACAGCATGAATAATCTTGCGTTACGATTAGATTCTTTTTTTTTTTTTTTTCGTTTTACATCGACAAATGCGAAATATTGTATAGTGTACGTGTATAAACATTTATACGTTGAAAAAAAATAATCGAAAAGCGGCCTCTTTTCGTATTTTCACAATACTATCATTTTTTTGTTTGTCTTATGGACGAATAAAGCTGCACGACGAAGTTCTTCGACGCTCGTCGGAATCGAACGTATGAGCCATTTGTTTCCGTTTTTTATTTTTTTTTTCAAGCTTCATTCGTTTTGTCGCATCGTCGCCAAACTGATACGTTGGATACCGACAAAAAACGTCAATGAAAAAATGCAAAAAATGCAAGACATCGATTTTCACGCTTTAAATAACGATTCGAGCTGATAATAGTTTACAACTATCGAGCCAATCGATACGCAATTCCATCGCGTAGCGTGACAATGAAAAATATTGCTCCGTGTCTTATTCTACTTTCTGCTATGCATCCAGAGAGAAGAAAGACCGACTTCGAAGACACAAAAATCAGATCAAACGACGATTAATATGACAATTAAAATTCAAAAGAATTTTTTTTTTTTCATGATTCGCGCTCCGAACGCTCTGTGCATCCCGCGACAATAAATGACGCGACAATAAATAAATAAATCCATCTAAGCCTACGACGAAACGGTGGTGACGAGTCACTTTGTGATCTCAAAAATCGACCTGTTTCGACGAATTTAATAATATCTAACTGTTCAGTTCTTATGTGTGCCACAGAGAGACGTTTTCTTGCTTTTTTTTCGTTTACAAGAACATTATTCACTACTTAATCATAGAAAAAAATTCTAAACGATATCTTACGCATCCCTAAAGTCACGGTACCTTTGCTGCAACTTACACTATTTCTCGTACGAATAGTAGTCGGGAAATTTTATTTTTCCACGTTGAAATTATTTGGAGACCGTGATGCACGGTATACGAGTTCCTAAATCTTGTCGTCTCTCCCGATTCTAATGACTGGCGCATACCGCATTGGTTCGCGTCTCCGGCGTTTATATTCTCGAAACGCGCATTTTTTTCTCTTTTTTTTCGTTTTACGCAAAGGCGCCAAACGCACTCCGTTCTCGTTTAGTCCTATAGGTGGGTCTGAAAGGGTGGAAATAAAAAAAAATCAGGGTAAGCAAAAAAAAAACGTTTCGATAAACAAAAGTAAAAAATAAAAGGCAAAATTTGCACGTGTTGAGTGCTTATAAATAAATCCGTGAAGAGCTTTTGTAAAAAGAAACGTCTTCGTACGTAAAACAAAAACGTTCTACGTGCCTCCTGCGTGATGCAAATATATATACTCGTCGGACAGATGCTCAACCGCCGAATTATCCTTTCGGAAGTTGAAAAAAACAGAACAAAAAAAAATATTACACAAAACTCGGTACCACCAAACGTGAATGACATAAAACAACAGTCACCGTTTTTGTTTTTCTTTTCTAATAATAATAATGCTTTATTTAAATAATATCAGTACTTGTATTGCCAAATATTGTTTTTTTTTTTTTTTCGCTCAAGCGACATATTTTCGGTGACACAAATGATTCATTCAATCAATTCACTTAAGTAAAACAGTTAATAAACATCATTATGCGATAATGCCGTTGAAAAAGCAAAGTCGCAAAACCGTAAGAAATGCTCGTCGCGGTTTTGCCGACACGAGCTTTCAGGTCCTTTCCCTTCACAAAGCTTTTTTTTCTCTCGAGGCTTCGTAATCAGTTGGATAAATGCAAGCGCCTCAACGGGTATTTTTTTGCAAGCAAAATTTGCGGACATTCGTGAGCTTTTATATATATAATACACTACATAATAAGTACAACGCCATCACCGCTGGTGATTGTATTGCATTTGACAAAAATAAGTAAATCGAGCGGTTGAGTAAAGAGGACTTGTGAGACTATTATCCATCGCTTTCGGCTTATAATAATTAGGCCGCTCAGTAATTCAAAGTTTTTGTAACTTTCGCGCGGTTTTCTTTTTTTTCCACTCTCTACGCTCTTACGTACAAACAGATAAAATATTTTACGCGTAAATTCAGGTCTTTTGACATTATAGAAGCTTTTTGCGTAATAAAAATTAATTACAAATTACGTTTGTGACGACTACGTACGTTTTTAATTTTTGCCTGAGGTTCTGTCACGTACGACTACGATAAAGTGTTAGTTAAGTGCTTCCTGTTTGTTCTTATTCACCCGGTATTTTTTGTCTTTTCCTTTTTTGTCGCTCCATAACCGACGTGCAAGCTACAGCGATAAACAATCGGACTTGCAGCTCGTGGAGGTATTACATCGAGCGATATCCAAGTGTTAGTAAAAAATAGATAAAACATTTATCGTCGCTATCAATTCCTCCGTAAATTGATTGACAAATAATTAGAACAGTTTTGACTTCGAAGTGATAAGATATGTTCGAATCTACGGACAAAAAACGTCTATACATTGTTCGTTTTTTATCATTATTGATTCATCGTTTTCTCATCATCGTCATCCTTCTTCCTACTGGCAACATAACTTTTTACAATTTTCATTACAAGCAAAATATATGTTCATTACGAAATGGAGTCATGAATCCTTTCCCAGATCGATTGGATGCGATTGAATTTATTTGAAATCATATTCACGATTCGAGAAAACGTATTCTCAGCATTTTTCGAGCATTTCTCGTTATCTCTACGTGATCCGTAGTCCTTTCCATCGTTAAACCATTCTCGATCTGACGACGGGAAAACATCGTTATTCTCCGGTCCGTACGATCCGCCAATCCATAGCTTCCGCGACTCTGCATTTGTATTCGTTTTTTTTGTTTACACGTGCGTAAAGATACATTTTGGGAGATTCGTTCGTTAATACGGATTGCTTTGTTAAGTTACTTGAACGGCACTCACGAAGCTCGGACGAAGGAAGGGCAATCGGCGTGAAGCGCGACACAGGGGGGAAGGGCAACAGACAGAAAAGAAACCCGCGGAAAGATTGGGGGAAAGGATTCATGCCAATGTTGGTTAACACGATATCGAATTTCATCGATGTGAACAGTGGACAGTTGAGTGTATATTTTCACCATCGAAAATCTGTCGTGATGATTTTACGCTCATCGACAACCATTGCGCGCCTCTGTTCTTAATCATTCAAAATAAATAAATTTTCAAAAATTCCAAAGTCTTCTATAAGTACCGCTGCAATCATTTAAATTAATGCATAAAAAGAAAAAAAAAGTTATCTTCCCCAACGTAAATGTCGCATCTGTCTTTTTTTTTTGTTTCTCTCTTCACCACGCAAAAAGCTGGTTTTGCTATATTCCGTTATAACGGCCGCAAGCGTTGATAATTTAACAATATTTATGTATACATATGTATATATTTGTATAGTTGAACAACATTTTGGCCTTTCAAAACGTTACCAGTGGCGATCGGCTCGATTTTTTCTTCTTTAATACCAATCGACGCAAAAAAAAAATCTCTACGCCGCATATACGATAATTTTGTATCGTGAGTAGTTTTTTTTTTTTAAGGATCGATTCGTGAAAAAACGAGCTTAACGCCTTTCCGGTGACACCCAATGCTTCAACTTCAACTATTCGACAAAAATTTTCGTCTGAGGACTAAATACGTATACGTGTCGAACTTTGAGTACACGTTGTGTTTCTTTTTTTCCTTTCTTTTTATCTAACACTTAGTTCGCGAACGGCACTGAGTTTCTCATCTCCATTCTCCCCCCTTAATATCATACACGCGACTCATTATTTATTTATCGTATTTATATATGTATATATATATATATAGTTTACAGAGACAGGGTTCAGAGAACGTGAGACACATAGGACACATTGACATTCACAACTAACTACATTATTTTCGTAATAAAAGATACTCAAGTTTGCAAGACTTTTGGTTTTTGTTTTCTTTTTTTGCTAGACGAACTAATTATTTACACCTTCGTTTTTTTTTGTTTTGTTTTTCACAATTCTTTAAGTAATTTGACTGACGATTCGAGGTTTGGCGAAATCGTATACCATTTTGTTCATGTTCAGTTTTTTTTTTTTCATTTTGTTGACTATTCGACCCTCGGGTAATATCCCTAATATGCCACTCAGGCACCCGAACGTATTGTCCAAATTTTCAATGCCCTATTCTCCTTTCTTCCTTTCTTTTAGTTCAATCATCATTTTCAACTCGTTCCTCGAGCGCAATATCCTGCTAAGCTTTTTCGTTAAGAGTTATATACGTCTATATATATAATCAATATTTTCAACGATAATCGGCAATCGAGTTATCGGCGATTCAGTGTAATTGGTTTAAGTATCTGTTGTTACGGTAAAAATAACTTGACACCGAAATAATTTGAGATTACGTTACGACACAGTGGAATATATCACGAGGAGGGAGAGGTCCCTCTGTCCCCTGGAAATTACCTCGTGTAAAGGAAAGTAAGGAATTTTCTTTTTTTTTATCTTTGATTTCCGATTTCGACGAGAATCGGAATAACAAATTGTTGACTTCGATCGATAAGGTTCAATCCTCATCGGGAAGCTTCGACAAGACCCCAATTTTTTAATTCCCGAATGCTCCTTCCCTCCTCCCTCCCCTTTGTTGCCCAAAGAACGGGAGTTATTTCTTTTTTTTTGCTCTTCAAGTTTGTCAAAGTTCATTCTCGTCGGTGATAATCGGTTAACGAAGCTCACAATAACCCACGCGAGTTCGTGTCGAGAAGGTGAACAGGGGAAGTTACACACAAGCACCGGGTTGTGCATTCTCTCACTCTCGCTGCAGTATCTCCTGATTTATGAATAGAAAAAAAAAATACACACAACAAGCTTTGTTTCAGACGGTGGTACCGGTTAGAATGTGACATATATAGATAAACAGCGATAGGCATAATATAGGTCGCAAAACGGACATAGACAAGCGTTGAGTACTGCGGTGAACGTGTTTTTTTGTTGATGTTAAAATTTTTTCAGACTTTTGTGAGCGATCAGGCGACGTAGTCCAACCGAATACAAAATTCGGACGCCATCATGGCCAACTTACCATTTCCGTTGTCAGACTGGCGAGAGCTTCTTCGACCGTTGAGGCGATTTTTCCTCCGTCGTCGCTTCGGCGACTTCCACGAATCGGTGTACTCGGACAACCTAAAATCACCATCCATTTTTTATTTCTCTCGGACAACAATCTCCGGAAAATGTAACAGGAAGAAAAATTAAAAAATAAAACAAAAAACGATCACATATCGTTGCGTCCTTCGTGCTCAAGTGTCTTAGCCCATCGAGACAGCATTTTTTTTTAGCCCAATTAAGCATATTTATAAAAACAGAATAAAATTTGTACAGTTCGCGAAAGTCATCGAAACTGAATTATTATATATATCTATTCTTTTTTTTATTCGTAAAAATGGCGACAGGGACAAAGCGGAGGCTATATGTGTGCTATGATGAGACTCGGTGCTCACGTGAAATATAAGCGTGGAGTGAGAGATAAATTTATTATGTGATTATAATAAATATTATTTTTTTATCGACAGAATGAATATAAATAGAAAATAAAGAAATAGAAAGATAGAGATATGAACTTATCTCCAGGCACGCCGGTCCTAAGCGACTGTAGACTTAGAAAAATTCAGTTGCATAGATGGAAGCATCGAGTGTTGTACAGGATATTTCGATTTTTTTTCTTTTTAATGTATAGTGAATGACGAGAAGTGTTTTATTCTGTGTGTACGTAATTATACGGATTTATTGTCGCAGCATCGTAGACGTGCTCTTGACATTATCGTTAATTTTTGGCTAAACAGGGCTATAGGTATAAAGATCATTGCATCATAATTTTTGCTTTGGTAAAAAAAAATTAATATAAACATTGTAAATACGTTTATCTACAATGAAAGAAACGATACCCTGTCGGTACTACCAGAAAATTGTGTACGTTGACTCAGTAGTCACGAAAGGATTCGCTCGATTTTCATTATGATTTCATTTTATTATCGAATTATCCAAAGCGATTCTCGAGTGAATTCTTTCGTGAGAACAAACAGAATAACAGCTGTTTCGCTGCTTTGTCAATCGTCACGAAGGTTTATGTTTTCTCATCCTCGCGACAGTTACCAAGGACAACCTTGAAAGATAATCTACAACACATACAGACAAGGATATTAGCTTGAGGCACTCGGACTTTTCATTAGGCACGGAGTTATATGTATCATCTACTTAACTCGTTCAATTGGCAATCATTACTTTTTTTTTACTGCACTGTGGCCGATCGACATACTACTTTCCGTCTACTAAAATCTGCGATGAAAAAGTTTTACTAAGGCAACTTCGTTGTAAATTCGTTTTTCGAGATTAAATAGTCGCCGGCATATAGTCGACGAATGGAAGTTATGGATAATGGATTAAAAAAATTCGTTAGTTTTCGTTTTGTCGGAGAGTTTCGATGAAAGTGGACGATCTGCGTCGCGAGAGTAGCTCTTCAAGGCTGGTAGTAGAGGTTCATCGCGTACAGAAACTTACCTATGTCACCGCTGCTAGAACTCTCCGTAAACGATGGCGTTCCTTCGGTCCATGTTGGCGTTGAACCCTCGGCGCTACCCGCCGGCGGGGTCCACGTTAGTCCGCCTCCTCGACTGCTACCGCCGCTCTCCACGCTCAGTGACGATTTTGTTTCTCTACCACCGCTTCCGCTTCCACTACCGCTGCTTTCCAAGTGGACGTCCGATATGCTGTAATTTTTTAAACGATTTATATCTTTGTACGATGTTTAATAACAATAATAAAGTATACTTTTTTCGGAACGAAAAAAAAAAGCTAATTTACCTGACGGAATCGTGGTACGTCTTGGTAAGTGTTACGTGATGAACCGTCCTATTGTGCTTGGAGTGACCGCTCGATAGAACCGATGTGGTGCCTTGATGACCACCTCCCGATGCGAGTGTCTGATCGTTCGAGCGTACTGCATCGTCAAAAGGCGGGGGCGGAGTGGAGCAGGTTGAAGGAAGGGTGCCACCTACAAAAAGCGCACTACCGTTAGCCCTAATTCAAGGTAAAATTCGTCTTCTTTTCTTTCGGTACGATTTTAACCAATGTATTTTGACTTCTTTTGCTCTTTTTTGTCAAACCTTCTTTATCTACCAACTCTCTACGTCGCTGTGAATTGTAAGACAAAAGAAAATCGTGCTATTTACGAAATATAATAATATACGCGACGGGGGCAGTGAAACGTCGAAAGGGTAAAGAGGAGATTGTTTACGGGTTTACCGAAAGAAGGGAAGAATAAAATAACGCGTCACAACTAAGCACACAGAGAGCAAATCGTCTAGCGGCAGGGAAATTGGGAGCACAAGTTCTACGCTTATATTTTCTTAATAGAGAAGGTTTTACGTTGTTGCACATGGTATAACGAACACTTTTAACTCTCCAAACATTTTTTTTTTTCGATCTAATTGCAATTGTATGTTGCCTTTCGATTGATTCGGATCTTTAAATTTTTTTGCTAAATCTTTGGAGAGTTAAGAGAAAAAACGCGTTGGCGTGCAAAAATATACTTGTCGAGGAACATAAACTTTGTACTCGAACGAAAAATCTTCGATCGTATAGGTGCAATTATATGGTATATATGTCTTTCTTACATCCATTAAATAACTACAGCACACAACAGTCAACTATCAATTCCGTTAATTAGACACAAATTTCATTGAAAATCTATCCGACACCGTTGGCTATGGTTTCTCCAGACAAACAATGAAAAAAAAAAGATAAATAAATAACGAAACGGGACAAACGTCAAGTAACGGATTCGAAAGCGCAGAAAACATATGGCGCGCATACGTTGGATGTAAGGAATTAAATGATAATCGATAGTACAAGTGAATCTCGAGATTGATGAAGATGTCGATGAAATGGATCATTTTTACGAGCGGGTGCTTGCGTAGCCATGCAAAAAGGAAAAATTTTGCTGCGGTCCAACATTTTCCCGACTGGATGTTTTTTTGAGATAATCTTTGTACTCGGGATCCGACATATACATCTTCAATGTCTCCGGTTTTCTTTTCACATCCATACGAATATTCGGAGTCGACATTTTCACGCTCGACACGCGTCGAATCGAAGAATTCTTTTGTCGCGCAGCTTTACCGGACTCGAGTGATCGCGATAAGCTTTTTTTACGACGAGACGACAGGGACGAATCCGACGACGCCGATTGTACCGATCTGTACAAATCGATGGAAATTTCTTTTCTCTCGACGATATCCCCGTCGTTAATGTTCGACAAAACGCGATCTTTCTCAGCGTGTCGAAGGTAATCAATTTTTGTTTCGACTCGTCTAATGGACGATCTTTTTTCAACTTTCAACGAATTAGCGTGATTCGCGTGCGTAGCCTCTGGAAATATTTGTTTGCAAAACGACGGACCGGGTGCGAGTCTCTTGCATCTTCGGTTCGAAGAGAGAATCGATGTTTCATCGACTTGTCTGACTCTTGTATCATCCGGGGACCTCTTGGCTTCCATCGGCGGCGTTACGAAACTTGCCGGTTCGATGAATATCTCAGGATTCTTTCTTATAACATCGATCTTCATCTTTCCGCTCGACAATTGCGTCGAATGCAAGACCTTTCCTTCAGCCTGTTCCCGTCTGACGCGTTCGGCATAAGTTTCAGAATGTTTTTTGTCCTTTCGCGACATTTTATAGGTTGTCCCACCGGGATTAATGAAGTACGTGAATTTGTTCAACGTCTGCCCATATTTTTCCGCCGCGGTAAGTTCTTTTGGCTTTGTTTTCGAACAATTGCCGACAGGGAAATGAGGTTTGTCCGGAAGTATCGGGACACTGTTGTCCGCCATTTTTGCAAATCTGTATCTTCCTCTCTCCGGTCTGAAGGGACTCGGACTTGTGCGGATGATATAACTATCTTCGTATCTCTCGACGCTGACAAATTCGTCTTCTTCATGATCGTATCCGTACCGTTGATCTCTATACACCGGCTGCGGTTGACGAACTTCGTATTGCTCCAATTTTTCGGGAATCGGAAGAAACGAACCGATTCCCACGGTCGCCTTACCTGCGACACCGTAGCTGCTCGACGATACACGAAAGGGAATTAAGTTAGCATGCATGCCGCGCAGATCGTCGTCGAGTGTCTCGTTACGTTGTTCGGGACGTACGGGACGTTGGGAAAAAATGTCATGCACCGGCGTTCGTACGGTTAGAGGAGGTTCGCCACTCGCGCGGTAAGTCATATTCGCAAGGGGCGATACCGTCCTCGTAGTCTCATGCAATTTATACGCCTGATTGGCATCACCTCGACCAGAAGTTGAGGACGACGAGGATGCGTTACCGCGTTGTTCGTCGCTCCTGGATCTTCCGGATGCTCCTCCACCGCCGCTCCCTCTCGGCGGTACGGGCGGTGGTATTTTTCCGGATGGCACGAGATTCGGATTTGGCGGACTGGCGCCGCTTCGACCCTTCAGAACCGCTGGATAACTACCGCGTATTCCACCGTCCGTGGCGGCGCCTGATGATGCTGATAGAGGAGGCGGCGGTACCGATACGATGACACCACCGGCGCCTGGGGTTGGTAGATTCACCGGGGTGGATGTCGCAATCGGTACCGAACTTGTGGAGTTCGAAACTACGTTCCCGCTGCTGCTGACCACCGTCTCTACCCCGGTTGGGCTTGCTAATCGACCGTGCGATCACTCATGTTAGTCCCGTTTATTCAACGTTCGATCGTCAACAACACGATAGATAGAGGGGAGTCAATTTTTTTTTTCGTCAAGCGAAATTGGATCAATTTTTGTATGATGGATAAGAGAAAAGTTAAGAGAAAGAAAGAGACAGAATTACTAAAGCGTGAAAAGATACTTTTATGCGTGTTGATTTTATAAATTTAGTCATTCGATAACCGATAATAGCTTCGAAAATATTTGCTCGAAAATTTTATTTAAGATTATTTAGAGGCAATTCATTTAATTAATTAGATATTTTTAAATATTAGATAATCAAATAGAAAAAATTCAACACGCATATAAAGACCATGGGGATTCGCAAATTCAACGGTACGCTAACTTTAAGGGTTTGAAAATGATCGTTGCATAATCTCATAACTGTTATCGCTTATCGAAGTGAAATCGTAAATGATTATATTTGCAGCATCGGCAATCCGTGCAATCGCTGAACAAGCGAATCCGCATCGATAAATTATTAAAGCATCGCGCGATATCACAACGAGATATCGTGCGGTCTCGCGTGTCTCGTACACATCGTAATGAAAAGCGATCAGCTACAATAAAATCTCTTGTATCGGCAAAGCGTTTATCGATCAAACAATCAATTTGTGACTTGAATGATATAGGCAGCCGTGGTGGGTGACTCGAGATCGAACGCATGATTATTTGCGACACGCGAGATGAATAACTTTCTTTTCATGACGAGCCGTGAAAATACGAAAAAAGAGACGGGAAAGAGAAGAGTATAATGAGAGGTAATGAGAGTGTAGGAGGAGACTCACCGAGTTTCGTGGGTGATGTAGCATGCATTGCCGTACTTCCGGTTGCCGTCACCGCTAAACCATCATACAACACCATACCATTACCGTATTTGCCGAAAAAGCCACGTTAATGCGTATGAGAGAAAATGACATGTTTTTTCTGTGCCCAATATAAAATTTCAACGAAAAAACCTTCGAGATTGACTCTGAGTCTCGAATAACAAGTTAACGAATGTCGGTTTTTTTTTCATTAGCTTGTGTGCCGAGGATTATGGGAAACAAAATGTGGAACACGAGTATAAAATAATAATAATAATAATAATAATAAAAATAATGTACTGGTTTAAGGGAAGTTGATCGATGCCGATGGGAAGACCTATCAAGCGGGATGCTCCGTCGTGCCACATAGGGAAGGTACCGCAGCCGTATTCGATACATGTATAACAGTTACGACACAATCACGTCTGCAACTTTTCTCAGTTTGTTTGTCTTTGGAAGGGGGTAAAAGTTTATGATCCACGGATTAATTAAACCGAAATGGGATGTGTTATCTTTGACTCTGCGATAGTTGTGAAAAATTTGCGTTTGCGGGCGGAACGGTTCGCTAGACGATAATAACGATTGTCGGGATAAATTATAAGCTCTTGTCGAGCTTTTTGGGCATTGTTTGGATAACATTTGTGGTGAAATAAATAATAATAAAAAAATACAATGTACTCACCAGTGGAATCGAAGTCACCCTCGAGGGGTCTCAACGGTCGCGATATGCTTTTTCTCTTCGACGGGGAATGTTTCAAAGCTGCAACACAAATTTAATGATGCCATAGTTTCTTCTCAACGTGGACTTCCGGCTACATGTGCCGAATCGATAATTCAAATATTTCGTACCTAATTATATTGCTAGTATAACAAAAAAAACTATATATAAAAATTCTGTTATTTAACGATTAGGCGACAACGACCAAAAAAATAAGTCTGGAGCACACTATAAATACCATGTAAACGACATATCGATTAAAAAAATGATCGGTATTAAAAAATAAAGTTATTAAATAACGGTGAGACATTTTTTTCCAGTTCTTCTTCGGTGCTTGTGTTTCGATGAAAATGAAAATATCTACCGTTTAAGAAAAATAAACGTGAAATTGGTAAAAAATTGCCATTTTGCGTACACAAATTCAGCGTACCGGAGTTATTCGCACGGAAATAGTGGATGAGCAATAAAAAATCGTTATTAAGCAAGATGCGGGGATTTTCGATTTGCGATTAATATACGAAGGGGAAAAAAACGTAACGAGCCTAAGAGACACGGAAACGATCCACATTTTTTTTTTTTACGACATTCGGCGAGCAAACACACAGATATAGAGACAGACAGAGACAGACAGAGTTACCTATGTAGCTGGTGACGAGGTTACGGAATTTGCGATGATTCCCCTTAATCTCAGGCAGGTCCACTGTTTCGGTATTCGATATTTGTCGTTATTCGATCGGTAGCGAGGTCAGGTCAGGGAGGTCGACACGTAAGAAGTGCACGGACACAGAAACATTGACATTTAGCTAACGCAAGTAAATACCCAACAATCGTTTACACCGAAACTATCGCAAGGATCGGTCGAATCGACTCGAAATACAGCGCTATTTGGATGGACAAAGGAGAAAGCTTCTTTCTCTTTTTTTCTTTTTCGAGCGAAATATATATTTTATCACGAATTTTTTACGAGTACAGAACGAAATTAATAATCTATTCGATTTTCTTGCGCGAAGCTAAAATTTATAGTCGCGGTAAATTATCGAAGCATGATAACTTTTAATTAGATCATAAAAATCACAAACCAACAAAAACTAAGAAAAGACGAAACAATCACAAATTGTCACGAATGTCACTTTGATAGCGTGGAGAGTGTAATATTTGTATCAAAATTCATTTCTTACGGAAGTGAAAGAAAAACAAAAAAATGTAACACAAGTGCCAGGATCACTATAAGATAAGTGAGTTAGATAATTGGAGTGTGGAGAGGCTTATAAATGAAATGAGGTTGTAAATAGCGAAAGTGTTTATTGTAAAATATTAAATTATTTACATTGGTGTCCACATCCAGTAACTAGCTGAATATTTGCACAATAAGAAAATATGCTACTTCTAACTTTCTCACCTTCCTTCACTCTCTCGCTCTCTCTCTCTCTCTCACTCTCACTTGCATTCTCAACGATCTAATGCCTGTATTTTTTTTTCTTTTCCTTTGACTTTCTCTTCCGTCACCGAAAAATGTTGAGATATTCTGAACAATGAATTTTCACTCCATCAACGATACACTGATCTATCATCGTATACAGCGATTAAGCACTAATTTTTCCTTCTACTTTCTTTCAGTCATAGATCGCACGAAAATAATGCCCGATGATTGGGAGCCCTTTCGTCAAAAGTCTCGAATCTTTACCGTGTATCTTCAATCTACGTAGCGACATCTCGTTATGTAAATAGCGAGGCCGCAATTTCGTGCGTTCTACTACTTTCATTATCGCTCTCCTCCACCTTGTGCCTCGCAAAGTATCGAGCCGCGACAAACGCTGTTTTTGTATTTTTGTTTTTTTTTTTTTATAAAAAATTGTTTCGAAAGTATAATCTATATTACATATTTTTACATGAATTGATTGTATGAGCGATCTCTGTTTTTTTTTTAGAGAATTACGTATTTTTGCGCACAATTCGGTGATTTTTTTTTCTACTAATAGGAAATACTCAGCTATCTCTGTGGACACCAATCGAATGCTTCTTTCGCACTTTTCTTTTGTTTGTTTTTATTTTTTTTGTAATAAAAATTTCATTTAAAATCATGAGTTGGCGGGTAATTTTTTTTGTGTGGCAACAAAAAAATAAGATAAAGGTAAAAAAATAATAATAAAGATACTTGAAAACAAGTGTAAAAAGTTAGTTAGTAATACGTATACTATAGTATAATACCGATTGACGGCAGAAAAATGATATCGTCACAACGTTTACTTCATCACCTCCGTTATCGCGAGAATTTCAATCCTGCATTTTGCTTTTGTTTTATCGTTTCTCTTTTCAGTGCGATCAAAGAACGAATTTAATACATATAATAGAGTTTCAAAATTCAGATTCTAGAAGTTTGAGCTTTTTTTCGATCATCCGATTGGATCGAGCAGTGAAAGATTTTTTTTTTTGAGCAGTCAGACTCGACCGTAAATCGAATGAGACATTGGCAGGCTACATGCTTCGTTAAATACCTCGAGATCATGATGAACGAGATACGTCCCTCTCGCAATGGCAACGGGTATTTACTAACGAATAATTATATATCTAGCGCTTAAATACGGCGTTTTTAAATGCTCTATAACATTTATAGAATCATCCACCTTAAATATCAAGGTAGTAAGACTAGCCGTTTTTATGCGTTTACGACGGACTCTTCAAACTTTTAGCCTAATTGTACGCATCGAATCGAAGCTTTTTACTTTTATTTTTTGTTTTTTTCTTTCTTCGATACTGATATAGTTATTTAATATCTCTTTCCTATCCTAACAACCTTGCGGAGACTTTTTTTTTCACTTTTCCGCCAGTGAATGAACACGCATCGTTGAACAAAAAATTTCAAGCGGATTTCACCGTATTTCAAATTTTCGTCGATCGAAACCGAAGCCTATTTCCATTAGTTTTTTGAAATGCAATATTTGTTTAACAGCTCAATGAAAGATTACGACATTATTAAGAAATTCTCGTGAAGTGTTAACACCTCTCTTTGAAAATCTTTTTTTCTCTACATGGAACATCGCGATTGAAAAGATTGAAAGTTTTATCGTGTCGAAAAGAGTTCAAAGATTAACATTAGCGATTAATGGATTTATCTTCTTGTGGCTTCAAAAGATTCTAAACGATTTTAAACCATTGGATGAACACTCGTAAATATCGCAAGCAAAACTCAAAGGCCTTCAAAGTTCTGTGTGTTCATTCATTGGCCTGCCGGACCCATTTAATACTGCCATACTATTGGAAAACATTGATTGACGGAATTTCTTAAGTCTTTTTTTTTTTGTAATTTTTTTTTTTTTTCAAGATAAAAGTCATGGGACGATAACGCGTATCCGCGTGTACGTAACAGGAAAACAATTGTATACTTTTTTTAATCGTTTGTTATTATCGACGTCTAGAGGATACTAAGGACGAGGAAAGAGGATTATATTCAGGAATGGGCTTTGTTCAGTGCGAGCATCGAAGTCAAATTTGTTAGGAGAGGTTGATTCGGATGGTACTTACGTGAGGGAATCTTCTTGAAGACGGTCTTCGTCATGAAGTCCTGGAAGCGCTGCGCGTAAAATCCTGGTCTATGCACGGAAACTGTATCCTGAAAATGCAATGTTCGTACAAAAGTTTTACAACTTTTCCATAGTTTTCTCGAATTTCGATTGTCTCTCGTTTAGTACGCAAAATGTTTTAATACAAAATTTATATTTCGATTCAATAATAAGCTCCTCACCCCGTCGTGTATCATTGACTTCCACGTGTGTTCAAGTTTCTTCTTGAGTCTGTAGCTCTGCAATATGTCGATTATACCGAGGAAGAGCAACAGGCGCTCGCCGCGGGCGTTTCTCGCGGGGATACCACCTCGATCCCTAAAAAGTAAAATATACATCAGTCGTAGGCAGCAAATATATTCGGTAAAAGGCTCATTAGACGTCCTCCTTACTCATCTAATTGTACGTTATAGACTGCAAGTACCGACATCGTTTATTACAATTCCACTTTTTTGCGACTTAAAATTGCATAACGAATAATTGCCGAGATGGCGAAACGATTATTGTGCCATTATAGCATTCTTAAATACTCACCGTACGTCACCTTCGACATCGATCGGCTCACTCTCAGCCTGAATGCTTTCCATAGCCGTGCTGTGAGCCACGAGCCTTTGTCGATTTATGCTTCTCGAACGATTCAGCGCGGCCGCTGCCGGTCTGTCTTCCTGTTCGCGTTCACGTTCCGCGCCTATAAACCCACTGCTCTCGTAGCCGGGCTCACCGGGCTCGGGATCTTCGGCGCTTGCCGATAACCTTTGTTCCTGATTTTTAAGAAAAAATTAATTGTGGTATTGCACGAATTTTTTTTCTACTTGTCGAACGATCGGAAAATTGGAATTTTTATTTTTCTCCAACTAATATCGTACTCTCGTTACTTACGCTCTTTTCTCTCGCTGCCTGGTCGAGATTGTGAATACCGACGAGTAGAGAATAATCCATTATTTTAAAACTCTCGAGCACTCGACAATCCGTCTGCATTGTTCTAACCATTCGCACGTAAACGTCGGCTTCGAGAAATATACCCTCGGGATGAAACTCCATGAAATCCAGATCTTTGTAGGTTGGCGAAGACTTGGATCTTTCAGCTTTCGAGGCCTGAAAAAATGATGTATTCGGAGAGTCGTGAGTTGAGAGCTGTCAATTGAATGAAGATGGATACGAGTTTTTACTTACTTTTCTCTTATACGTCGAACCCTTCAAGTCATACTTTTCGTGTAGTTTTACCGCCGATGGTAAAAGATTATTCATGGCAACCAACCTAACATTCTTACTATTGCAACGATAGCAGTACAGACCGAAGAACTTGGGTAATAACGTTCTCGGATTCTGATTTAAGTTCTACACAAAAAAAAAACATAAACCGTTAAATTAAATCATGAAGAAAAATTCATAACGAGAATTAAATAATAACTGTATAAATTGAACGTACCATATAATATCCTGGCAAAAGAGTCTGCAAGAACTCTCCCTCTTTATGCTGTACAGTCTTTATGATAAATTCGTCATCGTTTGTTAAATAAAAGATACTTCCGCTAGCGCCGGGATTCGATAATTCCCTCAGTGGCGAACTACACATAGACATCTGTAAAAAAAAAAAAATATGTATAAAACAACATAAAGAATTTACTTCGATCATTCGACGATTTGATAATCGCTACGAAGATATTTCGTCGAAATTTGTTTAACTTACCAAAAAATCATCCGGCTGAATGCCAAACAAGTCCCTAAAGTATCGAAATGCTATCGGCGCATAGTTCTTGAATTTGAACTCCGAAAAGTGATGTGCGGGCGTGTGATTCGAGCCTTCGCTCGGGAAATTCGTTGTCTCCACTGTCATGAAATCTTGCATGAGAAGATCTCTCTCTGGTTTGCTCGCGAGACCACCGACAGCGTGTTGGATTCCCAGTTGGATCGAACCCATAATTTGGGTCGTTTGAATCTGTAAAAAAAAAGAAACGACAAACGTTATCGTCATCGTCATGATAATTTTTTTTTCCCCTTATATAGTAATAATCATTCTATACCCATTCTAGATATTTTATTAATTCTCTTTCCAAAAGCATCCATGTCATCTCGGCAATTTTTTCGACCTGGTAGCCCATGTCTAACAAACATCTGGACGAAAACTATTAAATTTTCTACCACGAGATTTTGCGGATGCGCGCGTGGTCCGTCACAATTGTCGAATACAAACAACAGAGTGAAGAGGAAAAATCTCCAGCTGCGTTATTTATAGAGTTTGAATTATTTGAATAACAATTAGCAGCCTGCTAACCAATTGTACTGACATTGAGAGATTTTGTTTTCGGAAACAACTGTTATTGTAATCTCTCGCTTGAACGTTTTGCGCCTGGCAAGTCCAGAGGATACACTTGAGAACAAATCCGGAGGAAAAAGTTTGATGACCTTTTTGGCAATGTCGTTACCTTTTTGTATGTGATTTCTCCGCCCACTCCCACTCTCCGATGACCGAGTTTTCTTTCCCTCTCCGATTTGTTTCTGGAAACGCCCACCGGCGTTTTTGGTCCGCCGCTTCCATGTTGAGTTGCCGAAGTCTGCAAATCATGAAAATAAATTTGTTTCGTTATTGATTCATCGTTACATTGTACCGCCTGCAATTGAATGATAATTACGTTGAAAGAACCGGAAATTGGGTTTTGCAATTGAGAATGGAGAATGGGATCTTGGAAATTTACGATATTACATCCATTCGCGTGACATCGATGCAATTGAGACATTTTGAAAAATTTGGTATCTCCGCCACTGTTTTCTTCGTTGATGGGATTTTTCTTGGAGGAGTTTACGAGATAACGATTCAGATCAAATATTTGAGGAATGCAGTGTTATCATGTATAAGATAAAAATAGTTGTTATTGACAATAATCAAGCAAAAAATAAGAGATAAAAAAAATGAAAAACATTAAAAAAATGAATTTGTTTAAATTCAAAAAACCATTAGATGGACAAAAAAAGGTTGAATGCATTTTTTTCAATACTCACATCAAAGGCTGTAACTTTTTCTCCAGTTGATTTATCTGCAAACACGGACAATACGGCGGTTATTAGACATCTAATTCGCTGTTTAGATTAAAGATTGAATTGTTCGTTCGGTTGCATTAATATTCTGAATCGATAGAACGTATTTGCATCATTGACTAATATCTCTAACTCGTTTGCGAGATGATTCAATCGTTGGTAAACCATTGTGTTTCGCGATTCTTCCGTGAATCGTGAATCACGTTTCAAAGCGCTGTCACGTCAGCTGTCAAAGTTCACGCCCGTAAATATGAATAATTCTCATTGATATGCATGAAATTCGCACGCGTACAAGCATGTTGAAATCTATCACGACCATGGGTACTGACATATATTTCAGTGAATCTTAATTGAATTTACTTTGGTAATGCAAGGAGACAATTCGATCGGTCTGGAACGAAGCTGAATCGACGCCCGTCTCCCGAGGACATCTATCCTGTCTCTCATTCATCGTTTCTCTCCCGACGGGGATATAGGTTATGGAATTTTTGGTAGATCGCGAATTTGACGAACAACAAATAATTAATGTTTCTTTGAACTCACCATCTTCGTCACCGGAATCATCGGTTCTCGAGGGTACGTCGGAGCTACGGGCGGGTCCTCCGAAGCTCGTCTCTACCACTTCGATCACATCCACATTGTCGCCCGAAGCCATTTTGTATCTCTGGGGTTCCCCCCCCGACCGAGGATTGACTCACGTATCACGGATAGTTGACAGATTTTTAAACGCACGCGTTTAATCGTGACGATATTAGAGATCACATGTTAATGACGTTGGTGGGTGTCTCAGCGGGTCTCGATACGAAAGACCGGCGTGAACACGACTCGCACATACTTGGTTAACGAACCTTTGACACTGCGGCGACGACTAACGCGCGGGGCTTACGAGCCAAAAAAAAAAAATGTCGGCTACGGCCCCGCGATTCCGGCCTACCTAACATAGGTACTGTACCACCCACCCAGCAAACTCTCGGTCTACCTTTGAGAGCCAGTGAGCTTCGTCTATTGACCGGACGCCATTTTACTCGAGAAAACTAGGATATACCTAATTCGCACCGTGAAATTGACCGATTTCAATACAATATCTGCTTGATAACGCCCATTGACAAGTATAGATAGAGGTCAATTTTACGGTGAGATGTTAAAAACAAACCACGGTACTACGCAAGCGCCGCCACGCGCTACTGTACTCTCTATTATCTCTCTCTACTCTCTTCTTCTGTCACCACTCGTTTTGTATCGATAATCGAATCGCGTTCTGTCAAAACCCCCCTCTCCCCGCCCCAGTTAAGACGGCGTTTAATGAAAATATACATTCGGATGAGGTTAAGTTCGCACGTCGGCGTCCCTGGTACATTTATCGCTCTACAAGACATTTTCTGTCTATTAGAAAACAAAAAGAAAACTTGATATTTAAAAAATTAAGCGCTGCCCACAAAGTGGATCATGTTTCCGGTGAGTGTATAAAAAAAAAAGGATCCTCGATTAACGAAGCTTTCGTCTGTTTACTAAACTTCGAATATTTCGTTTGTTTATCAAAGGGACCTAAGGTCGATACCGCTGATGCGTCGAGCGAAACCGTCGACGATGCCTTTGGAGGATTGCAAATGAATAATCCCACTGTAGTCGTCAGGGTACCCGTCAAACATGCCAATCTAGGAATACGGAGTCATGCCATGTGAGTTACACAGAGTCGTTGAAGGAGAATTATGAATTTGTAACACAGTTTTGATTGTTAGAAGCGCTCATGCTTGCAGGGATATGAGCACAATGGTTGAATTGACGTCGTTCAGTACACTGGGCAAGATACAACCATTCTTGGTCTCGATATCCACGAGTGCCGCAGTAGTCGTTGATCTTCACTGTCATCTTACCGACAAGGAAGTCTGCGGCTATTTAGGTGGTCATTGGGACATAAATGCGCACAGTAAGATATAAAAAATTATAGACAAAATAAATTATGATTAAAAACAAATTCGTAAAACAAAAAATTGCAATGTTCTTATTTTTTTGCTTTAAACACAAAATTACCGTTAAATTTTTTTAAAAATGTACTTATTTTATTTACTTATTCAATTTAATTTTAAAAATAGTAAAACTACAATATTTTTGCAGATTTGGCGATAACAAGCGCTTTTCCATGTCGTTACGCCGGCAAAGACAAAACATCCGCGAATATGGTAGAAGCTGAGATTTCAAAAGCAATGGAATGGCAAAGAGTGAAACTCGTTGGCTGGTATCATTCGCATCCGCGATCTCACGCATCGCCATCATTGCGCGACGTCGATTCACAGTTGGATTATCAGATAAGGATGAAAGGGCCGAGCGATAATGGTTACACCCCATGCGTTGGTTTGATTTGCTGTAAGTTCGCTGTTCCTATCATTGTCGTTTCACGAGTAATACGGTGAATGCGTTTTTGTTTGTTCAATAAACCACTTTTTCGTTTTAGCTCCTTACAACGCGGATGGCAATTGCTACGAATCGAACTTCAACGTTTTTTGGTCGATGCCTCCACCGGAAAATCGTCCCCACGAATATCCGCGTCCCATGCTTCTCAGTTACACTTTAGCTCAAGAGCCTTTCATCTCTCAGGATGGACTCGATGAGATTGTAAGTCCTGATTCCTTGTATTGAGAATTGTGCCGGTGCCCAATTGCTGCTTTGGTCATAACGGATAGATGTTACGAACGTTTGCTTCAGTTGTTGTAAGACACTTCGAGATTAGTCGACAATTAAAAAAAAAAAATGTGTAACATTTTATAGTCAAAACAAACGATTTTATCAAAAACATCCGAAACATATTTATCGCGCGGATAAAGTACGAGAATCTTATTTTCTGCATAGAAACGTACAAGGTGAATCGTTTTTTTGCCAACCGTAATGTTTTTAATGTTACAGAAAAAATGTATAGATTACTATAGAAGCGAAGGCGGCATTGACTTCCGTACGAATTTCAACAGCACAACGACGTATCTTGACCGTTTGAAGGTAAATACCTACTTTACGCTCCAAGACGGAGTATCGAAATCGAATTATAAGAATCGAAATAATAAGATGGAATTTTTTTCGCTCGTTATTGTAGAATTCTCTGGCCTCGAAGCTGCCGGGTCACAATCGCGCGAATGGATCGTACTGGGAGATTATAAAGGAAATGATATGCCCCGGTATGGAGCCGAGTGAACCGCCGCTCGAGGGCTTCGTAACGGTTCAATTTCCACAACTCGGAATGCCCGAGTCGATGTCACAGCCGCCGAGTGGTTTAGGTCCGAACAACGTCTTCCTTGCCCCGGTGAATTTCAAGCCGGACAACGCTATCGTCACTTCCGTTCCGAAACCCTTCGGTGCTCAGCCGTCAACATCGTCGCGCGACAACTGCAACAAGAAGGACAGCAATGACGGAACTTCGAGTGGTACGATTCAACTAAAAGATTCGCGTTCGTGTCACGCGAAAATAAATCGTCCGGAGATCATTCCCACTTTTCGTTCCGGCGAGTTAACGGTATCGGTAAAAAATTCAAAAATGGAATTCGAAAACGCACCGACCGACTTTACGAAACTCGCGGCTCCAATGTCGTCGGATGCTTTGAGCAAAATGCGATCGACTCTACCGCCGGATTTCCCACTCACCGATTTGTCTCAACAAATCACCGGATTTCCCGATCTCAGCAAACTTACGAGCTTCTCGCCAGCCGATTTGGCAAAACTCTCGGGATTTTCGTTGAGCGAATTTACAAAAGCCTCCTCGACGGCTTACGCTCGTAACATCGCGAATTTATTCGGTCCTCTCGCGAAATGCCCACCGAAGGATATGACGATGTGCAACGAACGGAAGGGAAATGAATTCGTCTCAAACGACTCACCGATACAGACTAATTACGGAAGCATGCAATCGAGCGATATCGGCAGATCGGAAGATCTGACGATCGATCGTAAAAAATCGTCGATGGAAATAACGCCAGAAATTCCGAAGGTAACGCGCCCCACAACGGACTTTACAACAGCCGAGGAACTCTCAATTTCTAGCGTCAGACCGGATTTCGGCGCTATGCTCGACATGACGACTGCTTCGATGAAGAAACAACAACAGTCGCAGATGAGCAACGATGGCGGAGAATCGTTGAATCTCTCGAAGGATCGTCAATAGAAGACTGCAAATCGATCGCAAAACGAAGAAGATTTTTCGACAAGTTTGCGTCTTTCGATCAATGAGAACAAAAGCAGACGCTACGAGCCCTCAGTGAAGAATTCTCTTTGCGAAGACGATTCGATTAATAATCGTTGACTGAAAGTAAAAGCAGGATATCTCGCAAAGGGGAGTGAGAGATTTCGCAGTTTCCCCGACATTCTTTCCGACGAATCTCACGAGTCAGGATCCTTCCTCAAGGATTGCGGACGGCCTTGAGTAAGAGTCGAATAACTCGGATCGACGACCCTCGTTTTGTATAAGGATAGCACTACGCAGAAAGGAAGAAAGGGAAGAAGAGATTGAGTGAGAACTCGAGTCCGATGCACCCTCCCTCCGCCTTTTTCCCCACCAACGCAATAGAGGAAGATAGAGAGTTGATTTTTCACCTGACGTCACGTACGCGAAGAGGTTTTTAAGGTTGCCCGATGGGGGGGAATATGAGAGAGTGGCGGGAGGCCGCGTAGGACACGGAGTACGAGTCCGGCATCATTCTCTCCGTCGCGGAGGCCCCAAGGAGCACTAGCGAGCCGTCGCCGCCTCCTCCTCCGCTACAGGCCCCCGAGAGACTCTTGTGAAAGTAACGTGGGTAACGTTTAAGTACGCGACGGCGAGATAGCCTGGGTGAGGGAAGAAAACGTTTCTCGCCTCCTTCTACTCTCGCGCTGAATCGGACAGTCGCGCGGTAACGCTGTCCTCCTCCACGGCTTTCACCTCCGCTCTTGCTGGTGACTGCCAACTCGATAACTTCTCGACCAGCGCTAACTTGGCCTGTCGCGCGATCGCGCGAGTTACGCTTTTTTATTATATATTTTTTACTGTATTATTATTTATCATTCGGTATTATAGTTCGTAGTTTTTTTCTTTTTTTTTTTTTAACGGTGTTGCTGTGAAAAACGGAAAAAGTGCGCCGCCGAATCGTGAGAGGATTTTAAAAGGAACAAAAAAAAATCAATTAATTCGATACCTCAGGAGATACAAGACGAGTCGTAAGGAACCGCGATGACCCGTTAAATATATCACGAATACCTGGCTACGGTAATCCCTATATAGCCAGTTGGAGAGAAAGAGAGAAAGCAGCTGCAGTGGTAACAGCAGGTAAGCAAAGACTCTCGCGGAATCTTTGTACCGCACAGAGCCGAGCAAATTAGATTCCACACGATACAAATATTGAGGCCAAACACTGACTTTTATTTCACCGTTACGTCGCGTTCGGCACGATTAGAATACCGTAGGATAATTTCTATACTAAAACTCTCGTTAACATAATAAGCGTTTTTAATTTCGAGGAAATTCGAAAGGAAACAATTTGTACGCGTATTGCATTTACGGAGGCGAATTATATCGCGTAAATTACGATTACGGGAGTGCGCCGTACGTAAAATATCTGTTAATTTTTAACAAATAGCTACGAGAACAATCTGAACGACAAAATATATTTGTACAAAGAATCTTTTTGTATAGTAAACGAAAAAAAAAAATCATAAATGAAGAAATTTTGATTGTCGATTTCCACATCCTCCTTGACGTCTCACGGAAGCACGTGGTATTTCCTCAACGTGAAATTTTTTAACATGAATCAGTCAATGAATTCATCAACGAGGAAAGTGAGAATGATTCGACTATAATGGAGGTCACGGAAGATTATGATGCTTATGTTCCATTTCGAAATCATTATTGAACGCAAATTAGTCAGCTATGAATCTTTTCTCACGAAAATATTCTTAACTCTAACGACGAAACACGAATATCCGGATGTTGGGGAAGTTTCTACGTGGAGTTTTTTCAAACTCGCATGTAGTTATCTCTCTATATATATAAAGTTTCCGCCGCTGTCGCCGCCGCCGCCGTCGCCGCCGCCGCCGCCGCCGCCGCCGCCGCCGCCGCCGCCGCCGCCGCCGCCGTGTCAGGAATTGATACATACTTATGAGACACCCGGTATATGAGACCCATCAGAAAAATATTCTAAGTCCCTCTAAGGAGGAAAAAAAAATATTCTAAGTCCCTCTAAAGAGGAAAAGAAAAATATTCTGTCCCTCTAAGGAGGAAAAGAAAAATATTCTAAGTCCCTCTAAGGAGGAAAAGAAAAATATTCTAAGTCCCTCTAAGGAGGAAAAAAAAATATTCTGTCCCTCTAAAGAGGAAAAGAAAAATATTCTAAGTCCCTCTAAGGAGGAAAAGAAAAATATTCTGTCCCTCTAAGGAGGAAAAGAAAAATATTCTAAGTCCCTCTAAGGAGGAAAAAAAAAAATTCTAAGTCCCTCTAAAGAGGAAAAGAAAAATATTCTAAGTCCCTCTAAGGAGGAAAAGAAAAATATTCTAAGTCCCTCTAAGGGGGACTTAGAATATACTTAATAGGGACTTAGAATACTTAGAATAAGGGGGACTAAAAGAAAAATATTCTAAGTCCCTCTAAGCGAGACTTAGAATATTTTTCTTTTCCTCTTTAGAGGGACTTAGAATAATTTTCTTTTCCTCTTTAGAGGGACTTAGAATAATTTTCTTTTCCTCTTTAGAGGGACTTAGAATAATTTTCTTTTCCTCTTTAGAGGGACTTAGAATAATTTTCTTTTCCTCTTTAGAGGGACTTAGAATATTTTTCCCTCTAAGGGGGACTTAGAATATTTTCGGTCGAAGGGGGCGGGGGGAATCCCCTTAGAGGGACTTAGAATATTTTTCTGAAGGGGGGTCGTGGGAGGGGAAAGTCAAAATATTCTAAGTCCTTCAAGGGGGGACTTAGAATATTTTTGGTCGAAGGAGTAATGGCGAATGGGGGGGGGGAGGGGAAAAATATTCTAAGTCCCTTCAAGGGGGACTGACTAAGTAAAAATACAAAAAAAAGCGGCGGCGACCTCCATTGGTGAAAAGTTGCGGCGGTGATTAAACATTATTATAATGTTGATAAAAGAAATGCGAGCGCGCGTAGCGCGCGAGCCCGGGGAAACTCTAGTATATACATATATGTATTTGTATATATATGTGTGAGGGATGCATTGACCCACGGCGAAGCGTACAAAATTGCTGTGGGCCACCGGCCGTTCGATCGGTGAGAGTTAACCGGACAGCCTTTAGAAAGGAACGGGCCATAGGCTACTTATAAAACTATTCGACTAGAAGGTTCACCGTGGCGGTCCGCACGAAAAGAAGCCAATTTGTTGGTTCTACTTTTCAAAGGGGACATTCGGGGTCTTCGGATAACGATCAATTTCGAACTTTTTTTCTTTTTTAAGTAGAACGCACGTTTTTAAATGTATAATCAAAAAATTCGAGACTGAAAAAACGATCAAGACGCGGTTCTTGCTATCGTGTTTATCGAGATGGTTTATACCTGCGAGTTTAAACCATCGGACGCAGGGTGTGCAACAATGCGATAGAGAGCCCTCTCATTGCAACGGAACGCGAAGCTGAACAATATAAGTTGCGAAATTGATTGTCCCTATAGATTGACTTGGCAGCGAACTCACGGCTCTCTCAGCTGTCCGAACCGCCTACTCTCTTGCGAGCAAAAAAACATTGCGAACGAACTGACGAAGAAAAAAAAAAAAGAAAAACAAGTTGTTACCCGAGTCTCACGCGTAACGGAGCTCAAAACTAGACCGGTATATTGACGTGTTATAAGAATGCCGGGAACTCGACACGCGTTTCGTTAGACTTATTTGGCGAAGGCAAGAAAGTTTCGCGCAATAAAGAGTCACTGAGAATTGGCCGACTCTGGCAATAAAGTCGAGCGTCGAGTTTACCGGAGTCGAATAACTTTTTTTACGCCAATAATCCGTAAACTTGTACTCGAATAATCGGTTATTTGCATTAATCGATTAACCGGACATAGTGTTGATAATTTCGCGCATAAAATTACACAAGTATAAACAACTTTATGTTCAAAGGCGGTGTTAAAAGTATCGGAAGAAATTTCACAATATTCGATGTGTCGGATGACTGAAATTAAAACGGCGTATTGCTTGTGCTATTTAATGCTCTTTATATTATATATTATAGTCGTGCGGTATATTGCTATTATAAAGATAATAACAATGCGTCACGAGCGGCTAATATGAGAACTACAATTAAATAACTTTCAGACTGAGTATTGCAGACCTGAATTTTATTACTCTGCATCGAAGTGAACAATAGACGACTACTTTTGCGGAAGTGCAGTTCGCGAACGCGCGTATCTTCTTCGCGGTTAAAATAAATCCGTTAATTCCTCATCAAACAATGAATAAAATAAAAATACTCACTATCGCTATTATCGCATCGCGTTATCGATCTATGCGAGAGAAATTCTTCGATAGATCGTACAGTCTACGAGTTCGGTTTGTTTACCGAGCAAATATTTTCACGATCGATTATTTTCTGTTGGATTAACTATCTCGCGGAATAGGAGTCCATCGAAGAATTTCACTCGATACCGGACGCCGCGAAATAGTAGAGTCAAGAGACAGCCTACATATGGGATTAATGAGGACAAACGGATTCACGGTCGCGAGACTACGATGAAGAATCCGGATGAAAAAAAAAAATGTTTCTTGCTACTGGTACTCTTATACTTCCTTTGTGCAACATCTCTACTCTCGGTGTCTTCGGATTCTCTCACGAGACAAGAATTACCTATTCCATATCCGTTGAGAGAACGATATAGATGTATACGAAGTATATAGCCGGTAACGTATAGATATATAAGTGGTTTACGGTTCCGGGTGAAATGCCTGACGCGTTTGGTAATAATGCAACGCTAAATTGTTTCCTCGCTACGTCATTCGTAAGCTCGACGCAATCGTGGACATTCGTGATACAGTTGAGGTCTCTATACGCGCGTGAATACGAGAACCGCGGACACGCCTGGTTTTCACTGTCCGAAGCTTTTGTATCCCGAGCTCTGTCGTTGAGTCTCGTTTCGCGAGTATCGTGCCGATCAGGAAGTCGAGAGGGAACGGCCGCTGGCACGTAGGATACAAGGACAATGCCTTTAAAACGCCTCGCGGCTAACCTAAGGAAGAAAGTAAAACGAAGAACAACGCGCGAGCGAATATGCCGAGAAGAATTCAATACCGGTCAGTCTTCTTGTAGAAATCAAACTCGACCGATCGAGATTGAGATTGTGTAAGAAAGTTGTCCCCCCCCCCTCCCTTCACCGGCGCTCTACAAATCGTATCGAGATCGTTATTTATGGCTTTCTTTTACTCGATCAATTTGGAGGAATAATCGGCGAGCTTCGAATTTTTTAATGTCGTTTTCAACATACGACGATTCATTTAAAAAACGATCTTTATGATAAAAAATAAATGAAATTAGTATCGACGAGAAAAATCCTTGCAATGGAATATCTTTTCTACGAAAATTTCGATCTCACGGTAATAATTTTAATAAAAAATCACCGACAAAATGCGCGAAGCAAAAATTTATGCTAATGCTCGGAAGATAGAAATGGGAAATGATGCGATAGGAAATGCAAATTCCGATAGTCGCGGTGAGAAAGCTACGTGAACGAGACTATAAAATCGTATGTCGTCTCCGCGAGCCGCAGGCTGTCCTCAGCCTTGGACAGTACAAGAATATATATACTGTACAGTATAGTTTACGGCGGTATGCTGTGGGTTCTCTGTACTTACAAACGTGTGTATAGCCATTCGCGAGTACGTTCTCTTTCGTGCTCGGTAAGCAAAAGCCGTCTCTCGTTGCTGCTCCGTTCGAAGGGACAAAAACCTTCAGATACAGCGGCTGTACATTATTAGACTGTGTAAAAGTAACCGTAACGTGTACACACGCGCGAGACAATTCGCCTACGGGATTGGTATCGATTTTTCGGTCATTCCACTTTGCGACCCGAACGGAAAGAAATGAAAGAAAAGAAAAAAACTAAACGGAGAAAACAAAACTGAAGAAATTTTGCCGCAAATATCGAGAGGGGAATTGAACTGCGGAATTTACATCGCGTTTTTGGTCATTCGACCGCTCGGAAAAAAACATGATCCGGGTAAAACAAAAATTCGAAGTATTTTTTTTCGCGAGGAAGAGGAAAGAACGCGATGAACGTAGTGGGTGGGGAAGACAGGGTGAGAATAGCGTGACGGACCTCGAGGGCGGTTACCGACACGCTGAACAGAGTTGCAGTGGACGTCCTTGCTACGTTATCGTTCTCTCGTTTCGTTCCCTTTCACTTTCGAACGAGACTCGAGGAACCAAGAAAAAGTCCCCCACCGGATCTCTCACGAACAAAGATACATGCCGAGCCGAACGGACTATACGGCTGTCTCGCGGTTTCGATCGAATAATCGTCCATATGGAACGAAAATCGCTTCGTTCGTAAGACCCCAAACGAGCGACGTCGACTTTTCGACTCGAAACGAGAGAGTGAGATCTAATCGTATGTCCCGAGGCTAACCGCTGCATCTTCCTATACGACTACGTGGACTCTCACGATTACGCTTTCACTTTCAATCAATCAAACGGCCAACGCGTGTCGCATTACGCGTCGATGATATAATTGGAGATATTCGTGAGTTTCACGAGCTGTAAGAAGAAACTCTAAGGACGAACGAAAGAAGGAATGCGTTACCGTTAGGATCTATGATTAGTTTGCATGTCGACAATTTCTTAGCTATAGCCGCGATCATTATTTTCCGAAGGTCTCGCCGATCGAGTTGTAAAATCTTATCGAATGCAATTGAATATTTCATTGAATATTTCATTCACATTATCGCTGATACAACGCAAATTCGATCCTATCATTGTGCGGGAATCGGAACGCAACAAATCTCTTTTCATCGCTGTCGAAATAATTTTTTTTTACCAAAGTAAGTTTATAATTTTTGAATTGAGGACAGTAGGATGATTCATGGTTATTTTACGCGTCACTTTTTTTTGTAATTACGCAACTGTAATTATAATTAGCCCACTTTCGCTCGGCAGGGCGAGAATTAAGGCAAAATGTCAAAGATGCAGCATCAGCAGCAGAACGGTACGGTACCGGGCGGCGGAGGAGGACCGGATGACTTCTCCGACGATGATACAACACCGTTGACACAAGAGTACGGTGGCAGGTAAATATATACTCGTTTATCCTCGTAAAACCAAATCGGTTGTTTGTTCCGCAAACGAGTAAAACATTGTTTGATGTTTGGTAAAAAAAAAAGTCAACGGACCCTCGTGGAGACGAAAGCATGGGACGTCTTCAGAGATCCACCGCAAAAAATGGATTCGGGCTCAATGGCGAATCAACAATGCTTCGATGCCACCGTTCAAATAACTAAAGTTATCGTCTACCTCCTCGTATTCATAATCGTACTCGGTAGCGGCGTTATCGCCAAGGGAACGATACTTTTCATGACATCGCAGCTAAGGCCCGATCGGGTTATCGTTTATTGTAACAAACAGCTCGGTGAGTTTTTTGGTTTTTACTTCGAATTCTTACGCAGTTATTACGATTAACGTCAAATAATTAACTGCAAAAAGGAACTTTCCGAAAATTCACCTACCATTACATTAAGTGCATAAAAACGCGTAATTTTTATTAACATTCGTTTCTGCATAAAAACGCGTAATTTTTATTAACAGTCTATGATTTGATGTATAACAAAATCGATAGGTCGGGACAAGCAATTCGTCGTTACCTTGCCGGAGGAAGAAAGAATAGCGTGGATTTGGTGCATAATAATAGCCTTTGCGGTTCCGGAAATTGGAACTCTCATTCGTAGCGTCAGAATATGCATCTTCAAGTCGTGGAAGAAACCCCTGTCGTCGCATTTTCTTCTCGTATTCGTGATGGAAACTTTTCACGTTGTTGGTCTCGCGTTGATGTTCTTCTTGGTTTTGCCGGAAATCGATGCCGTCAAGGGAGCCATGTTGACCAATTGCGTTTGCTTCGTACCGGGATTTCTCGGTGAGTTTGCAAAATAATTAAAAAAATGAACGCAATAAGGAATGTTGTTGATTGGTTTTTTTCATCTATTTTTTTTTCTTTCGTGTATAGGATTGTTGTCGAGAAACAAGAGTAAAGATGAGTCCCGAAGATTCGTTCTCGTTCTCGTTGATCTCGCGGCATTGGCGGCCCAAGCAACGGGATTCGTTGTCTGGCCGTTGTTGGATAGTTCGAAACATTCGCTTTGGCTAATACCGCCGGCGCTAATTCTTGTTTCTTGCGGATGGTGGGAAAATTACGTAACCACACAGAGTCCCATTGGTGAGTCGATAATGCCAAATTACCCGATAATCTATTAACCATCGATGAAAAACTAATTTTTCTGATACGAACCATTAATCGTTATCTTTCCAGGTTTTGTCAAGGCACTCGGACGCGTAAAGAAAGAGCTTCGATTAACGAGATATTTCACCTACATGTTCGTAGCAGCATGGAAAATAATAGCCTTCTTCGTCAGTACGGTAGTCATACTTCACATCAAAGGAGAATCGGTCGGACATCTGTTTACGATGTTCGGAGCCGCATTCGGCGAACACCAAATTATCGTCACGTCGGTGCGTCAATCGGCGGCTGGAACGATTCCCGATCTGTCGGATATCTTGCCGAACGGCGATACGGAACCGGTACCCGCGGCTTTTAACACGCCGTTGTACGTTCTGCTGCTTCAAATATTTGGGGCTTATTTCGCGTACATATTTGGTAAGAACGGAAAATGGTACTTCAAACGTCGGACTTTCAGGATCAGTTTACCGAATGGATAAAAAAAATATATTTCCTTTAATTTCAGGCAAATTCGCTTGCAAAATATTGATCCAGGGATTCAGTTACGCGTTTCCGGTCAGTCTAACGATTCCCGTTTCCATATCCTTGTTGATCGCCGCTTGTGGTATACGCAACGGTGATCCTTGCTTCTTTCACGGAACGATACCCGACTATCTCTTCTACGAGTCACCGCCGTTGTACTTCCTGAACGATTTCGTTTCGAAACAATACGCCTGGGTATGGCTGTTATGGCTGCTATCGCAAACGTGGATAACTCTTCACATATGGACACCAAAGTGCGAGAGACTGGCGGCTACGGAAAAATTGTTCGTCGTACCAATGTACGATTCGTTGCTTATCGATCAGTCGATGGGTCTCAATCGAAAGAGAGACGATCAACCGGAAGTCAAAGTCGAGGTGAGATCAAGTTAACGAGACGTAAAAACAAAGCGGAAGAATTGCCCAGAAAGAAAGAAAGTTGAAAACGATAAAACGCTCAATTTCGTTCGGTGTCTTTGCTGCTGAAAACGTTTTCACTGCAGCATTCGATTGAAGTATTTACGTTAAAGTTTCGATTTAAAAAAAAAAGTTCTATTCGGCGCCAATTGTTCGCAGGATTTGGCGGAAATCGAGCGGGAAAAGGGTGACGGTGATTACGAGACGATATACGAGCAAACCGATGGTTCGACGACTCCACCATCGGCAGTCAAGAGCAGCGATCACGTGACAAGAATATACGCGTGTGCGACAATGTGGCACGAGAACAAGGAAGAAATGATAGAGTTCTTGAAGAGTATATTGCGCCTCGACGAGGATCAGTGCGCCAGGCGCGTCGCCCAAAAGTATCTGAAGGTCGTTGATCCCGATTACTACGAGTTCGAAAGTAAGATTTTTTTTTATCCCTTTTTTCGTACCTCTCACCTTTCTGATTTAATTTACCGGATCACTTGGACACGCGTATTAACTCCTCGTTTTTCAGCTCACATTTTCTTCGATGATGCGTTCGAACTCGCCGATCACGACGAGAACGAGTCCCAAGTAAATCGATTCGTCAAGCTGCTGGTCGGTACCCTTGACGAAGCTGCGTCCGACGTTCATCAGACGAGAATGTACGTCAGACCCGCGAAGAAATATCCAACGCCCTACGGCGGTCGACTGGTTTGGACGCTGCCGGGAAAAACAAAAATGATTGCGCATCTCAAGGATAAGAGTAAAATTCGTCACAGAAAACGATGGAGTCAAGTAAAACATTTTTTTTTTGTTATGCATAGCAAAAACTTTGAGCATCGATTGCCGAAAATTGCAATGACGAATGATTCTTTATTCCAGGTGATGTACATGTACTATCTGTTGGGACATCGTCTGATGGAACAGCCGATAAGCGTTGATCGCAAAGAACTCATCGCAGAAAATACCTTTTTACTGACACTGGATGGTGACATTGATTTTCAACCAGCGGCGGTCAAGCTGCTGGTCGATCTTATGAAAAAGAACAAAAATCTCGGCGCAGCCTGCGGTCGTATTCATCCCGTTGGCTCGGGTAAGATTCGCGAAAATCGATATATTTCAATGACTTTACAGTGTTACCGATAATATAGATTGTTAATGTTGTCTTTTAGGTCCGATGGTTTGGTATCAAATGTTCGAATACGCGATCGGTCATTGGCTCCAAAAAGCTACGGAGCACATGATCGGCTGTGTACTCTGTAGTCCCGGTTGTTTCTCACTCTTCAGAGGAAAAGCTCTTATGGACGACAATGTTATGAAGAAATACACCACTCGATCCGACGAGGCGCGGCATTACGTTCAGTACGATCAGGGAGAAGATCGTTGGCTTTGTACGCTCCTGTTGCAGCGAGGATATCGGGTGATTTTTCCTCTTTTATTTTCTCTCGCATATCGGAAACGCGCGATATTTTCTTCTTAAATGTTTATACTTAACTTTTCACGATTTTTACTGAAAGGTTGAATATTCTGCTGCGAGCGACGCTTACACTCACGCACCCGAGGGATTCAACGAATTTTACAATCAACGACGAAGATGGGTACCGTCGACAATCGCCAATATTATGGATCTGCTTGTGGACGCAAAGAAGACTATAGCGATCAACGACAATATATCGCTTCCTTATATATCCTATCAAATTCTTCTCATGGGTAAGTTATCGGACATTCATTCGATCGGTTGTTTTCGCATTTCTTTTTCGTTTTTTTTTTTTTTTTTAACAAATGATTTTCAACTCCCGACTGAAATAAAGAGTGTAATGAACAAATAATTATTAGCATATTATAGTCGGAAGTGATATATTAATTCTGCGCATATATTACTCCCGACTATAACATGCGATTAATTATTTGTTATTTCGCTTTTTTTTTCGCTCATCAGTTTTTTAATTTATATAAAATAACTTTTGCAAAATTAAAAAAAAAAAAAAGAAACGTTTGATTTAATTTAATATTTAGGTGGAACGATTCTTGGACCCGGTACGATATTTCTTATGTTGGTGGGAGCCTTCGTCGCGGCTTTTAAAATCGACAACTGGACGAGTTTCTATTACAACATCATTCCCATCCTATTTTTCATGCTTGTGTGCTTCACGTGTAAAGCCAGCATCCAAGTAAGTTTGATTCCCAAATTAATAATTTTGTTTACCTCGACAGATGTCTCAATTCAATTTCGTCAATGTGTTGGCGTATCGTTGTCTGGACGTTTGGTTATCGTTTTGATCTCTCAATGTGTGTGATGTCCCGTGACGTTTTTCTTCTCTTTGTTTCCCTTTCAGCTTCTATGCGCGCAGATATTATCAACGGCTTACGCGATGATTATGATGGCTGTAATCGTCGGTACGGCACTCCAATTGGGCGAAGACGGAATAGGCTCGCCTTCGGCTATATTCTTGATATCACTTACGAGTTCGTTTCTCATAGCGGCTTGTTTGCATCCGCAAGAATTTTGGTGTATCGTACCGGGAATCATATATCTGTTGTCTATTCCGTCCATGTATTTGCTTCTCATTCTGTACTCGATTATCAATTTGAACGTTGTATCGTGGGGTACGAGAGAAGTTCAAGTGAAGAAAACTAAGAAGGTTTGTCGGCATACGATGCTCAATGTTATTGTCTCATCGGTGACGGGGTGTTAGCTAAGCGCGAGGTGTTGGGACGCGCATCTTCCGAGGTATCGAAGAAAAAAAAAAAAATAGTCATCGTAACAATTATTGATGAAAATTGCGAGACTTTAAACAGGTTTTAGTAGCCGGTATCATCAGCGTTATCTACGGTCTGGTGATGGTAGCCGTTGTCACGGCTATAGCGATAAACGTAGCCGAAGATGGTTTGCTCTCGCCATCGAGTTTGTTTCTACTTCTGGTTATTGCACAATTAGTCATAACCGGCTTGATGCACCCTCGCGAGATCGGATGCCTCGTGCACGGAATAATCTACTACATAACCGTACCATCGATGTACTGCATACTCATTATTTACTCACTCTTCAATTTAAACGATATCACTTGGGGTACGAGGGAAGTGCAAACGAGAAAAACAGCAGCGGTAAATAATCTCAGACTAACTAACGCATCGTATATCTTATCTAATCTTGCATCGGCTTACTAACCATTCCGAGAATAATCCATTAATCACTCGGAACCGGAGCGACATCTACTTTTATCTGATAAATTGAAAAAAATGCAACTTCAACTACGATTTCTAATTGTTTGTCCTATCGATGAGTCCATCAGAAAAAAAGATAGATTTTGCTCCTTTCCGATAACCAACACATCGATATCTGTAAAATGCTGCAAGTCAAACGATTCTTTCGCACGCGAATTAGGAACTCGAACAAGAGAAGAAAGAGGCCGAAGAGGCGAAGAAAAAGGCAAAACAAAAGTCTTTGTTGGGTTTCTTGCAAAACGGCACGGGGACCAATGATGATGACAATGGTTCTATCGAAATTTCGCTGGCTGGACTCTTCAAATGCATGCTGTGCACCCACGGGAAGCCATCCGACGAGAAACAACAGCTCGTTGCGATAGCTGAATCTTTGGAACAGCTTGGAAAACGCTTGGAAACAATTGAGAGGTGGGATTGTTTCGGAGTTATCGATTTGTGACATTTTGCTTTGGAAGTATTTGAGAAACGATGTTAATTTGCATTTGTCACAGAGCCGTGGATCCTCATGGCCATACCGGACGTAGACGCGCCTCCTCCGTGGGTTCCCGAGCCGATCATCTCGGCGCAATCGGCGAAGATCCCGGGGAAGAGGATGATCAAGGCAGCGAGACGGAAACCGAAGCCAGTCAGCAGAACGACGGTGTTCGCGAGGGTAACTTCCTGTCTCGACCCTATTGGCTCAACGACGAAGGTCTCAAGAAGGGAGAAGTCGACATACTTTCTCTCCAAGAAGAATCATTCTGGAAAGATCTTCTCGAAAAGTATTTGTATCCTATCGACGAAGACAAAGCGGAAAAGGTAAAATAATACGTTTTGGATTATTCCTAAACGTGCAATGATTCGTCAAATATCCCAATCATATCGATTTTTTAATCGAAATTCGATCTATTCGAATAACTTATTTCGTTGGTCGTCGTCTAATTTCGTCGGACCCATCTTTGCTCGCGTATTAAACGAGTAAAACATATACAAGCGGATTTACATACGAAATGTAAACTTCGCGATTTGAATTTCATATGTAAATTAGTTTTTGTGTTTTACTCGCTGCACGGGAAAAACGGATGGGTGAGGCGAATCGGATGAAAAATTAATCATTTAACGCTGCTACCCATCAGGCTAGAATCGCCAAAGACCTAAAGGACCTACGCGACCAGAGCGTATTCGCGTTCTTTATGTTGAACGCCCTCTTCGTCCTGATCGTGTTCCTACTACAGTTAAACAAAGATTTGCTTCATGTCAAGTGGCCATTTGGTATTAAGGAGAACATCACAATTGACGACACTACGAATGAGGTAAACACCGCTCCGCCGGTGTCACGTGTTTTGTTATCTTCTCAGTGGCATCAGAGGCTAATGTTCGACGAATCAAAGACGTAAGAATTAAAAAAAAAGGAAAGGAAGCGTCATTAGTCCTGAGACCCCATTGTCAAGAACAATCACGGGAACATCGGTGGAGCTTTTCTACTATTTTACTAATATACTGCGTTTGTTTGTTTTTTTTCTTTTGTTTGTCGTTGTCCGTCGTACCATCGATCCTAAAAAGGCTCGGATCGCCGCCGACTTGATTGAGCTGCGAAACAAGAGTGTTTTCGCGTTTTTAATGTTCAATGCTCTGTTCGTTCTCGTCGTATTCTTACTACAGTTGAACAAAGATCAGCTACACGTTGTCTGGCCGCTCGGCGTCAAGACCAACATCACCTACGTTGAGGAAACTTCAGAGGTACCGGCACACCGGCCTCTTTTTCTTTTCTCTATGTTAATTCTCTTCCTTGTCGCTATTTTCTCATATTTTGCAAATATTTTTTCTTTCACCTCTCTCTCTCTCTCCCTCTGTCTCTTTGTGTCTCACATATTTTATTCAGCAGTCCGAGAGAACCTAACATCTCAACGATGTGCCCTGGAAAATCCATGAATCTGTTTTTGTTTAAATTTCTTCGAGAAGAAAAAAAAACTGCGCGTCTACGTTCCGTTTGAGTGTAGAGCTGCTTTGTGATTTTATTCGTGTGAACCGGGGCACACCGCGGCAGGCTGCCATTATTATACTCTCAATAAGCACACGGCTCCGACTTTCTTTTTCTATTTTATTATATATATATATATATAATAGAGAGATATATAATACTCCATACGATTTTCTTTTTCCTTGTGAATAATCATTCCTCGGTCTTCTCTGCAATGTGCAGTTACGGGAAATCCGGAAAAATTGTTTTAACGCAAAAAATTAAAATTCAATTTTCGAAATTTTTTTTTTTTTTCGGCGGCACTCGTTGCCCCCGAAAATTTGTGTTCGTGACTGTTTGTGTACCTTCCTTAATCCTGTTGTTTTTTTTTTTTTTTTTCGACACTGTGAATAAAACTAATCGCACTGGTGCTGTTATCACACAGCTGGATGCGGTCGTCGCTGGACGTACGAACGACCAAGGAATTCTCACTTTTGTTTTGGTCTCTTCCATGTGTGTTGTGTCTAACTATGAGGTGCACAGAACGGTGGTCTCTGGATACACACGGTGGTTTTATTTTGTTGCTGTTGTTGTTATTATTATTATTATTGTTTCGAAGCACCGTTAACGCGTGTCGGCTAACCGCGCGGTCCGCTTTACGAAACGTTACACTTAATTTATTATGTTAATATTACATGTGTAAATATATACACACGAAATAACGCAAAGAGGTGTTCAATGTTTGTGACAAATATTTGTTTAGCCATTAGAACTTCAAGGTGCATTCGCCGCGGGACACGATATCTTAACGAATTATCTTGTTTACAGGTACACGTTACGAAAACTCCGTTGCATCTCGAGCCTATAGGTCTCGTATTTGTATTCTTCTTCGCTCTCATTCTCGTTATCCAATTTACGGCTATGTTGTTCCATCGTTTTGGAACTTTGGCTCATATTCTTGCGAGTACAGTCCTCGATTGGTACTGTTGCAAAAAGGTAAATTAAATCATCCTTACGCGCCGAGAAAAAAAAAATCGGAAAAGTATCGATTAAACCGGCGCTCGCGGGTGACGAAACGAATAGTCGGTTATTCGAAAGAAATAATTGTCATAGCAAGGAAATAAATAAATAATTTAACCAACAGTAAGCACGATCGATTCGGTGTTTCATTCAATGAACGAAACACTTGTTTCGCCATCCGCAAGCGCTAATTTCGTCGTCACAATCGATTTTTCTTCTTCGGTTAATTTTTCGAAATACCGAATTTGTCGCTCGAAGAATCATTCGAATTAACGATTCATCGATTATTTACAGCCCAAGGATCTCTCGGAGGAGGCATTACTGTCGAAACATGCCGTCGAGATAGTGAGAGATCTGCAAAGATTGGACGGCATGGAGGGCGATTACGATGAGGGAAGCGGCAGCGGTCCCGGTCGTCGAAAGACGATTAGAAATTTGGAAAAGAGCCGCCGAAAGACTCAGGCAATCAACACCCTGGACGTTGCTTTCCGGCAACGATTTTTCAGCATGACAGAGAACAACGGTAAATAATCGCGATCGACCTAAACATTTTTTCTTTCTTCCGCTTTAAACGAGAGATTAATAAAATCGAATCTTTTTTTTTCGCAGGTCTGCCGCGTAACATGTCGACCCGTCGTTCGACGAAGGCGTTCAAGGCATTCGAAGGCCGTCGTAATAGTATAATTGCCCAGAGACGAAAATCCCAGATGCAAACCCTCGGCGCGAACAATCCTTACGGTGCAATTGGAAATCCACTGGGTATACAGCCGCGACCGACGCGCAGCAGTCAGATATCCGTGAAAGATGTATTCGCGGGACAGGAAGGGGGACACGTTAATCCGGCATACGAGACCGAGGATACTCCGCGCAACAGTTTGAGACTTCAGCAACTTCCGGGTTCGCAAATAGCTTGGCGCGATCTTAATTCGAATATGTAAATTCGTTCGTAGTTTTTATTAACCAATCGTCGACGTGACGCCCCGACGCGAAGAATAGGTACCAAGATATGTTAATTTGATTTTTTTTTTAATCAACCTATCGTCATGCATATTCGTACGAACGGATTTTCGCGAGAATAATCTACGCTTATCCATCCCTCTCTCTATCTACCTTATACAAAATAAACGTGAAACAACTCTCCACGTTTCGTATGTGATATCGGTCTATTAAATTATATTAATATTCGCGAGTGCGAGTGCGTGAATGTGTTCCTCGAATGGATGAAATATAAATATTAACGATTTGTCGCGTATCGGAGTCTAACGAATTTTATCCGTACCGGCAATAGAATTGCGTTCGATCGTTGGCATACGTGTGGAATACAAAAAAAAAAAACAATGCGTGTCGCGATTATGAAGAAAAATCGCGGACGCCCCGGTGATGCAATTGTTATAGTCGCCGAGCTACACGAACGACGGATTTTTTTTTTTTTTTTTTTCGAGTGCTTTTTTCGAATGAATAAATACATTTTTAAACCTATCGACGATACATTTCATTCCTGATTTCCATGTTTTTGGTACCGGATCTCTAGCCAGCGACGGATGTTTGGCACAGACCTTCCGTCATTAAAATTATGTAACACAACATTGCGTAATCTTGTATCGTATTCGCGATCGACCAACCGTTGTAAAATCCTTCGGGAGGAAACGCCAATATGGATATTCCGAACGGTACGCTCGCTACGCGGCAATAATGATTTCCTACCGCTCGTCTAAAATATGATAATATCGATATCAATCAATTAAAAAGAAATGATAAACTAAATTCAAAAATGAAGATATGTCGACGACGAATAACTTTTCAGGGTTAATTATGATTAATACTGAAAAATACATACGGTATTATCGAGAAATCAATAAAAAAAAATTTACCCGATAAACTCGCCGGAGATTATCCAAAATATTTCAATTGGATAGGGTAAATCATTGACGATTGCGGAAAATGTTTTCAATAAATTCTGCACTTGCGTACGTTCACCTCTGTGAATCTGTGGGAAGGTTTAAGATTTTTTTTATAACGACAATAACATTGTTACATGGTAGCGGGAGAGTTTTGCTCTTTCCCGCTTGTCGTATACAAATTCCTGCGGGAAGCGCAGAGTTTATTATTTTTGTGGGCGCTTTGCTCGTCCCAAAAGCGGGCCCTGTTTCTCGATACCTGGAAAATTGTGAGAGGTCCTAAAATAAAAGTATTAAAAGGAATTTAAGTTGAACGCATTCCTCGACACACACACACATTCTCGTACTTACAGTGTTATTCTCTCGGCGGGGGTTGTTACTCTCAACTACACACTACGATACTCAGTTTACTACACTACACACTACACTAGTGTCCCTACGGAGTCTTTGGATTTTGTATGGTTTATAATTCCGATGAAAAACGGCGAATTCGGCCAAATTTTCCGACGAAAACGAGTCGTAACAACATTGCCGCAAAATAAAAATAGAAATAGAAAATAAATAATTACCTCATTAGCTTCGAAGATTTCCCCTGTCAAACGTAATATTTCAATGGCAGTTATAGCGCTAACGATTAGATTACCCATGCGCATTGCGCCATGATGATGACAAATTGAGTAAACGAGACTTGCTATGCCTGCGTTGCGAAGAGTCCAATCGACAATATTCGTATCACATTTTCTCCGTTGAAGTTCCTTCGCGATTAATCTGGGATCGATGGCTGCGATGCCGAAAAACAAAATAAATAATAAATTTCAATTAAAAAAAGCAATGAGATTTTATTGTGGCGAATATTATGAAAATTTAATGAAAACACGCACGGTAGCTTCGCCAGAAAAGATTGTAAAGAAGAGCGTGCAACGATCGCCCACCGATCGCGGCGATGCCAACAGAGGCGATAATAAATTGCGGCTTTATTATTTTGTTAAACATCACGTTGGAAAAATTAATTAAACGATAGATACAGTAGCCGGAGCCAAGTAAAAGATAACCGCACGACACCAAAGCGTCTGGAATCATGACATTCTCGTCGTCAAATAACAACCGACATCGACGAACTTCTCGAAAGATGTACTTCGAATTTTTATCGCCGTCAAATAAACTCAAACATTGCCGATATTGGTGAGAATAATTTTTCAGCGTTTTATTCGTTATTCGTATACATATTTTCCCGAAAAAAAGTATCTTTGAAAGCCATATGCCAATGTGGTTGGCAGCTCTTTTTTATTTTCCGAGAGTTTCCAGACGCAATATTTTTACGCGATATGCCAAAAAATCTGATAATTCTATGGACGGGACGAAGGATTGTTGGGATATAAATAGATTTGATATAAAAAATAAGTAAAACTCGCGCCCCGTAACGTGTTGCACGATATCAATTTATTTAATCGATCCTATGATCGACACAATGTAAACGAGACATTCCACCTTGTAATACAGTTAAAATTTTGACCCGGGAGGCCTATAATAACGCTTATGTCGCGCTAAAATTTTCGTGTGTTTTTTTTTGTTTCGTTTATTTTTTACATTCACTTCGAACATAGATTATCGTTTCAATTTGATTTAGCAAGCCCCCGTATCGCGCACAAATAGCGCCGTTACATCCGGATGTTATCGTATCTGGCACTGTAAATCGACCGGTCTATCAAGAAATATTAACGTATATATAATATATTCAATTCTACGTGTGTTATTACATAGAAAAAAGGCATTGGAAGAGGGTGACATACGAAAGAATGTACAAAATTTGAGATCGGGGCGAGTTTAGCTGGCGCCCTTTCTCGGAAGATATATATATATATATATGTATATATATTATCTAAATTAAACAAGTTTGATTGACATGCTTTCGATATTGTTATTACATGTAATATATACATCATCTCCGGATATTGGATAAAGAAAGGAGAGAGATTTAAGAATGAGAAAACGAAAAAAAAGAAAAAGAAAAATGTACAATCGACACCCTCGAACTCGTGATCGTCAACTCGCTCTCTCCGCCTCACTCGGCTAATTAATCATATAACGTACACGATAAACTTTACAATGCAACAGACGTTAAGAATTATATTTTCGTCCCATTCTAACGATATTGACAGATTTATTATCGTCCGAGCAGTCTGAGCAAATTGTCATTTTGTTTGTTTGTTTGTTTGTTTCTTTGGCACGCATCCACACATAATTCGTATTTCGACTAGTCTTGTGTCTTGGTCGTAGGCAGTTATCGTATATGGTATAGACATATAATTCATCAGTCTGACCAAGTAAACAGATAATTATGAGGGGAAAAAAGAGGGATCGAATCCAGTCCGTCGAAGACCCGTGCTTTCTTCCAGAGAGATACTTGGAGTTGACGGACAAAGTTAAACGGCGATCGAGTAGTCCGAGGAGGGATTATTCTGAGCACCTGGTTTTGACCAAAGGGTCGATGCCCTCTGGCCGAGCTTTGGCTTTTTCAGCGAATCGATGTCGCACTCGGCTTCGCTGAGTTCCGGTCGATCGCCTCTTTCACCGGCCGAACGCGACATGACATTAGCCGGACCACCGAAGGCCGTCTCCGCAACGGACATCGGTGGCATCCGTAGAGAACTTCTACTTGGCACATGCCATCTAAAACAACAGCAACAAAAAAAAAACGAAAAATTGTATAAAATAATGCGTTATTTACCAGTCACAATGTACAGTGGGACCTCTGTTTTCTTAACTTCGCTTAACTCAACCGCCAGCTTATTTAAACTTGTAATCATGGCAACGATTTTGCTTAACTGAATTTCCCGTATTGTTCTTGTACCCAACTGCAAGCGCTGCGTCACGCTGTGGTTCTGTATCTAAGGGCGCGTATACCCCTCGATGCCTCTACTGGCAGCAACTGACCGAGAGAACGGACTGTAGGGGAAATACAGAATGGCGAAATTGTCCGGTCTCGTCGAGTTAAGAAAATAGGGGTTGTATTGTATACGACTCCCTTACCTAGATCGTCCCCTCCGCGTGAGCGACTTTTGCTCGCACATTGGCGAGATGTCCGACGAAGTGCTCGACGTAGGATGGTAGAAGAAATCTGAAACTGCCCGAACTGAGGAATAGAATGCAACGTAATATCAATAGGTTTCAGGATGAATTAATTGAAATATGGGGAATACGGAAACTATTGGCCGTACTGTGTTTCAGTTTGCCGGCGTCCAGCTGATTCGACGACTCCGTGCGCGAGCGAGTCAACTGATCCGGGTCAGACTCGCTCTCGTCGCTGTCGACATCGCCCGGTGTCTGCTGTTTCCTCTGTTGCCGTCTCCGCGACGACACACTCTTCATACTCTACGATAACGTAGAAAAAAACATAATGCATTTGATAAGAGGCCTTCGGTTGACATGAGTATAGATCGATAGAGAACGAACCGTCGCTGCAGGTGGCGGACTCGCGCATCCCTCCGTCATCGCGTGTTCGTGATACATGAAGCTGTGAAGAAGCGTGTTGTTCGAATGAAGACCCGCCGCGGAAACTTCCCCTGCGCCGCCAAGTCCTCCCAGTCCTCCAAGCCCTGCCAGGCTTCCCCCGCCCGCCTCCGAAAGCTGGAACGTAGCGTACGGAGAGATGTCCTCCGCTGTCTCTGTAACCCACCAGAGGCATTGCCTACCTTTCAAATCACGTCGGTATTGATTCGCAGGTCAAACGATCCATCGCACGATATTTCATCGACCGTTCCGATAATACCATTGTATCTAATCGTTTACGACAAAGTTTCACCTGGAATTTTGTCGTTGCCACTCGCGTTCGCAGCCTGTTGAAGAGCGACCTTGTGGATAGTCGCGTAGTAGCGTTCCCGCTGTGTCTCCGCGTTCTGCTGATTCTCCTGGGTCTCCTTCATCGGCCGCTGCACCCGGTCCCCCAAATGGCCTAAAACAATTTCATTGCCTTTGCCAGTTCTTTTCCGGCGACCGAGTCCCCATATTATATAGTAAATATTCTCAAAGTCTCACGAGTCTTCCAACGAACGACTAGCGTCGCTACTGCTGCCAATAACGCGAAAGCTGCTATCATGAGAGGTAGCATGACTTTGACGTCGGCGTAAAAGGGGAGAGCCGTGGCGATACCCCTCTCGGATAATTCGGGCGGTGGAGGCTCTGTCAGAGAAATAATTGATTTACTATTCAATTCAACGATCTGTATTGTGTTGCAAGATAATCCAAATCTTACCACCGTCCTTCGTCAGTGTAATAAACGTGAATTCGGCGTGATTACTTCCGGCAACGTTGTGAGCCTCGACTTTCAATTGATAGACCGTACTGGGCGCTAAATTGGTAACGACAAATCGACGCGCCATTTTCACGCTGTTCGAGACGAGTGTCCAGTGAAACTCGTTTATCGGCCGGTATTGAATAACAAAATCGTCGATCGGGCAACCGTTGTCAGGCCAGGCGTGAAGCCGAAGCGCAAGCGTCGTTGAATTTGGCGCGAGAAAAGTCGCGGCAGGCGGTATTCCAGGAGGTTGTCCCTGGGTGCGTACCGAAAGCACCGGCGACGGTGGACTGCTCCCAATTTTGTTGTGACACGTTAAATACAGATGATACATATTGCCGCATAGTAGACCCTGTTGAAAAAATTCATGATTAATCGGCGCTAAAATCGAAATTGTTATCTAACGAACCTTTAACTCGTGATTGGTAGCGCGGCGTGGGAGTTGCAGCTCGTGAAGATTTCCCAGAGTCGTTCGATAGTGCAATGTGTATCCGGTCAATGGAGCACCACCATTGTAACCGGCTTTCCAGTGTAAAAGTACGCTACTCGACGTCGAACTCGTGACGTACAATACCGGGGCATTTGGTGCGACTGAAAAGAGAATTCCAAGATCGTAATTGTCATAAAAACTATCATATTTCAATAGTTTTAACTTTAGGATCGAAATCGGATTTTTACTGTAATTCATAGACCAAGAATCTTGTATCCGGAAGCCTCGCTAAGGATGTTTTCACATAAAAACATAAATGATCGGCTTCTATTTACCTTGAACAGTCAGCGAATAGTGTAATCGATCGTTACCCTCGGCGTTCTTGACTTGACAAGTATAATTTCCACTGTCTTGAGTCTGAAGATTGGAGAGTACGAGTTCACCGGTCTGCAACACTTGTATATTTCTTCCGGAATCCGAGTTCTGTATCGCATCGGAATTCGCCTTGAACCATTCTCTGGTTGGATCGCCGACAGCGTTGCAAGCCATAGTAACTGAACCTCGCCATGGTCTAACGATGTGTCCACCGAACGAGGTTATACGCGCCGGTACACGATTCGATGGCAATTCCGCGGCAACTCTCGAGCTTTGTCCCTCACCGACGCGCGTGCTTCCGGTAACCCAGAATTGATATTCGGCGTGTTGCTGAAGATCGGAAGCCTCGAAAAACGTGTTTGTCGCCGGTAGCATTCTCTTGCCGTGATTCAGTTCTTCGCGTCCGTCAACGATGCGCGTGTAGAGATTATACTTTATGATAATTCCATTCGGCTCGAGAGGCGGTAGCCAAGAGATGAACAAAGCCTGCGGCGAGCTGACGACGACTTTTATGTCCGCCGGGCTTCCTGGCACTGTTAGATTCGTGTCAATGAACATTAATTATCAAAGTAATCCACAATTACACTTTACTCGTTCATTACCATCCTCATCGGTGTGACAATAGCTTGTTCTCGTTGGAACACCGTCGCCGACCCTTGTGTAAGCCACCACTTGGATACTGTAGTTGGTGTACCTTCTCAAACCCGAGAGAACGATCGTGAGAGCGCTCGTCTTCCGTACCTTGGTACATTAATAAACAATCAGTTATCGTCTAAACATTGATCGCTATTACCTGACTTACTTACTTCCATTTCATCAATGCCGCGCCAAACATCGGCCAATACCGGTTCGTAGTTTAACTTGTATCCCTGAATTATACCATTGCTGTAAGCACTCTGCGGCGGTTGCCAGGATACTTGAAGCGACTGAGAAGTCAGAGCGGCGCATCTAACATCTTCCGGTGGTTTGCTGGGCACTGAAATGGTTATCTTTCATTATTTTTTTCCGTTAGTCCGGTGATCCGCACAAATTCTCACCATCTTCGAGGGTCTGCGTGGCCAGCGGCTCCGAAAGTGGTCCCGAACCAACTTGATTGTACGCCTGAACCACAATGGTGTATCTCGTGTAGGCAGCGAGTCCCATCAATCGAAGTTCTCCGCCGCCTTCCTCGCCATCTCCGACGATTGATGTAAAATTGTACGAAGGATTGCTGGACGTTGATTCGCGGTAACCGACGTTGAAGCCCTCTATTTGCCCGTGACGAAGTTCCGGCAGTGGTGGTAGCCACGTTATCAAAATTTCGGAATGCGACAGCGGTCTGGCAGCTATGTTTATCGGAGGACCGGCGGGTCTTTCCGGCTCCGTTCTTACGACAAGTTCAGGCGACGAGGCTGATCTACCGGCTGGACCTTCGGCGATTACACGTATCGTGTATTTAGTCGCCGGCTTTAGCTCGTCTATGAGAGCAGCGTACGGTAGAGGAGGTCCGCTTAATTCTTGTTGCTGCCACATACCTGCCGTTACAATCAGCATTAGTTTTGTCTTCCGAGCCAAAATCTTCCCGATTCCAAGACATCAAAAAAACCAAAAAAAAGGCCACCTACCATCTCCACCCTCTTTGTACTGAAGAATATACTTGGAAACTTCGCTGGTGTCTTGCGACTTGTGTTGCCACTTTACGTTTATACTTCTCGGTGCTACCATTGCCGTTTCTAAATTGCTCGGCGACTGCGGGGGTTCTGTGTAATCAAAGAAAATAAAACATCATTAATCTTAATTCGCATACGGAAGGAAAAAGTGAAAATCCACCTTGAACGACAAGTTGAACGAGCTGTTGATCCCTTCCATATAGATTACTCGCTCGACAGAAGTACGCTCCGCTGTCCGAAGCTTCGGAAGACGAGATTTGCAATTGGGCAATGACCCCATCCGGTGACATTTCCTGTTTCACGGTGACCCTTTGGGAAACGGAATTTAATTAATTAAACTCCACGCTGGCTGTCTCGATGTCGGTATATACCTGTAGTTTGTCGAAGGGTTTAGCTCAGTCTTGCCACCTTTGAGCCAAGTTACCGTCATTGGCTTGTCGCCGTGGACCTCGCAGTGGAGCGTTGCGGTATCGCCCTTCTTCACCGTCACGGGTCGAGCCGCGGGTGCAAAGTACGGAGAACCTTTGACGATTTATTCAATAGTAGTATTTAAATATTAAATAGTAAGAAGAAAAATAGTATTTATAAGTGCCAATCGTCTTTTTTTTAATCCACTATAAAAATGAGGGTCAAGAAAAATTACTCACAATTGACTTTAAGTTGGACAACTTTGCCGATTCCGGTGCCGATACCGTTGCTCGCTTGACACAAATAAAAACCTTCTCTATCCTCTTTAACGTGTTGCAACAAGAGGGTTCCGTTGCTTAGAAGTTTTGTGTGCGGTCTCTCTCTCAGCTCCTCGTATTCGCCGGATTTGCTTCCTGTTATCAGCAATATTTCGATTATCGCGTGGTTAGTTCGATAAAAAGAATTTAAACGTACCGGTAGCTTTTTTCCATACAATAGCGGGCGCAGGAACACCCTGAGCCTGACAATCAAGTGCGACATGTCGATTTCTCTCGACACTCACGTCTTTCGGCTCGACGACCCAGTGCGGCGGTACTGAAAGTCAGAACGTTCCGCTACAGGCCTATCTCCATTATTCCCCCAAACTAATTGTTCTTTCTAACGACATTGTCAATTCGTCGTAAACAACGATTTAAAGGAATCAATAATGTTGCGTTCGAATGACGGATTTAAGATGGAAAAACAGAGAAAGATAGTTCAGATAGTAAACAGAGAAAAGTATATTATTCGCGAACGAGCGAGAGAGACTTTGTCACACAATATTATAATTATAAAAAAGAAATAAAATCTCTCAAAAAAACCCGTTAGATGTAAAAGTCTCGAAATTGATATTCTTCGAATAGTTGAATAAAAAATTAATAATAATGACGATGACGATTTGAAAAAAGTGATATCCGGTATATCAATTAAACGAAGGAAATGCGAGGCTATTATGGGGGTATCGAGGAGCAATGTATTGTGGCGGGTACTACTTTACGGTGATTGTAATAAAAACGCTGCACAAGCGAAATACTGTGAGTGGGAGTTTTCAACGTTTTACCAAACGGCAATGCGCCACGTTCGAGATTATAGGATATATTATATATTAAATATATTAATGGACACGTAGCACTCGCTTTACTTGGTGTGTGACAACGACTGATATAGATTAAGATAAATAGGCAAAGTTTGTCGTGAGTATACAAAAAGGCATTTGTGGGATGATATAATAAAAAAAAACGAAGGGGAGAGGGGGTTGTTTGGGTTATTGGTGAATGAGCGAACGGGCGTGTGACCCGGCCAAGTACCGAGGGTCGTTTCAGAAAAGCTGCCGAACTTGTTTCATTTATTATATATATTTTTTTAACTCGCTTCTAACGTTCTATATAATAGACCGGTTACACGGATAATAAACGACGTATCTACTAGCCTACGTTACTGCTTGATCCTGAAGCGCGGACATTGTTCATACGCACATTATAAAGACGATTAAAAGTTGGATTACAACGAGAGAGTAATTTTTCAAAAATTCATTCCCGAAACATAAGAGCAGTTGAAGGTTAACTGTCCGCGCTTTATAGAACATTACAGAAAGAGTCGGATAGACATAGATAGAAAGAAAGGCCAAAGATAAGACAGATAGAAGAGAAATATAATATTTACAGCCAAATATTAAGAGATAGAGATTATGTGTGAGAGACGCTACGTGATAAATCGTGCGAAATATAACGATAGAGAAATAGAGTAACGATAAAAAATGGGGGGCGCGGTGGGGGAATAGCGGGAGTAGATTCCTCCGCAGCGTCCATATTAGGCGGTCCAGTGCGCAAGGGTTGCTCTCGCTAGCAAAATACTAATTCAACGACGTGCTTGAATTGTTTATGCTATATAAATATTAATCTACGTAGATATCGATTTATAAAAGAGTAGTATATTAATCATGCATATTAAGAAAAAACAACATATATATGTATATGTTTATCGTACAAACAGACTCACGCATCGATAATCAGAAGTTGAAAGATCGATTTAACGATAAAAAAATAAATGATAGGAAGAGGTGCAACTGTGTTACCTTTATTATTCGGTCAAGTCAAGCAAACCTCGGGGGGGTCCACGAGATACCGACGCATTCCCAGAGAGCCAAAGCAACGCAAATGTAATACACACTGTGTGGGTGGAGGGGAGGTGGGGAATTTGTAAGTGATGATTATTATTAGACAGCGGATGGGTCGTAATTAATTTTAAGGGATGAACCAAGTTATTCATTGGAAAATCTATGGACTTTTCTGATTTTTTAATTGTTGTTGTTATTTTACTCAACGCAACTCCTACGTGGTATAATACTGAGCCGAGTATGATGATTAATGAAACGAAATTGTCGAGAGTCATGAGGAGCTTTTCCAGAAAAGATTCTCCATGATATAATATTTTTCATTCGTTACTTTTGAAAATGAATTGTGACACTCGAAAAAAGAGGATTGGCGATTAGGTTCGGATTGTGCCGCTTTTCGTAACCGAATAGCTTTATTTATTGATTTTTCTTGTTTTCTTTTTTTTTTTTTGCACATCGGGATAAGGGGGCTCGTCGATCAACTAGTTACCTTTTACCTGTAGCTTGGCCGTGTACCTGACCTCGGCGGCGGGGTTCGCGGCGACGCAAGTAAAGTCGCCGGAGTGTTCGGCCGTGAGGTTCGTTATACTCAGGAGACTCGAGTAGGAATCCAGTTGGGATACGTTAGTCGCGGATGCCAATTTTGGGGACATGGGAAGGAGACTTCGACCGTCTTTAAGCCAGGAAATGGTAAGGGGTGGATCACCCGCCGCGACCCCGCACACCGTCCGCGTCCGCATCCCCTCGGATAGTCCCTCTTGGAAGTTAAATGGCTCAATTATAGGGGGTACTGGAAAAGGTCAAGAGAGAAGAAAGAACCATACGTGAGAGTGAGAAAAAGATGTCACCAAAAGTTGGCAAGAACTTCCGTACCAGATATATATATAGTAGTATGTATAAATATATATCTATAATATATACAGTTATAGATCTATGTAGTAGTAGTAGTAGTGTGATACAATTCGTCAAGTATGTAAATTATGTTATGTACAGTAGAGGCATTAACGTAGCAATGAAGAGTAGAGATAGAGATATAGATGAAGAGTAGAGAGAAGAGAGAGATTTTGGCCCCACCGTGGACAAGCACCTGCCGCCCTTTTGATATACAAAGAGATTTCTTTATCCTCGGTACCGTGTCGTACCTATCTTTCATTCGTTCATACAACGTAAAAAAGAGCGTGCAACTTTTTATAGCATTTCACGGCGGCTCGAGGATATTGCGACGACGAGAGAGCGACGCGACGGTTCCATGTTATGAAAATTCATGTTGGTTTATTTACGGAAAGAGCTCGATTACATGCAAAATCAATGTCCTTTCGTAGAGTCTAAAAGGCGCGCGTGCGCGCGCGCGAACACGCGCACACGAGTGCTCGAGCAGTCGTGTCAAAGAGAATGAAAATAAAGAGAATTGAAAAAACGAGGGATTAACCCCTTGGGCGGCGCCCGCTCGGCGCTCGAGTATTTGGAACAATTGCACCGCTCAAGGAGTTGAGGAATATTTGATGGAAGGTATCGTGCAAGAGGATCGAGAATCAACGCCGAGCGTTTATCAGCGTCATCGATCAAACTTCGAGACGGTAATAATAATCGAGTAATATGTACAGAGCATGCGTCTCGAGTTTGATGGAGACTTTGATCGGTATTTTCAACAAGATTATCGGAATAAGTTAATCATTTGTATGTCGGGCGTTTGTTTCATGATATGGTTTAAATTTTCAATAACAGTCACACTGATATGCATTGTGCAAAACAAATTGGACGCAGCAGTCCCACACGCGCGCGCACACTCACACGGAGACGGACACGCGCGTATACACACACGCGCGTACATAGAGAAATGTTGGGCGGTCAGGGCGTACCCGGTTAAAACATTGGGGGCCTAGAGGAAGGATTACCATGAACCACAAGCTGCTGCGTGTGCGATACCTCTGCGGCCAGATTACGAGCGACGCAAGAGTAATTCCCATTGTGATCTGGAGATAAACTTTCAATCATCAGTATGCTATTGAACTGGTCCACATTGGTGACAGTGACCCGCTCCGAGAGACCCATCGATCGGCCGTCCTTCAGCCACGAGATCGACAAGGGTAGATCGCCACGGGTCACCGAGCACGTAAGGGTCGTGCGTTCTCCGAGATGAAGATCGTTAGCTGCCGTGAACGGACTAATTTTTGGGGGAACTGAAATGCAACAACAAGACACGGTGTAAGATTAAATCGATCACCAGACCGGTGAGGGACCCAACATTTTCTTCTCGCTTCCGGTTTCCTCCAACGCGTTCATCGTCTTTTATCTGCAAATATTACTCATTCAATCTTCGCCCGAACGAAACTAATCCGTTTCCTCAGCTTCCCCGAGACTCGGCTCTTCGGATCCGTCGAATGCATTCCTCTCTCCTGCTATGTATCCGAAATCAAGGAGAAAATCACGGCCTTACCGATAACAGTAACATCCCCGGATCTTCTGGCGCTGTGCCCCTGTTTGTTTCTCGCCCAGCAAGTATACGTTCCCGTGTCGACTTCTTTCTGTACGCTCAACACCATCAGTGTACCGTCCGGCATCACTTTCTGTCGTATATTGTCCGGCAACTCTCGACCGGTTCGTTCCCACTTGATTTCTTCGATCGGATAACCCGCCACCGGGCATTTCAGTCGCAACGTTTCACCCGCGACCGCTGTAACTTTTGGAATGAATCGAATGTACGGAAGACCATAAACGTTTAAACGAGCGGCATGGGTCACTTTTCCAGCACGATTTTCCGCTGTGCAGGAATATTCTCCGCCGTCCTCCACCATCACTTGACTGATGTTCACGTGGGATATCACGTCACCGTGAACCGTTACGTACTGCCCGATGACGAATCTTTAAACAAACATAAACATTGAACTTTATCAATATATATTTTGTCGTTTTAATATAAATATATTTTTTTTTGTTTCTGCAAATTATTAAAATCGGATACGGCACGAGAGTAATAACAGTTACGATCAACATTGGCTTCTCGGGTCAGCCGCTATTTCCCTCGGCGTTCGCAAATTGAAATTGTACACGAAACAGCAAACAGCAATCGAGATACAGTTGAAAAAGAGATAAATATGTGCTTCGGCGGTACGTCGATACGCAATGTCTGCCGTAGGGGCCCAATTCCCAGAATGAGAAAGAAGATAAATAGAGAATGGCCTGTCAATTATAAACGACGGACGGAAATACGCTTTTAAATCTCTACCGTGTTTCGCGTCACATCGGGCCACTTCTGAATTTGTCACGAGGATCCGAAAAAATAGAAAATAAAAAAGGGCTTTCCATTCTCCGGAGAGTCGCCCAGCGGTGGCGCACGAATGGCCGGGGAAAAAAAAAATCGTGAAATTACCTTGTGATGGTCGGCAATGGAAAGCCATCAAGTGCCCAAGCCACTTGCGGAGTGGGATTTCCCGCCGCTGAACACTTCAACGAGACAGCCGGTCCGGGTTGAAGAGTCTGTTCGATGAAGGAATACAAGAGGACGGGCGGTGCGTCTGAAACAGTGTGAAATAATTATTGAATCCTCGATGTTATTTATCGTCGGGCCGTCGCTATGCCGCTATGGCGCATCGGGCGTAACGGTTAAAGCATTCGGTATAAAAGTGGAGAACGATAGAGAAATATACACTGCGCATATATAGGGGAAGAGAAGAGTGAAAAATCCGGTGAGAGTGAGGATATAGGCTATCGCGTTGTCGAGACTCGACGCTAGAGAATTATTGAGAGGGGAAGAATAAAGAGATAGGCGAAGCAGCGAGAGAGGGTGGAGGGGGAGTGGCAATAGCGCTGCTCTCCCCCGTCGAGAGAACAGAACGGAAAGAGAAGATACGCGAAATGGGAGTAGGAGAGAAGCTCGACGGCGCGGAGCTTTTCACCCTGACTAGAAAAGAAAAAGCTGCCGGAGGGAGAGAGAGAAGGATCTCGCGGTGTACGCGGACCCGAGAACGAGACAATGGAGCCGCTCGGATGGAAACTGCTATGCAGCTCTCTACTCGACTTGGTTCCGCAGCCAGCCCGGCAACTTTTTCTCGTAATTTGTCTCGAATAACGCGAACCACGACGGAGAAGCCGAGCCATGGAAAAAAAAAAGAAAAAAAAGCGAGGAGAAAAGATAGATACGCCAAAAGGTAGAAAGAGAAAATGATGAGAGAGGTAACATTCTGAGATGGAACGAGCGCACCGAGCTTTGCCGAGCTTTTTCTTTCTACTCTGCGACTCGCGTTCTCTTTACGGACTGCTGCCTCGACCAACACTTGCTAATTAAAAGTGTCGATTATTCCTCATTTAAAAGGGTGGGTATTAGCGGTACAGAATAATGATCGTCGCATCATCAAAATCTAATATCAATATTATTCTTGGCAACGATTGTGAAAAACCGAGTTTCGCATTACCGGCTCACTTGTGATCCGGTATACCCGTACGGAATCTCACTCTCTCGCGCATCGAATAACCAACTAACCTTCCCTCATTTAAATTCCTCGGCAATTTTCGCTCGAGCGTTTGTGTTGTTTCTGGAGCGAGAGAATGACGGATAGACGATTCTTCAAAGCGGCAAAATACATTTTTCTCTCCGTTGTACGGCGAAGCTTATACAAGCTCTTGTACGCGGAATTCATCATCCATGTTCCCCGTTGCATCCTCTCGCGCACTCGCGCGGTGATACCTAAACCAGGCCACAGCCTCGACGCGCTACACCCCGACATCCCGGGGTGTTCTCCCTTTGACGTGAATTCTGTGCATTACCGACACCGACGAGCGAACGGAACGCTAACTTGATTGTTGTCTCAAAGGGTGTCTTCCTCCTTCTCTTTGCACTCTCCGGCTCTACTGCGAAGCTCGTTCCGCGGGCCCGACTCGTCGTATAGATCGTTAGATCAGATATGTGAAGAACGAACGAACGAGGGTAGGTGAATGGCGTCATAGAAGCTCTTCCTCTCGATGAGAGAGGAAGATACGCGAATAATACGGGACGAAACCGGATACTTCGCCGCGCAAAGAACCTCCTCTCCCGTGTTCCCTCACTCTCTCCATCTATCTACCGCACTTCAAAGTTCTCCATTTCTCGATCGAGTGTCACGAAATTTTGAGACTACGATAGATATAATTGGGACAAGAAATTTCTCGTATCTGCGACATCACTGATCAAAGTACTCCATGCGTTCTTCTCTAGAATCCATGAGCGCGAAGGACAATTATCAGTCATCACGAATTCGGATGCGACCTTGTAGTTTGTTTGAAAGAGAACTCACCCCCCAATTGAAGTTCCGCCGATGCTTGTGCCGTATCGCCTTCGGTTCTTCTGACGATGCACTGATACATTCCCCGATCTTCTCTACCGATACCGCTGAGCTTCAAAACTTCCGCCTGCCTTCCCGATCCTGGAAGTTGTCTGCCGTCTTTGTACCAAGTGACAAAGTGCGGTCCGGCCTGCGAATGAGTTCCTATCACGCATTGGAACTGTGCATTACCACCGAGATGAACGCTCAGCAGAGGCGGAGAAACTTGAACGTGCAACGGAGCTGTGACGACCAATCTGCGAATCAATCGAATCCGTAATCAAGTTGCACTATAAAAGCGTATTGGTAATTGGCTGCTCGACAATTGCGTTGGTTAACACACCTGACGTCCGCGCTCGCTTCTCCGCCGATGTTAGATGCCGAGCACCGATAAACCCCGCTGTCCTCGAGAGTAACAGCTTCGATAGCCAATACCGGCCCGAGGAGTCTCGTTCTCGGTCCCGGTTGAACGAGCATTGGTTCCGCTCCTGTCTGCGCGTGCCATCTGGAATAAGCAGCTTAATAGATTATTCACATTTCAAACGCTTGCGACCATACCGTTTCGAACCGTAAATTCTCGGCGCAAATGGCGCAACAAACACGTTAACAAAGTTACCAATTACTTCACTAATTATTGCGTGTATATTCCGTCCGTACAGTACGATAAACGATTGTATACGCTGCAATTCCAACTGTTGGAATAACTAATATCTTTCGATTAAATAGCATTTAATAAGAACCTACGTGGTAAAGCTCTCTTGCTAAAAGATCTATTTACATGTATATATGTATATATATTTGCACCGTCACAAGAGAACTGTCGCCTACGCCTGAGACCGGAGACACGACTACGAGAACGAGGAGCAAATGCGATCGACGTTCGTTCTTTCGTTCCTCTTCTCTCGCCCCTCCGTAGTCGAACAGCATAGTCTCTCTCGCTTTCACCCCGGAGACATCGAGAGCTTCCGATTGTGCCACTCGAAAGATTTCACGACCGAGTGCCTTCCCACTTTTCTCCGTCAAAGTCTCGCCTTTAATGCCACTGCTCCGTCATTCCTTAGTGGCAGCAGCCTTACCTACACTTCGAAATGTTCCCGTCTCTTGTCCAACGGAAAACCTCGTTAAAAGTATAGCGCTACTAATAATATTCTTAGAGAGATTCGCCGAGATAGTTCGTCGCCTTCTCGTGACAATTGGTTTGTTAATGGAAGAATTTTTCGGCCTTTCGCTGTTTTCACGAGAGCCGAATTGCGCACGTATGCATGCGGACAAACCGCATGTGCGAAATTCGTTAAAGAAATTGCTCCTCGTTCTTGTAACGCGCTCGACTTAACAGTTATTTCTTATCTCTGTTTCCTGAAACTTTAATGCCGTATTCCGCACGGGGTTGCCGCGCACCTGGTACACGGGTCGGCAGTATACAATGGCAAGCTTCGTAGCTCACGAAATTACGTGCCCGAGTCTCAGGAAAGCACAGCGAAGCTTCTCATACACACCTGTATTCCGGCGTGGGACAGGCCTTCGCCACGCATACCAGCGAAGTCGATTCATCGTGGGCGACGTGTACCACTCCCGAATGCTCCAGTATCTCTGGGGGTATGACCCCTCTGTGATCTGTTTAATGCCGCAAACAAGAGAATAATTTCGTGTTAAATGAAAATAATATTATTCAACTCGTTGGCAATTCCACGAGAAGCAAACAGACGGATGATATAAAGGTATACGTGCCTTCGATCCTGATATTGGCCGGTGAACTCACGACAACTTGTCGCGTTAATCGATGCATCGTTCTGCATTTATAACTGAGAAATTGATCGCTGAACTCGAGACTGTGAACCAACAGCTCACCGGTTGGTAAAAGATGAAATTTTCCATCTGTAAATAACAAGACAATCGTGAGGACGCTTGTCTTTTAATTCGGCGTTAGACATTTCTTTTCGAGTGTAAAATTGTCCGCATGGAGACAAAGATATCGCAATAACCTTTGTATTTTCCAAAAAAAAGTAATTCCTTTCGAAATTTGTTTTCTGAAAGTCATGCGTATGACAATTGGCTAAAAACTGTTGATACCGAAAAAGTGCTCTAAAAAGGTTTGATAGGATTACTGTAGGTTCGGAAATACACGACTTGGAATGGTATTCGATTCTAAATGCGATATTTTCAATATAAAGTTAATTGTAAAGTAGCGACCGGTTGATGTTCTGAATTGTCAAAAGGATCGCGCAGTAGATAAGCATTAATCGGTGATGCGAGAGGCCGGGAGAGGGGATGACAAACAGAGCGCGTTATCATTAATTAATACTATATTGATAGACGATGTCTCGTGCCGCACAGGCTGAATACTCGCGTCCAGCTGAATGGGTTGCACCAGTTCTCAGCGTCTCGCGATCGCTCTACACAGCTACGGATGGATACACGGAATATCGTGTTCCATAGTCTACGAGAACGCGCGCGTTAAACAGATCCGTCGTCAAATCTATTCAGACTAATGGGAATGCGGATTCACACGTTGCTCGTGTATCAACAGGACAAGTGATAAGGCGTAGTTAAGTATCAAACAAAAAAACACATTTCGCGACGATAACATATCCTATAGACGACGTTTATCCCGAGTAGACAATGACTGAAAATTAAGAAGTCCGCCTATTTCGCAGCGACATTCACAGACAATTTATAGACAATACCAACAGAGATAAATCAACATACGCATGCAGAGTTAAATTTTAACGATGTGAAAATCCCATTCTTACGGTCCGGAGAAATATTTGCAATAATAGAACAATAATTCGCCGCTTTACGCGGCAATAACTTGATCTCTTGGCAACTATAATACACAGATAAATTACGGTAGAGGATAGAACTTACCCCCTTGTAACGACGGGTATATGTGGAAGGAGGGTTCTTGAAGCCAGGAAACGACTCGTACGAGATCCTTGGCGTGGCTGGGCACGACGCAACGTAGAACGGCCGTGCAACCTCTCGAAACCCCTCTCATTACTTCTACCTCGGGTTTGTAAGACTGAGCCACAACTGCGGATGCGGGAAAGCAATTTTTTAAATATAATTATTCTCGTAATACGGTGTTTTCGTAGACAATAAATATACGCAGATATGAACAACTCCGAGTTTGGTCCGCTATAGTAATAAATAAAAACAAAAATGGCACTCTGCATCCAAATAGTACTCTTGGCAACTCAATCGTATTCCTATATGCAATATACTGTTACGAATGAAGAGATCGACTTGCGGACATACACACACAATATTACATTTCAATATCAGTTTGATAAATTTGACAAACGACGAATGAAAAAAGAAAACCTTCTCGACGATCGTGTAAATTACCAACAGTCTTCTTTAAGACTTCAGACCGAACAGATCTACGAATAGAATCGAAAGAGACATAAATAAGTGGGATGAAGATTACGAAAAGTTGTAAAGACGTGACAAGAGAATCAGATACCGGATAATTTATTCAATAAACCGTTCGAGATGTTATTTGTCTAAAAACTGTGTTCTTCTTTACAATAAATCGTAACAATACTTATTAAGGGACCAAAACAATTATGTCAACTTTTGCATACATGTTTCTCTCTTTTATCAGGTCTCCAATTGTTTGTATAAGTCTGCGAAAGAAAATCCCAATTGTGTCGAATATAAGGCGTTGCGACGACGGTATAGGGTTACAGGGAGTGCAAACTTTGAGAGTCAAGATGAAGCAGCGAAATCATTGTATGCTTCCGCGAATCCTGCGGGAAAACACTGTTCTTGTAATACCGAAGAACGAGTCAGTGTGCTTTCCGACTTGTCTCTCGCGCGCGTTATTCGACACAGCGTTGGATCGTTGTCAACGGAATCGTGCAATGCCGAGGCGTCGAGGCGTGACGCGACGAAGGCGTAACGAACGCGTCGTCGTCGTCGTCGTCGCCTCCGTCGTCGTCTACTTCTCGGCGCCTCCTCCATTTTCCCTTTTCCCCTTTAACGCTCGGTAGCACCTCTCCTCGCGGATATTATTTACGTGAAAAATCCTCGCAACAGCGAAGACTCTTGAACGACGATACGACAGAGAAACTCGCTTTTGGCGTTGATACGCGAGCGACCCGAGACACCCCGTTCTATACACGAGAAAATTCTTTACCAGTCGACGAGTCCCGACGTTCTCACCGAGGACTTTGCACCGCTCGTCATATATTTCTTTCACTATTCGAATTCGGTGACGTGAACATAATAGCGAGACATTCTTCAACGTTTTCTCGTTTCTCGTAATAAAGACAAATTTTTCTTCAGGATTATAATTGCAGAGATGACACAGGAGGCTATTGAGAGAATGTACCTACAACGCGAAGGATAAGCAACGAGGGAGTTTTGTCGCTAAAATTAAACAAAAAAAATCATTTCTCTTTACTGAAAAGAAATGAAAACGTTGTTTCCGCGGCGAACGCTCGGCCACATTATTCCAATGTCCGGCATGGAAATTTCTTCGCTCGAACGAAAAAAAAAAAAGAAAAAAACAAAAAAAAAAGAAACTCTGTAAAGTAAAGTTTTAATTAACGGTCATACGTCCGTAGCGGAACTCGCGGCCTCAAGTTTATGACCGCGGCTCTCTCCGGCGTTGGCCAGTCCGTGAGTACCCGAGAGGTCGGAGAGGAAAATCCTGAAAGCAGAGTCCAGCCAGAGAGAGGTCCAGCGCGGTGGAGATCGAGCTGCACACACAGAGCCAGAGCTCTCCGCAGCTGCCGCGGATTTGCATTCAGATTGCATTTTTTTCTTTTTTTTTTTTACGAGGTAATTACACCGGCTCGGTCTCGAATAGTATATAGGGAGAAGGGGAGTCGAGCGCGGGTCGCGTAGATCCCAGAACCCAAGGACCGAGAAAGAGGCACAGTATATAGTATCCGTGAACCGCTAGTCGCTGACCCGATAAAGTTCAAAGTTCCATACGACCCTGCGAGTTCGTTTCACAAGGCTCTGCCGCTCGGGTCGACTGAAAATGAACAATTTTTCAAGAACACGCAATATCTCAATGTCCCGACAAAGAAATCATTGGGGTTTATCGAACTCTCGACGATGTCGGCGACAATGACGACAAAGGCGAAATCCTACGTAAGTACGATATGAATTGATCGTTGCAAACTTTAGTAACCTACCGGCTCTGACTTGAACGTCGCGACTGAGGACCTTTCCGACTGAGTTGCTTGCGACGCATCTGTAAGCCGCGCTGTGAACGTCCTGTCGAAAGGCAGGCGGTGGAAACGGAAGTAGAACGAGGGTGCCGTTTCTGAGGACTCTCCTGACGCCGGGCACGTCACCGGCCGGAAGACCGTCGGCGGTCGACCAGTCGATGTTCGGGGGCGGACTACCGGAAGCTGTGCAGTCCAGCCAGGCGCCGCTTGAGTTTGAAAACTCTACCCTCGATGGCGGCTCAACGATAATGCTTGGTCCTCGTAGATGAGCGTCGAAACCGTGTCCACCGGCCGAGGAAACCACAGCAGCTGCACCTATGTAACAAAATAGTATTGTAATGTTAACAACAGCTTATATATGCATTTTATAACTTTATTATTATCATCACAACAGTTTTCTGCGCTTTGGAAAGTCGGGAAGAAATTGACGATAAATCGTTACTCCGTCTCTCCCGTCGTAATTTCGATTGGACGACGATAGAACGGAGCGGTTGGACGCGCGCCGGCTAGGGATTCGTTTATCGATCGTCCCCTTTGAAGCTGATAATTTTAGGAGCCACGAGGAGCACCGGCGTTGCGCCTCCGGGGTGTCAAAAGGTATAACTCCTTTACGTAATGGAATGCCTCCGCGGAAAGTGTTTGGTCTCTACTTTTGTCTGATTCAATATTCGTCATGTTTTCAACATGATTTTTCGAGACGCGTAGAAAAGGAGGAAAAAAGAAGCGCAAGGCGAAAAACCGTTCGGTTTCTCTTTTCACGCCAAGCGAAAAAAAAAATCTTTTCCACCGTGCCAGCAGCGAGACACTTTGAGACCTCGGGGCATGAGAATCACGCGCGAAAAGATAAATCCACGAGACGACGAGAATGGAGCAGGAAGAGCCTAGAGGTAGAGGGATAAATTTCTATGTAGATGACACTCGTTCCGTCTCGATTTCACGAGCGCCAACGGGGCCAAGGATTGCGGGTACTCCCCTTTCTCTCATTTGCACGCTTCACGTACCGACGTACCCCGTGCCGTCGATCTCAAACTCCACGGAGCAGAAATCGACGATACTGAATTCGGATACGATGACGAAACGACAAATATCGTTACGAAGCACGGCGATGGAATGTGGAAACTCTACATATCCGTCGGGTTTATTTTTAGTTTTTTTTTTTTAATGTTTTTTTTTTATAGATATTCGATAAAATTCGACGAAAAACTAAAATTGACTCGATAGAGGACTCCGAATTACAAGGACGTTGAGTTTCTTTTGTGCTCTCTGCCGATTGCACGAAGTTTGTCGAGCGAACACGACCGGGCTAATAGATCCCAATTACCATAACGCTCGGATAAGCCGGCTAATCGGTTCCGTTCGTGACGAGATCGGCGAATTATTATTAATCGCATCGAGGGTGGATTAACGATGGGGGTTCCGATACGTCTGTACATTCCTCTTCTCATATGTAGGTGTACCATACCATGGGGAACGGCTACATCGGCCGATACGTTACGAGTTCCTCCATTTATTCATAAATCGATGTGCGGCCCATGCGTGGTATTACAGTCGAGTCAAAGGATGTGTGAGTTGGTCGATTCGTATCGGTATGCGGAAACTGGGCGAGGAACGGGAGGAAGCATCCACCGATCGGAAAGTCGAGTGATTTATTGTGATGGGAAAACTCGAAGCGTGTCATGGAGGGATGAACAAGCTTCCGAGTTGTATGACATATCTGCGGCGTGAGGGGCAGATATGGAACGTACCGAATTTTTGTTTAGTTAAACTTCGTACCCAACACACGATTTATCATCGACGAATAACCATAATCTCCATTATGGATTATAATAATATTCATATTATTATGTATACGAAAATGAGTGATTTTATCGTTACGAAACTCGGCACTGTTATAAAAAACGTGTGTATGTGGGTAGTCCGAGAATTTTTTAAAAATCGTTCAACACTGAAAATCCCCGAGACAATTTCCATAATTAGAGCTTCTTAGACGTCTCAGCGACGCGAGTGGGCGAAAACTCGAGCTTTAAATATTCACCCTCGAGTCTCAAGATGTTCCGAGGCAATACAGGAAGGGCGGGTGAGAAGAGGCTCTCGCGAAAGAGCGAGACTAGACGTTACGAAGATGTAGTAAACTCCGAATGACTTCCGGATCAAAGGTAACATCGAACTTCCCGATCGAAGTTTTATGAAGTTATCCCCCTCTCCCTGTCTGCCAATCCCTCCTGTTCATCCGTTTGCGAGAGATTTAACGAGAGCGGGAAATGAATCGAGTCTATCTCTTCTACAGTTCGATCGAAGATTCAAAAGTTCGAAACCTCTCGTGTTTGAGGGATGAAAACACCCTCGTGTTTTCGCAAAGGTCAGGCTGCGAAAATTTCCAATGACCGGAAGTAAAGCGTCTGAATTTCAAATTCTTGTCTTTGGATCGATTATGCTGAAGCCGCAACAAGTTACAGAGAAGAAACATTTACCTTTCGTTGTGCTCGGGGTGCGGGGGACTGGCGGCGGAGTTGGTTTTTCTTTCGAAAGAAGAGGAACCATGTACTTACACAGATATCCGGGGGGGGAGGGGGAGGGGGATGTTTCAAAAACTATCAGAGCAAAAGAGTAAAGAAGACGGTCTTGGAGCTGCCCAACTTTATCGCAACGACACAATACTTTTTCCAAGATCGTGGGGATAGGGAAGAGGCTGCAGAAGCTACGGGTGCATTGCGGAGAGGACATAGTACTGCTTGATACGAAAACTCTCTCTTTCTGCCTTCGGCTTTCTCCGCTTTTGCTGGGCAACAAGTTGAGAAAGTTGTTTAGTTGCAAACACAAACACACACACACACACACATACATATACATGTAAGAGAGCTTTTTCAAACCGCTCGAGCTGATATTTCATCAAGTACCGAAGTTTTCCGTTCCGTTCAAATTTCTAGATTCCCATTACTTCAGCGTAGCTATATCGATGTTACTTTTTATTTATTTCTTTAATCTCTCGATGCTATTCGTATCAACGGGCAATTATAAAAGATCTCGATAGATCTCGATAGATTAGAAATAAGAAAATCCGCTTCATAGACAGGTCTCGAGTCGCTATGTTTAGAATACGCGACAGAACGTCCCCGTCGATAATCGTCCTGAAGTTCAAGGAAAGGATCGTTTTTCTTGTCGCGATTGTAGGATGAGGATTTGTTTTTGGATCGCCGAGAGGGCTGATTGCTTTCGAAGGAAGAGCAAAAAGATGAAAGTATGGGTGGGGTCTTTTACGACACGAGATACAAGCTGGCAGGTGGCCGGATATCTGCGTTGTCGAACAATGAGCGCAATCAATGCGGGACGCGATGCAAGGCGAGAAGGTGGTGATGCTGGTACGCGAGTGCTGGTTGCGGTAGCACCAGCAGCACCCTTCGACGTCAATCAAACGGGCAGTGTACGCGCCACTAGCCCATTGGCCCCGATTGCCTTTTGTCGCCCGTGCAGTGTTCGTCCCTTGGTCCGGAGTGCACGATCGAGAGACAGGTAGATAGCGAGGGGATAGGCTTCAAATGCGGACGGCGAGAAGGGATGAGTAGAGATATATGTATACGTATAGAGTTAATGCTTGGACAGCGAGAGTGGCGCGAGCTCAACACGCGAGGGGATATTGCAATGCGTTCCGATCTCGATAAAGCGTCCAATGGGACGAATTCCCGCCGAATACTGTCGCACTGGTCCGGTACCAGTGGCTACTCCACCATCAGAGACCGGACGACCCAATTTCCAAGGAATCGTATCGCTCGTTCGTCACGTACTATAATACCTATATGTGTGTATATATATATATGTATATAGTATATTTAACGTGACTACTTGAAATAGTCCCGATATCACTGGGAACACGGTAACTACATCTCTCCCCCGAGTCGTAGCTTCCACAAGGATACCCGTAACGGCCATTACCTTTTATTCCCATTTACGTAAATTGAATTATTTGTTTTATTCAATTTTTTTCTCATCATTTATTTCTCGCATCGAATGATTATATATTCGATTACACAAGTTTGATTAATTTTATGGTTCGATGCGTGCAACATGATAAATACTATTTCGAACTCGACATACACGGCGTAGTATCGCTTCCGATCCGTTCATATAGGTACATATAGCATATAGAACCCGTTACGAGCAATTCAATTTGGCGAATCGTAAACCAACACTCGCGGGATGCTGCCCGACGCACCAACGAGACAACGCGCTATTTCCCGTTATTCGTATCCCCCCTTCCGCGGCCCCCGGTTACGAATTCCTCGATCCGCGTTTATCCTAAACTAGTGAGTGCCTGATACCACGAATCCAACAAGCTCGTTCGCCCAAACTCTGCGTCTGTGCCCGGGCTACCGATTCCGGTGGAGCTACAACGCTTGGAATTTGTGGAATTGATCGAAACTACGGGGGTGGGAGGGGTTACTACGTGCCACTGGAACGAAGAGAAATCCAAGTAGCTTTTGAGTAGCGAAAGCGACGAGCGGAAGGACCGGCGGAGTCAAGAGATCAAAAAGAGAAAAGAGATGCTGGAATTCACGAGAGAAACAGTTTGAACGGACTTGCGATCTCACTGAAGCGAGCGTTCAAAGCATTTCTACGTGTGATGAGAATACTCGAGAGCAATATAGCAATAGGATACCGCGAGGCCACCCGATTCACTTCTATATTACGTTTTCGACAGTTTGATAATTCCGTAAAGCTGGAAGAGTTCGCGAATCGAAGAAGGCAATCAAAGAGCCCGGGAGTGGCCAGCGACCGATGAAGGATAGGAGTTAAGCGAACGAACAAAGTTGCATCCCGGCAACGACAACCCGAGGATAGTTAAAGTTGCAGCAGGAGTAACCGGCGCTAGTTGAATCACTTTGTAGAAAAATTGGACCTTTCATGCAGTAAGTATGCTATGCTAAGAGATGGGCGTGCATACTATGGTAAGTAATTCCTTAGAGTGCTATACTAACTGCGTGGAACGTTCGATTTTATCTACAGCATCATTTCAACTAATCCCGATCTCCCGTGGACTCATCTGTCGCAAATGCTACGGTAGGGTCGGCCCTTCCTTATCGAAGTTTCGTCTACGAGAAAATACAAAATAATAAAGAAAAGCGCTAAGTTCTGCTTTGCAACCTTTTGTTTTTTTTTTCTCGTAGTACAATCGTCAAAATTGTTTGAGAAGAGTACCCTTGGGTCCGTTACATTTGTATAGTTTGCCAACCCGTCTTCGCAGCTTAAAAAAAAAAAAAAACTTTATCGGGAGTGTTACAAATGTTTTTCCATTCGATGATAAATATTATCGTACATCGAAATATTCGATTATTAAACGAAACTCATATGCGATCGTTCGGAAACTCATCAAGATGACCAATAAAGAGCGAGAAATGGAAAGAAAAAAGGGATAATACTTCATTGGGTTTATTCCTATAAATCACCGATAGGAGAGCATCTTCCTCCCGAGCTAATTTGGCGAGGTTAATCATCAAGACAAACGAGCGCGGAGGAGAGTTTCTCTCGTGTCTCGTCGTCATCTCACGGATCTTCCGTATCGTGTTACGACGCAACAACGTATAGTCGGTCGTCGTGTATCTCGTATCTCGTTAGCTCTCGACGTCGGTGGCGGCCAACGACTCCTGTGTATAGTTTACGCTTTTAGGTACGACGAGAGAGTGATGCGACACAGTTCTCCTTCCTCCCTGTCGCGTCTTTCCCTCGTCCCAGCCAACGCCCGTGCTTGACGCTTTTCGGGTAGCATATAGGTATATGACTATAGCTAGTAGAAGAGACGAAGCTCGATCGCGAAGCAAGAGGCAAGAGGTAAGAGGCAAGAGAAGAGAAGAGAAGAGGCTGACGGGAGGGATCGGAGAGGACACCGATGATTTCCCAGGAGGCCAACGACTCTTCCTCGCCTCTCGTGTTTTTTTTTTTTTTTCTCTTTAAGACTCCCGACATCTCTATACTCTGTTCGTCTTTGCGAGAGCCGACGCCTGGTTATACGGACGTTATTATATCTTATACAATAATTAAATAGACGCGATGCTACAACTTTTTTCCTTTGTTTTTTTTTTTTAACTACACAGCTATGTTCTTTTTATTATCCGCAGGTTTTTCATGCTGATCTTTTAGGTCAGAGCACTACGGAGGGTATCTACCGGAACGAGGGTCGTAGCTTTTTCACCATAGGCGCGCTAGTAGTAGCGCCGAAGTAGAGTCAGCCATCCAACCCTCAATTCCTTTCCTGTACGCGAGACAGGAAGGAGTAACAAACGCGTGTCGAAGCCCCATAGTGCTTTTTTTTGGACTCTATGACACGGGTCGTATAAATGTTTTACGAGCAACAACGGTCGGTGCAAACTGTTACATGTTTATATTATTTGTACCGTACTAAACAGACCGAGGAGCTCCGTCTATAGACACGCGGGTTACACGTGTATAATACGTATTTCGTAAGAACGCTAAATTATTCGAAGATAAGTTTCGTTGCGAGAAACGAAATTTTCATTATCGAAACTATCTCGCAATATAAGCGTTCGTGTACATGTCGAGAGCATTAAGAAGGTTTGGGATTCTCGGGGCATGCAGCTCGGCAGACGAGGAGAACGGCTAAAATAGCGAGGATGGCACGTGAGTGTAAGCATATAAACCGGACTGTAGATTGCAACCGGTGATATTCACGGTAACGACACTGGGGCAGCGGTAATAAGACTGCGCGCTATCTAAACCCATAGCTAGATAGCTGTTAGACTCGTGCGGGTGTGTTGGTACAGTCATCGTGTCGTCCTGGAGCTCGGGAACGGGTTGAAACTGCACGGTGGTATTGCCACAAACCGGAGGAGGAAGAGACGAAGCTACACCCCCGAAGCCCCCGAGCGCCCTTATCAGCATTCGCTAAATGCAAACGCGCATTGTCTATAGCCGCTTTACTCTCTCTCTCTCACGCCCCCGCTGAGTCTCGTTCGAACCAACAGGAATCCGAATGGAATCTACCGCGCGCATTCCACTCACGGCTCTCGCTGTCCGCTCGCGATACAATTTCGGCCGTTATAACTTATAGCGAGGGGAAACGAGGGGCGGGAAAAAAAAATAAAAGAATCGGATTAATCCGGAAAAAAACGTCCATCGGCGCATCGGTCGCAATGCTGGGAATTTACGACCGCGGGAACAAGATAAAAAAATACATATCCAACGGGCCTTCGTTCGCGGTTCCTTTTTTGTCGTTTTTATCAATTTTCCGCGGTCCGTTCAATAACGGACTCGAGCGTTATTCACACGACGAAACAATTTCGTCGCACGCCGCTTATGAAAGGTTGAAGTGTTGACGATATTTGTCGAAATCTCGCGTGTCATTGTCGTCGTTCATCTCGGGGCTGAACGTCGATTTTGCGTTTGCGTTGTACGATTGGCTCTTGAGACAAAGGAAATAATTATTAAGCTCGGATCGGAATCTCGAAATTTAAATGAAGATTTTTCTTATGAAAAGACGAAAAAAAAAAAAAAGATTCGAAAGACCCGATAAATGTCATGGGCAATGGTTTTCTTTCGGCATTATTTTCCATCGAGTAGTAGTGGTAAACGACGGTCAATCGAACGCGATGATAGCTCGGAAATATCGCAACAAAATATTTATCAGTAAAATCCGAAAAATGGTCGGGAAACTACCGTTTACAACGCGAACGGGCCAATTCTTTTGAAACTGTTTAGTTGTTGTACGGTAGTAGACGCTGCTCGCTTTATGTATCTACGCCTCTTTGAGAGCCGACTATTATATCGTCCGACAAGCACAGGAGGAAAAGAAGAACGTTCCACCCTCCGAACTGGACAGCAGCGGGCTTTGCTCGTCTCATTCGCTTTCACGCTCACTTCTTTTACTTTTCGATTCCCCCCTTTTCGCTCTCTCGCTCTCTATCTTTTCGTATACCTCAGACGGATTTCGCTCCGTCGCACAAGAACCTCGTCCTCATCCTCGAGGCGTCCTTTCATCTTCGCTGGCCTCCTCATCTTTCTCGTCTGGCTTTTCTTTCGTGAGCGCACTAACCTCTCCAAGTTTCCCCCTTTCTCGCTTCCAGTGTACAATCGACGGTGAAACTTTTTATCGCGAAATTTTCAACTCGAGAGAGATTAACGAGCTTCTCTATGTCTGAATCTCGAACGCGTGTTGCGACTTTGCACTTTCGGGATAATGATTTTCATATCGTAGAATGAAGTCTGGTTAAGCGATGATACAGATCGGTCAATACGACAATAACGAAAAAAAAAAAAAAAAATTCCAAAACAAATTCAGTTTCAGAAAACAAAGGTACCTCTGCGGAGGAAGCAAAAAAAAATGAATCAAACGAAAAGTAAATCTCGAGTGTGTTTACATTCGCGAAAATAGTTTCGTGCAAAGGAAAATTGAAACGCCTTGAAGAGAGCATCCGACGAAACAGGGCGACACAAAGAGGAACGCGAACAGAATAGTATCTACTATGCCCGTGGAATAATAATGATTTACATAAATCTGTTGGGGAAAGTTGTATCCTTCTCCACACGCTTGGCGAGGGGTTTTTGAGTGCGGCAAACAAGAAACACCCGTAGCGCGGCGTTGCACGTTTGGACCATACAAATCGTATCGCGAAGCTTTTTCTCCCCAGTCGTCCTCGGGACTCTTCCTCTCGCTTCGTTCCGTCAGGAATCCTCATCCTCATCCCCCCCCCCCCCCCCCCCCGCCCCCCGCATCAAGAATACCAAACACGCTGCCTGCGGCGTGGAAGAAAACGCGGGGGATGAGGATTCATGTACCGTAGTGAGAACGACAGAGAGCCCGGAGAGTCAAGAGAAGAGGGAAAAAAACGCCGGTATGAGAAAAGCGGCAAAAGAGAAAGGAAAAAAAGACAAAAAAAAGGAGAAAAAGGAGCCAAGGGAGAATAGGAAAGCGGTGTAGCCCGTTGATACTGGCGCAACGAAACGGCTGGATGGGTTGCAACGATGAGGCGACGGCGAGAGAGGGAGAGAAAGAGAGGGAGAGATAGTTGGGTCGAATGCAGAAAAGGGCCGACGCCGTCGCCATTCCAGTCGGCCATTCTCTCGTTCGTATGGTATATGGCTATGGTATATGCCATGTGCTACATATTGCTTGTACGGCCAAAGAGAGAAAGAGATAGGGAGGGCTATAGAGCTCAACCCGCGAGGGAAATGTTTTGCAGTATTGAGCGTACGACCGACTGCATCCAGCATCGCCACCGTTGCTGCATGTGTCAGTGATAGCGGGAGAGCTTCGGGCGCCGTTTTGCCGGATTTTCACCGAAGCCCATGTCCTCTTCTCTCTGGTCGAGCGTAATCCCGCCCTTCTCGAATCCGAGTTTTACCTCCTCATCCCCTCCGAATCCTCCCGACCTCCCTGTCCGTGTCTACCTTATAGTATAGCTACAATATCTCTCTTGTACCCGCGACAAGAAAAAAAAAAAAAAAAGAAAATTACCCAACGTTATATACATATATAGGCTCTTGTCTCATATATAATTCAGTCTGGACACGTGGGCTGCTGTGCCGTTGAATTTTATACGAATCAATTGAATCGAACAATTGTGAATGAAAATTTGAGTAGCGTGTCAGTTGCGAATCGAGTGAATGTCACGGTGGATATGTGTGTTCTGCTTAATAATCGCGTGTCCGTCGCGAGCGATTGCGTACCGGGACGAGGGGAGGTTCGGAGCGATCGGGGATGAAATAAACCCTCTCGGACGCGCGTCGCACCCTCGCGATATGCGTTGCGCGTTGACCGTGGTCAGGGCATCGATGCGTGTTGACGCGCGCTAAAATCCCCGGTTCTGACACGAGAGATCAGAGGGGGAGGAAAACGATAAACCGATGAGAAGAGTGATGCAGTCGCGAGGGCGGGTGTTAATCGTCCGTTAAATATCCTACACACTGTACACACCCCTAACTTCGGTTACATCTATTCATCATACAAACGCGTTAATTATATTTTTATAAAGGGGAAAACGGCGAACGATGCGACGTAACGTGAATCCGAATTCCGTAGCGTGCGGTAGATAATTTCGAAAGGGTGTAGGTCACCTGCAGAGTCAGCCGGGCATGTCGCGCGCGCGGGGCGATGGCGGCCGCAGGAACGGGACGAGGGAAAATGCGTGCGGTCGAGGCTACGATCGAAAGAGCTCCACTCTGGTTACAGTAATCGGCCACTCAGCCCCGGGGCCCGCAACTTTATACACATGACCCGGACTTTTATGCCCGCGTGTCTCCTTACGAGTTACATGCACCGGTTATAACTATAATATACTATACGAGATAACGCTACTAAAGCACATGCATCTTCTCGTATTATATTACGAGTCTCTTGAGAATAAACATTCAAACTGTCATACTTTCCGGTGGTCGGTGTTATATCCAACAAAATACACTATAAGAGATGTATTATTCACCGCGGGAGAACTACCGAATATACCCTCGAAAATGCGTTCCGTTAAGCGCGTAGAAGCTGTTAATAACATTAATAGGAGAGGTTTACGAGAAACTGCAAGCTTTTGCGTCAACTCGTTATTCACCTCGTAAGCGCCTCTGATCGCTCGTCGAATCGATATACAACGCAAATTATTATTGGTATTGGCAACACAATCGATAATGCAACAGAAGCATCGCGGGACCGAGGATACTACACCCTGTGTTTACGCTCGCGTGATTGTATTATCCCTTGGCGATATGTAATAGATATTTATTAATCGGTTGAACAAACAAAAATTCGTCAGATGGATGATGATCGATCGATGAAACAAATGTAGATACCCGACATGTTGGAAGCGGCGGATGATAATCGTAATACTCGCATATTTCATCATTTATATCGAATTAAAGACAAAATGAGAAGGATATTTGTTTGCTTAATCATCCGCTGATGGCTGCTCGATTAATTAATAGATCTTTCGTGCGTCAAGAGACGGACGGTGGGGTTGAGGGTACGAAAAAAAGAACGAACGAGTCCCCTTTGACCATCGTTACTAAACGACAAAGCAAAGGTTCGGGAACACGGAGAAAGGGGAAAGGAGAATCGCTTGCCGCGCTTTTGGCTCGTTACAGTAGGTATACCTTTCGTTACGTCGGCTACTTTTAACGAGTAGAGAGCGGGAAAGGGAGAACGGTCGAAAATATAGGCGAGAGCAGAAAGCTGTATAGAGGTAATCCAAAATATATTACCGGGGCTTTGTACCTTTGTACGGCTCAACAAGCCCCGCCGGCGCTCGTCGACCGGGCGCGTGAGTCGAAACCTCCCTCTCGCTCTCAGCGAACAGCCGGCAAGTGTAGTGTTCGCTCGAAGGCTCGAGTCTCCGTTATTACTCGGCCGGGCATCGCGACGACGGCTGTCGGGTGTTCTGAGAAACTCTCCTCATCGTAAAAAAAGACTGGCCAACGCGATGTGGCGACACAATGAATTCATCAACGAACAATTAGAACGTATAGCGTAGATGACCCCATTCGCGTCTGTGGACCCCCTACCGACCAGTTTAACGATAAAGTTTATTTGGGTTGCTGTTCTTGCTGCTGATTAAACAATATGCTTAATAGTACAGCGAAAAAAGAGATAAAAATCAAATTTGCACATAGTTTCTTCATTCTTTTTATCATCGTTCGCGAAGCCCGTCTATGTATTATGTACGAAAAATATGGGAATAATCTCGATACCTGTGTGGCAATTCAAGTGCAATCCAGAAGTTTGCCGATTTTCTCCTACTTGTGGAAAAATGTGATTAAATATCTACGGTCGATGGTATGAGAAAAATTGCCATATTGATGACGCGCATGCGAAACGGAAGAAAGGTGAAGACGAAAGTTCGATGTTTCAGCACTAATCGAAGGAGGAAAGTAAAAAAGACGCTGCAATTTCTTGGTTGATGGATCTCTTTATCCATAAGAAATACAATAATAATAATAATAGCGGTAATAATTGATCGATCGCTGTTGATAATTGATGTTATTCTACGATATTCATTGATAATTATTAGGGATACATTGACGCGCCGTACCATTGTACTGCATCTGGTATTGGTACTACAGTACAGAAATGACTCGAGAGCGGCTTTGCATCAACGTGACAAAATTTACGGCCAATTGTTTTCCCCGCACGTGGGAACTACGGCTGCTTGTCGAACACTACACCGGCCAACCCGCAACGCATAGGTTCCATATCGATCGACATTGCGATTACAACGGCGCGGCGAGTCTCTCGCTTATGCGATTCTGCATCAACAACGCCGTCTATACGAGGCCGATAAATTATAAGCTTTCGCACCACCTCTCGACCCGATTTAATCCACATTAGACAAATTCTTCATTCAAATAACCTTTGCATACTAAAATCAATTCGTTGAATCGTTCAATGTTCAATCATCCGGCATAATTTCAACGTTCGAAGCTATGTGAAGCTATATATCGATTTACAAACTCGCGATGACGAAAATTTTTCGTTACATTTTTTTTTTTTTTTTTCTTTGAGGGTTCGACGAGGATAATATAAAATACAGAAAATATACCTATTATCGTCGCCCAGAGACGCCGGTCGAGTGATTTTTTTAACGACATTTCCCGAGGGCAAATGCTTGGAGTGGTTGGCAGCGTGTTGGAATCTCTGTGACGCCGGTAAATGCAGCGGCGGGAGCTTTCTATCGACATCAAAGAATGTCGATCCTCCTTCCCTGCTCGCGAATCCACCCGCAAACTACGCCCCCCCCCCCCCCCCCCCCTTCTCCTCGCCCTCTTTCTCTCTCATCGATGCCTAGCATAGTCGCCCCAACATCGCCATTATCAGTGCCTTCCAGTTATACTCTACCTATATACCTATATGTATCATATACCCCAGAAAACTCCAACATGCGCTTTTCGCAAAAATCTCGCTAGCCGTTCCCTCACTCCCGGTTCACCTCGGCCAAAGCATTCGGCGAACGCTGGAGCGCTCGAGTGAGAGGCATTTTTCGAAAATAATAAACCTCGAGTATTTTTATCGGCCACGGTCGCTGCGGCCGAAGCTTCATCGATTCGATTCTCGTTGCGATTCGGAGGTGAAGAGGGGGTGGAGACACTTGGTTTTTTTTCCCGTCTCTTTTACTCGCTCTGACCAGCTAACGCTCTCTTTCCAACCCGCGTTCTCAACATTTTTCTCCTCTTCGTACGATCAACTGGGGAAACTTGTACAACACCCCCTCCCTCCCTCTGCCACACTGCCCCTTTCCCGTTGGTTCCTACTCCACTTGCAACCGCATTCATCTCCGCAGCATCAGTCTCACTCGGTTGGCTCACCTTTCTCTCGTCGTTCGCTAATTAAAGACGGGGTTGACGCTCGTCCTCCTCGCTCACCCTCCCAACCTCCCTTAATATTCGCTCGCGCTCGACTTGCTCGAGGTGAAAATTTGCTCTCGCTTACTCGCCGAACTGGCAGTTCTAGTGGAATCGAGTTGAGAGATGGCGAAGCGAACCGTGACACACAAGCACTGGCAACGCGACCATCTCTCGTATAAGAGTTAACTCTATTTTGATTCTCGAATCCCGTAGACGAAGTGATGTTGCATGGATCCAGAGGTCGCAAGGAATCAACGCATCTGTACCCGAGCGGAAAGAGGGAGAGAGGAAGTAGCTACATCCGGAGAAAACGATGAAACTCGAAATGGTTTTGACGTTTTATTGTTCAAGTAATCAAACTATAGTATAACTTCCCGATTACTTGCAGAGTTAACGATCGAAAGGCGCGTAGAACCCGTTTTATTATCGGAATATACATATAAGGAGTTGTACAAAGTTAGGATTATCGTTTATCGATGTATCTTTAATGAGCGATTGGATATGCTTTGCAAATGTGAATATGATTTGGTTCCGAGGGTTGCGTATACGATGGAGTCGAGAAAAAAAAATATGGTCGTAGACTCCCACTGAGGGAATCGGATTTTTTTTTTCGTCATAAAATATATTAAGGGATGAGAAGGATGGGGATGAGGGAGGATGTCGGATAGTCCCTCGTTGATGAATAAAACTTTCATCCCTCTCAACCTTTGATGAACAAAAGTGAGGTTAAAGCTTTCTACGCATCGACGATTATTATATATTTTATTCACAGATTCATTCATGGAGAGAATTGTGTGCGGGAAATCGAACTTTTTTTTTCCTTGATCTGTAACGACCGGGATTCTCTTAACGAGATGAAATTCCAATGGGGGGAAAGTCGATGACTCGTTGAATTTTTCATATAACTCCCCAGAGAGATTCCTATCCGGTCCCCTGGACTTTTCGAGATAATTTCAAGCTGTCGATGTCGATAGTTTTTGTGTTTTTTTTTATTTCTTTCATACATTTCACGTCAAGGTGCTGAACTCTCTAGTCTCTCTTTCTCATTAATAAAAGCGTCGATAGAAAAAATAGTAGACGGATAGTGAGATAAGGATGGAGTATGGCGGATGCAAAATCTCTATTCTTCGCTTCTCTACTCGATCGACTCGGCCAACTATACTAACGAGGCGAAACTTGGTTCTTTCGTAAGCTCACTGCGCTGGAGAGTTTTTTTTTCCTTTGCCGCTCGCCCGAGGCAGCGGCAGCCTCCCCTGTGCTCTCTCCGCTCCTCGACGCTCTTGACTCGGTGAGCGGATTTCTCTCGATTTTTTTTTCTTCTTTTTTTCTTTTTTACCGAACTAAAAGCGACGAGACAAGTCGACGAAAGTTTGGCCAACTATGGGCGCACCAACTGAACGAGTCAATTTTTCATCGCTCTCGTCGAGTATCCCGAAGCTTGCTCCCGAGAGTCTACCCAGTTCTGCCGGGATATAATAATAAAGTTGACGTGAGTGAGAACAAGAGAGTAAAACTGCAGCAAGGAGTTTTGAACGGAAAGGGCAGAGAAGGAGCAACCACCGTCGTCGTTTTTCTCACCAAATGGAAAAATAAACGCTCGTTAAAGATTGTTTTTTTTTTTTTTTTTTTTTTTTTTTTTTCATTCACTCACGTTATATACAACTCCGAAAGCACCTAATATACTCGCCATTTTTGCAGTTGTGAAATATCCAATTTTCTTCAACGTTGTAGTAAGCGTCACCCTCTCATTTTGTCGTCATTTACTCGTCATCACTTCTTCTCGATTGACTCACGTATGATCGAGAGATTAACTCGACAGATTTTACTACGGGACTAAAACACGCATCATTCTGTATTATAAAAAGATCGCGCCACCGTCCGCGTCGCCGTAATCGGGAATCAATTATTATTTCGAGTTCGAAAATCAATTATTATTTTTTTACAATATCGCGAAGATAAGTTCATCAAGTCCGATGACTGACTTGATGATTCTTTAAAAATCGATTTAGATTCACCAGACCGTGTGTGGTGTACGGGGGTTAAACGTGTTGTAATGCGAGAGACTATATAGACATTAGTTGTGGAAATTGTAGCTTATCAGCTTCGATCGAGTAAAGCCATTGAATTCCTAAATATAATCCGATGAAGCTGAGCCTCGCGTGATATACTAATAGGGTATAGTGCAGAGAATCGGGAGTACACGGGTCACGAGCGCATCGCACCGCGAAGCGTCCCTATGCAAATCGCCACCGAGAGTGCGGTATCCCTCTCCTTTATGAACCGCCACTCCGGTGTTCTCCGTCTCTCAGCGTTACATGGCCTGCATCTGTAAATTTTCACTCGAATTCGATTGAATCGTCTCTCGTACAACGTTTCGCGAAAAGGAACTCCAAGACAGCTGCTACGTGATCCATTAGTACGATTTTCTATCGCGCGAACGAAAAATGTTAGATACGAGAGCAAAACCTTCATAGATTACCGATAGGGGTAGAAAACGCACAGATGTTTGCGGCCATTTTAATTATTATTTATCTCACATTTTTTCATATTTTTTGTCGATTATTTTTTGTGTTATTCCCAAAGTTTGCATTTCGCATCGTTTTACACGCTAAATCATTTTCGATTAACCCTTTTGTTTTTGTAACGATTATACGATATTGTTAAATATTACCATAGAAATGACAAGATCGATTTTTCATGGAAAATAAAAACATTGACGAAACGAGAACAAAAACGGATATTGATATACAAAATTCTGGAGCTGAAAAAAAGGGAAAAAGGGAAAACCGGAGGGCAAAGAAGGTACAAAGAGGATCAGAGGCGAGTCTACGCCGTGCGCTCGGTACGATATCGATCTCTCTCCGGGTACCTCGGTTTTACGCTAATAGCCGTTGGCTCGCTCGGGACACGGTGAGATTGCATTACGTACGGAGATAGGATATAGAGAGGAAAGTGCGAGTGCATCAGTAGGTTCGAATGGGGTTCTCGTTCTCTCGTGTCTGGAACCAGAATTCTCGCGGAATTTCGGGCTTCAGCGCCCGAGTGCCTATGAACGAGATAAGGATTACCACGTGATATAACGAAAGACCGCGTAGGCGATCGAAAACGGTAATCTCGTCGTTGCGAAGTTCTCCGCTTACGTGGCAATGATTAAAATTATTTATTATATCGCTCAATGAAATGTCTCAGATTTTGCAAGGATACCAAGCGAATGAAGATTAAGGAGCAGCAATTCCGTGTGAAATGCGAACTTCACAAAGTTTTTTCGTCTTTTTTCTCACTCGCGTCGCCTATATTCGTTATATTTTTCTTTTCCGTTAAGCATACACGGCGTTCGGTAAGAGGTTTACAAAAAAAATCAAGTAAATTTCCAAGAAATCTTCGCGATAATCGAAGACCTTCGAGAAAAGTAAAAATAGCATGAAAAGTATGGCAAAGTCGCCATTTAAGGGTAATAGAAAGAGAAAAACAGTCAAGGGACAATTTCCGAGAAATGACACGACTTCCAGGATTACTATAGACACCATCGCACTAAAATACTTGTTTCGAATTCAACAGATACACTGTCGTATTTAGGAAAACGGAAACTCGAACTCATCTGTAATCTCTGCGCGACTCGCGCGCGAGTATATTGATACAAATATTATTTAGCAGCATATCGCGAAAGGAAGAGATGACGAGGTGATGGAGACGGAAGAGTTTCGAAAGCTGAAGCCGCGAGACCGGACGAGTAAAGAGTTTATTATTCGAAGCCGTCGCGACAGCGTGAGCCTTCGGGCAATGAGATCTTGGAGAACAATTCATTGTTCCCCGAGCGCCGGTGCGTGGTAGAAAGACTGGTGAGAATGTGAGAGAGGGAGATAGTTCTAAGAGGATCGTGTAAGGGTGGCCCAACATCAGTGGCACCAGGCAGCAGCAGAGTCCTTTCGTTGCCGCGGGCCGTCTCTCATTGAATACACATGGGGGAACAATGTAGTCTGCACAATACCAGTGTCAGACGGAAATGACGCCGGGCGAAGGCAGAGGACCTGGATGAAGAAGAGACACGCACGGGAGCTTCGTTTGGGGGGTGGCGTATCGAATTGAGCGATACGAAGAGTGGTGTTAGTAGTAGTAGTAACAGCGCTCAGTAGCTGCGCCAGTATCGCCCGATTTATACACCAACGTGCATCACGTGTCGGGTAATTACGTATCAGTGCACGAGAGAAACCCGCGGTGTGATATATACGCCAACAGTGAGCAAGTGGAAGGGGAACTGAGGCGGCCAATTCGCTCGACGTTTCTCACACCCGCATCAAGTTGAACTATGTATGCCCGTTGCACTCTGGCTTCGTCGCGCTATATGTGTACCGTTTCCACAGTTACTCATTATGAAGCGCCGCTATATGCATAATTTATACACAGAAATTCACTGATAACCCAAATAGGAAAAAATATTTTTTTTAATTATCATCCTAATGAATTTTCTTTTTTTTTTACTTTTTTCGCAACATCGAACGCATCGCGGAAATAATTAGAAAATATTTCGCGTCAAATAGCTCGTCAACCTTGCATTTTTTCCCTCTGACATTTTTTTCAAATTATTCTTTAATTTTCCATTTCTTTTTCACTATCTTCTTCAGGAATATTACAGATATATATAAATATATTTATATACATAGAAATATCTATTGTACGCTGCAGCGCGGAAGATTTGTGGAATAATTCACGTGTGAAAAATATCTCGAAAAATTATAAAAAATAAATATCATCGAAAATTTGAAAATTTGTCTGGCAAAATCTCGGCGAGTATTCTTTTATCCCGCGTTACACGCATACTACTGTACCCATTACTTTGTTCCCGAAAAACGTTGGCCATTGTGATACGGATCTCAACGCTGCGGCTGAAGCATTCACGTACTCCGGAGTTTCCTGGATTTCAATGCGAGAATTAAAAGAAAAAAAAAATATTCCCCATCTCCCCCGCCGAATGGTCTCCATTGTTCCGGGGGTGTACAAGGGCGAGAATATAACGACGATCCCACCCCCCCCCCCCCCTCCCCCTCCTGCCGCTCGTTGCCTTGTACGCGTGCTAACCGAGACGAGAAAAATACGAATTTCTTCCAAGGATATGAATACCATCTAAATCTTTTCACTCTGTGTATCGCATGTACGATTATAATACCTCATATATATGTATATATATGCATATATATACTCCTTCTGCGAATAACGGCGAAGATAGCCGCATCACGTACAGCAATGCCAAGAGAGTGAGCGAGAATACCGAAAAGATTACAGTGCGATACGTTTTATTTGTGCAACGAGACCGAGAGTGTCACCTTGCGCGTTTACCGGATGTTATAGACCGAGAAAAGCGAAAGAAAGATTCCTATCTATCCGCTCGTTCGACGTTAGGTTTGGTACCCCCTCACGTTCGTTCTTCGCACACGACCGTGGTTTCGTCGTCGTCGGGTTATTTGCTCGAGTAATCTTTCTATCCGATTCCTTTCGCTTTGTAGAAGCAGCGGAGAAGCAACGGGCGCCCGGTAGCACACCGAGGAGAGGAGCCACGGCACGAAGGAGCAATATCGTACGTTGCCAGGCGCCCGTTCACAACCCCCCGGGACTTTGCCCCGCGGATCGCTAGACTCGGCTTTACTCTTTCTTCCTCTATTTGCCTCCCTCGTTCGTTGACTCGTTTTTCTTTTTTTCTTTTTTTTTTTTCTACTTTTATTATTTTCTTTTGCTTCTTCCTCATGCCATTTCTCATGGTTCATGAACGATTTTTCTTTCATTCTTTTCCGCCTTCTCTCTCACAGTTTTTTCTTCCGATAAGATGTCACTTATCGGTTGAGCGGAGTTTCATCGTTGTTCGCGGCAATAACCCTGCAGTGGCAATGGCATTAACTTGTACCGTATATATACCTCATAAATTTGCTATGACCCCCACTTCCGGTTGGTGCCTCGATGTATTCGATAATCAAATAAATGCACTCAGGTATGTCGATAAATACTCCTCAAAGTTACCCGACGAGAAATGATTACTCGCGGTACTAATGGAGACGAGACTAACGAAAAGTGTTGTCTGATACGCGCGCGTACAACGACAAACTTACCGGGTAAAACTCGTCGTGCAAGTGAAAAGTTTCAGCGGGCAATGCCCAATGAAAGAGGAAAGAACCCCAGTGAAAAGGCCTTCTTAAGCCATCCCTCGCGAGAACCTTGCGGGGCGAAGTAATCGTCGTGTCAGCGTCCTTTCAAGTTCTCCGCGCTCGAGCCCCGATCTCTCTCGACGGTGCATCAGTCCGTCAAGTGCCATATATCACGATGCATCTCGAGTCAGAGGACACAGACAGTCGGACAAAACTCAAGCTGCTTTATACGTGTATTGTCTACGGAGTTATCGATTTTGACGAAAAAGCTTTTTGCGAATACGATTTTTTCGCGGAAAATCGTTCACTCTCTTGACGATTATTTCGAAACAGACGAAAAGAAAAAGAAACTTCTACGAGATATTCGTTCACTCTCTTGACGATTATTTCGAAACAGACGAAAAAAAGAAACTTTTACGAGATATTGAAAGAGTGAACTCCGCGTTGGACTGTAAATCCTCATGGTATTTGCTTTGCGTCATGATACGGTACGAAGTTGCGAGTCCTGTCGACTTTCCGAAAGTCTACGACAGTTTTACCCCGGCAACATGTGTTAAACTCGGTGCTAAAGCGAATAGACGACACCGAAAGACAGCTCGGTATCAGCGATATAGCATTCGAAGGAAGAGCGATCCCACGGCGTCTCTCCTATTTCCGGTATCCGTATGACGCGCATCGCGGATAACGGCGAAGGTAAAGCGAATGGATGGGGAGAGGGATGTGTTTCAGCTACGCGTTTTCTTGTTGTCGTCGTTGTATACAACATGACACTCTCCTCGCCTCCGGAGCCACGACGCCGGGGCTTCACTCACCGGAGAAGAAACTCTCGCAACCCTCTCGCGACGCGAAGAGAGCGTCGTATCGAATTTGTGTCACGGCCACTCGAGCGCGTCACGACTCCTATGCCACTATCACCAAAATATCCCGAAGCCAAGTTAAGGGTGCAACGTAACGCTTGTCTGAAATTCGAGACAGAAACCTCCTTTCTTTTCCGTCGTCACAAAAATTGTCTGGACGCGGAAATATTGATTTTCTTTATGTTATCATCTGACGAGAAAAATATGGGAATTTTATCTATATTTAGTTTGGTATTTGACATACTTTCCATCATTTTGACAATTTTTCCCCTATGAAAGTGTTACCAGATAATTGTATTTCGTGCGCTGCACTCGAGTCTGAGAAGCGCTTGAATCGAATATTAATATGTTTTATCATTCGTTCAGCAATATAGAAAAATGAGCAAACAGCCGGAATATTGTTTAATATACTGTTGGGAAATCAGTACCATATCATTTCGACGATTATTGCCACAAAACTGCTTCTGTATACATAGCCATTGTTCGCATACGAATTCACCGATTCTCGCGAGTAACAAATACTGTGGACGACGAGTGTTTCGATATCGTTCGTGACGTTATCTCCACGTAGATCTTTTCTTCGTAATCTTACAAAGCGTTGAGTATACAAAAGTGGGAGATAATAAAAGGGTGAGTGAATCGTTTCCGTGGAAAAGTGGGTTTTCGAAAAACGAAAAAAATGTAAAAAAAAAGGAAAATAGATGGTTTGATAGCGAGGCTAGTGGATCGGAGAAGACGCGGCAGCAAGGCACACGCTTAGGAGTGTAGAGGAGCGCGGGTTTCAGAGAAAACACGTATACAACGAGCCCTCGTTCGAGGGGGGGATGAATAGCGAGAAGAAAGATGTACGAGGGAGGAAGAAAGATCGTCGAGAGCGTAGGTGATGCAAAGGAGGAACGGCGCCGGCACAACGGAGCCGGTGGAAAAAAGAAAAAGAGTCGAGAGAGCAAAGGCGATAGAATGACGGTAGCGGAACGTTACGAAGAAGGAAGGCAAGACGAAACGTTGAACCATCGACCCAACGGAGTCGAGTTGAAGCTCGTTATACCCTTCTGCAGGATGCATCCGCCGCGTCTCTTCGCCTGGATCACCGGCGTGCGTATCGTCGGAGGTCGTAGCATCAGGGAGATTTTACCTACTTGCACTTGGCGACTGTGCACTTGTATATTCACAGTGTATCATCTGTGTACACATTGCTCCGTCTTCTGTATACGCGCACGATAGAGCAAAGAATCAACGTTGTCGTGAACGCACACAACACACGGTACGGTTGTGTTATACACGGTGAAAAATTATTGATATCCAGAGTAAGCGAAGTTTCCGAGGGGAGATTGTCAAGAAGATGAACGGATCGAGGCAGGAAGCAGAAGCGACGGCCGCTGTATCGTCGGATAAACGTGTGTGGGCGGACGGGTCGGCACTCTCGTAAACGAGCTAATCGAGACTGTGACGTGGCAGGCTAAAAATTATTAATACTCGTTGCTCATTTTTTTTTAATATCTTTTGAAAAATGGTAATCGTCGTTTTTTAGATCTAATATTAAGAGGTGGGGGGAAAAGTGGAGATCCAACGGTGTTAAACAATAAAACGTGTCTTGTTTTTTTATTCATCAACGAAAAAGGATCGTATCGCAAAATCGTCGGATTCCTTTCGAGACTACGAGACAATACAGTTATGCATTTATATCATAATTTTTTTATGATGGAATATCGGACAATCGGATATGTCTCATGTGTTATAAGGGAAGGCGAATACTCCTCCCCTTCGAAAGCATGAAAAAATTCAAAACAGTCTTGGAATATTTTTTTTTTCGCGAAAACAAAGCCTTCGAAAATAAGAAAAAATTCCAGACGACATATTTCCTCGCGGATCTATTTACTGTCGGATGAAACCCGACATCGATTTTGCCTCAAAGTCCATCGAGGTATTTCGATAAAATTGAGAAAAACAATAGTGCTTTTCGTTTACGTCGTAACTCGACCACGAGGGCGGCAAAGGTGAAGTGAAAATACTTGAGTTAAACGAAAGGGTACATGCAGTTTCTCGAGTCCGCAGGATTACGTAATACTAATAGCCACCATGAGGATGTCTCGCATTGCGATGCACAGCGTACGTAAAAAGTAATAGTGAGGGCGTTGTTGGGAGCCAAGTGCAGGGGGATGTGTGTACACCCAACTATCCCTTCGGACTGCATACACGCAGCGGGGGCAACACGGCGAAATGTAAAAAAATTTCCTCTTCCACAGCGCCCGTTGGAATTTTCCCAGACGAACAGAATGGCTATGCCAGCGTCCATACATGCACCGCGAATCTCTCCCGGCCAATGGAAAACGAGGAAAATTCCACACTGCACATAGCATTGCGCGAAACCGTTGCGAACCATTTTAACAACGCGAAATGCACTCGTTCGTTCTATGTTACTAACAATTTTATTCAGCACGAGTAAAAGAGAAGGAGAACATAGTAAAGGCAGAAATATAGCCCCGTGCGCAACCAAGTCGTCAATTATAAAAAAAAATAAAATGAACGTACAACCACAATACTACGAAGATTTGTCATGCATATTCCGCGATCTCTGGCGCAATATAACAAGAAAAAATGTCTCCATCCCGCGTAGCATTTCTCGAAAAAATTATCAGAATTAAAAACGATGTGCCATTAATCGCATTTTCTAAATTCATCAATTATTGCCATAAAACAAAAAAAATATTATATTTCGCAGTAAAAATGCAAAGACTCGGTCACGTCTCGAAAAAAATTTCGCTTGCGTCGTTAAACCGCGTTTGGGTATAGCAGGACAAGAGGGTGAATGGCGAAAGGGCAGCAACCGGCGAGGTGTGTCCGAGCAGCCGGTGAATATTAAAATGTAGAATAAGAAAAAAAATCCTCTCTCCAACCCCCGAGTGAACAAACGAACGTTACTGTAGTATGTAGAAGAGGAAACGAAAAAAAAAAAAAAAAGCCAAAACAAAAAGTCTAGCGAGGAAAATCGAGAGAGGGAGAGAATAGGGAACCTTTTATGCGCCATATCCGTGCGATATTCAGCGAACAGCGGAATGGCTCTCAGCGAGAGCGAACCGACTGGAGAGAGAACGACTGGCGTCGTAAAAATGCTCTGTGTGCCATTTTGTTGTCACGGGGTACCTGTACAATAATAGTCCATACTGGGAACGAGCGGGTGTACGACACAGTCAAAATTTTATCCGTCGCTTGAGAAGCCACGATAGGAGGACCGTATATTATCACAAATATAATTATTATTATCACGACGGTTATTATTATTATTATTATTATGACTGTTAGAGAATAATATCTAATTGGCTTCCGGTTGAACGCGTATTAAAAGAGCGATAGTTCTTCTTTTCTCGAACGAATGTCTCAATCAAAATGGGTTCAAGGAAAAGGAAGAGTGGTATAAGTATATAGCGTGAGGGAAGCAAGTGTGAGATGTCGACCCTGACCTCGTCGCATTGTTCGGCAACTCTCTCACACTCTTTCTCTGTCCACCACAACAGCCCGAGATCTTTCCTCTTTTCCACGTCGTAGCCGTAGCCGTCGTCGTTCGATTGCGATGGTCTGAACTCTCCACGGTCACGGAAAGATCGCTTTCTACCGTCTCTCGTCGTACTATCAGCGCGCAAATCTCTTCGATTTACATCATTTTTACTACACTACTTTTTTTAGCATACGCGACAGATTTTTTTTTTCTACGAAAGAAAATGGACAAATTTGGTTGGTTTTATATTATAGCTTTCGAAAATAGAATTGATAAGATCGTCTTTTTCAACCCCCGATTGCCTGTCGAAGCAATAAGATGGGAGTTGTGCGTTTCACGGAAACGACCGATTTCGTTGGTCGGTATGTTTTTGAAAACGGCTAAAAATTACTTAACAGAATTTGACTTCCGTCTGAAAAAAAGAGGGAAATAACAATTAATTATTCACTCGCCATAGTCGTGCGATCTCTTCGTCATTGAATACGGAAATCTCAGGACTATAACGCGGAATTTATTATTTGTTATTTCACAATTTTTTTCAGCCGGAAGTTTTCAATTTTTGGTAAAAATGTTTTTTCTAATTAGCGTTTAGAGCTTTGCATAGAGATTGCCGAGTGTAACATGAGTTATTTGTACTTTCTAGGTATGCATATTAGTCGTAGGTTGCGGGATAGCCGCGTAGTAGTAGAGTAGTCTTTCTCGATCCGTCTTCTCTCGTTTCCCAAGCCGGGCGAGAAGCTGACAGCAGCAATAGAAGCTTCCTTGCCATGAGCCATACCGTGAGCCAACTCGAGGCACGTGACCCCTGCTAGAGCCCCGACTTGGGCGAGACAATGCAAAACACTCCTCGTCGTACAGCTTGCAGGAACGGGTGGAGGGGGCGATAGCACGTGTTCTACAAGCCACTCTCTACTCTATTCTACTCTCCATTCGCCTCGACTTGACGTACATCCGCAGAGGTACTCTCCTAAGCCTGTGTACACCACGAATACACATAGTTTACGTATAGTATAACTCCCGAAAAAGCGTTTTGCACTTTGACAATATATGGCTCACCCTTTTTCCCTAACCCTTTGGTCCCTAAAAAACATCGCGCGTTACGCCAATTCTAAGAAAATGGAGTTCTGCTGTTTTTCAATATATCATATATAAACTATATATATATCGCTTTTTTTTCAAATCTGAAAATAACAGACGTAAGATTGCCGAGAGAATATGAAAATTCAATCAAATGATTGCTCCGTTGCAGTGATAATAGCGAGAAAACTTGACTATGATAATCTAAACGAGGAGAGTGGCGAAAACGTGAGATAAAAAACGAGTGTCTTGTTTCGCGTTTGATATGGAGATTTTCTCGAGCCGTAGTCATTATGAATTTATTAATATAGATGCACCGGATGGTAAAAAAAAGGGCTTTTGGAAATTTGTTCAGAGTACGAAATTAGCATGTTCGCTTCCACCCCGATAAATTTTGACTTCTACGTTCGTCGGATTCGTTGCAACAAACAAAAAAATCATAACACTGTAAATACCGAAAATCCTCGCTTTTCAAAATGAAAAAAATCATATATGGATTTTTTTGCATATGTCAAAGTCTCTGTTGTTTGCAGATTAAAATTGATGTTTAATTTAGTTTCAGCGTGAAAAAAAAAAAATTTTAAATGCTTTCGTCAGGAATTTTTTGAACCTTTTTTTTTTAATGCAATATCGTCGCGAGACATACATTTTTGTAACTCTGAAACAAAATTCGTGTCTCGTGTATCATCGTTCCGTGAAATGTAATATACATTGAAATTTCTCGTGGTATAATTGGAATCCAAATGTATCGTTGTTAAAAAAGAAAATATCGAAAATCGCAACGAAATGATACGAATTTTCGTAAAACGAAAATATCGAAAAGCGCAACGAAATGATACGAATTTTTGAAAAACGAAAATATCGAAAAACGCAACGAACGAACAAAATGATACGCATTTTCGAATATACGAAGCCACAAAAAAAATGATTTCATCATTATGTGTTTTCAACCTTTTGCTCTTTACAGGATTTAACCTGACGTTACATAAAATTCTATCTATATAAATGTGTGATTGAAATACTCGAATGTTCACTGAAGTTGTCTCGAAGAATATACAGCGCGACGACAAGATCGAACTCTCTATGCGAGTAAAGCGTAAAAAGTCTGTCGTAAATTGGTAGCGGCTGAGGGTTGTTCGTTGAATATATGAGGTGTTGATGATAATCGATTTGATAGTATATTACGGCACGTAACATCAGTCGAGAGAGGGAGATCGAGTGAGAAAAGAAGGATAGAGGAAGAGGAGGAGGTTCGGCCTCTCGTCTCTTTCGGTCGCGCAGGGAGGCGGCGGGGAGCTGTCTCAACAGGATAGCGTCGTGGCCGCCCGGAGCACTCTCGGAAGATGGATAACGTAATTCCGTTGGAAACTCGTCGTCTCCGATGCAGGGTAGTGTTAGTCGAAGGAGAAGTGCCAAGGGCCGAAGGATAGTGTGCGCTCTCGCGGTTACTCGAGATAGTCTGACACTCACCGACGCCACTCCCTCGGTGCGATCGTTTCGCCACACACTGCCGGACCGTCGGAGGGGTTGGTCCAAGTATTAACAATTAATATCTCTTGTACCAACGTCACGTGCAACCAGAATTGTTTGCCGCGTGAAAAAGGATTATTAAATTTGTAACAGCGGGAACGATCTCGTCGCCCGTAACGATATATGTGTAACGTTATAGTCTACGGAATAGTATCGTAGCGAAAGCATGGAATATCGTTCGGGATATACAGAACGTTACAGAGGTTTTACGAGTGCCGTAAAGCGCCCCGACGATTGACCCTAAAGCATCGTCATAGCCATAGAGGGTGAGAAACGGAGAGACGCGAGAGAAGGATCATTTCCCGCCGAGGGAGCTCGGCGCTCGGAGCTCGGATATGCTAAAGTAAAACTCGAAAGCTTCAACTATCTCTGTATAGCACACGACCGGGCCTCGGGGAAGGGATCGAGACGAAAGTTAAGTTGGCAGCACGTATACCGGATGAATTTTCACAGTGAGCCTTCGGTACCGCAGCTACACTGCTATGCTTTACGAATGGGAGCGTACCTCTCGCTCGAGCTACGAATCAGTTTTCTCCAGTTTATATTCATAACGAATAAATTATTCAAAGGGCGCTCGCGAGATTCGTAGCCTCGTCACGTCTATTCGTATTATCCACATAATCGGAGAACGTGCCAACGAACGAAGAAGACGCGCTCAAGAGATAGGACGATAGTTGAAGGTAATAGTAGACGAGTGGCCAAGTCCGCGGCAAGTATTTTACCTCGATATAGCGTACTTTTCAACGTTTCCATGCGTTACCGGCTTGAAATCGCCTTCTCTTATATAACACTTCAACCTCGTCGCTGCTTCGATCTTTTTGCACGTCGTTCGATATCGTGCCATTTTTCCTCTCGACTAAAATCGAACAACGTAGACGCTGTACTGTACCCCACTATCTCTCATTCTCACGCGCCATATTCTCATAAATTATCATTAAACTCCGACTAACAAGATGTGCGCCAAGCCCAACGTCTCACCTGGATAGTTTAATCCAAACTCCTCCCTTCTTCGGGCTTACAGAGCGCACACCGAGGCACACGACCCTCATTCCCCGAGGGCCGAGGTGCACCTACCTATCTACTTATACCTAATTTTACACAACGTCCCCGTTGCCGACGGAGACAACCCGATTCAAGGTTTACTTGGCCATTAAAATATTCCATCAAGCGAAGGTGGGCGGGTAGGAGTCGCAGAACGCTTCCACGGTGAGATAGAGAGATGGACAAAGGGGATTTAAACTGTATAAAACGAAGCTGTGCGATAACCGTGGTATAAAGAAAGGAATCAAGTGTTCACGGTCTTAAATTTCGCGAATACCATTCGTCGAGACCCCCGGAGACTGTTCGAGACATCGTTAACCCTCCGCTCTTCCACCTCCGCCTCCTTCTCTTCTTCTTCTTCTTCTTCTTCTTCTTCCTCCTCTTCTCCGGCTCTTCTTCTCTACTTCCACTCCTTGTTCACCTCAGCCGAGTGCGAGTCTCGGATTTAAAAGGATTTCAGATTCCAAGTTATCAGCGAGCTCTGCTTTCGCTCGTCTCGCTTCTCTTTCTCTGCTGCACCTGCGGAGCAGCAATTAGTACGTTTCTGCAATCTACCATCCGGAAACTCACCCCTCCCCCCACCCTGCCTTCTCTTTCTCTCTATCTCTTCCTCCCGCTTCTTCCTTCTCGCGCTCGTGACATTCGCGAAGCTTACTCGGCGAAAGGATTGCCGAGCGAAACGCTTCCGACGAGAGAAAATTACGCGAAGCTCGTTCGAGCTTCTGTTCGCTCAATCATTTCATTCTCGTATTTCGAGATTCTGAGATCTATAACACACCGTCGGACGATTTCGTGTCGAAACAAATTTAAACAAAACTCCTGCGATTTTAATAAGTATTCAAATGTGCGAGTAACGTTTAACGATCTTTTGTAAGTCGACGGAACGATGCACTGTGAAAATAATTTATTTTCAGTTAACGAATTAAATAAATCGTATGGAATCATATGGTTTGATATCAAACATATTTTTCGGCTCGACTAATATTTGTTGACAATAACTAAACATTTTTTACCGACAAATAAACGCTTTTTTCAGTGTATCCAAAAGATTGCGTAATAACGTATTCGAATAATTTCCAACGGAATAGCATTGGTGCAAAAGAAATTTATGATATTTTTGTAACGTTGCGGTGGCGGATAGCTGTTGTATGTATACAAGATTTCGTAATATATGACGGGTCTCGGCGAAATGTTGGCAATTAGTCATCACCGGAAGGACCAGTTGCGAGGCATTTTTTTTGGAGAGAGTGGAAGATTTCTGGTTGCAAAAAACATCGTGGTTTTGAAATTCGCTGTCAGCGATGGTCCAAAACCCTACATAAACGATGAATGGTCCAAAAGTAAAACAATGATAACACCCTGCAACCGTCAGGACGACGAAGAGCGGTTCTTTGCCTCTGTTTTGCCGAATGATATGTTGTTTGTCAACGAATAGGACCGTTGATAAAAAAGCCATATCAATGAAATATATTCATCCAACGATCGATTATTGGCTATGAAAACTGCTAAACACGATTTTTGTTGGAAAGTTATGCATCTCAATGTTTGTTTAAAAATGTAGAATAATTGGTAGCGATTTTAATTGTATGTACCCTTTAAACAATAAGAAAAAAGTTTGTTTGTAGTTAACAAATGTACGATTGGATATCAGTATTTAAATATGAGTATAATACGAAATATACGCGTATTTAAATACGAGTATTATACGATATAATGCAGTATATATCATTGGTAAAGCGTTCTTGTTCACGAATAGCGATCGTGTGTGTGTCGATCAATTGTTACGATGTTCCTAACTGCTGTTTTAAATTCAGCAATCAAAAGCCGAAACGATTGAAGCTCATTCGCGAGCGCATATTAACAAATATTGATGAGTTTCATTCGGTACCAATGAAGTATTATTGAGAATATTTGTTAACTACGAATATTTGTTGACTACAAGTTAACTCTTTATACTGAGTTATATATAGGCGAAACTCAATGAATTATACTTTTTTTTTACGATTAAAACGCTAATTAACGTTTTTTGGTTCGGGTTATTTTCTCCACTGTTCGTTAAAGGATTATATTGTTGATACACCATCGTAAAATTCTCGCATTACGAACGGCAGGCTGATAGATAAAAATGTTAATTGTTTATTGCTCGTGGAAGCTATAGATTATAATTTCATAGGCGACAAGCAATACGAGGATTAAAGTTTTTACTATAAAAATGGCGAAATTGCAATTTTGTGAGAAGCTATTTCACCCCCGCCGCTCAATGTCCGTTAAAGGGTTAAAATACACGGCATACTCTCGGAAAAGCTTGGCGTTTCACAGAGGCAGGTTAGCAGATAACAATTTTTATAGTTTGCTGCGAGTGTTTCAGGTATATGTATAGATATATAATTGTACGGGCGACAAAAGCTGAATCGGACACCTGAGCCAACAGCAAGGCACTTTCTGTCACTGGCCATGTGAAACTTTGGACTTTTCACGTCCGAGTGTCTCACATGCTGCTGACCGTTATACATTGATAACGACCCGGTATTTCGCCGAAACCACCAAAGGTCGTACGTAATAACCATTTTTACAAAATCGCCGAAACATTTTATTTATCTTCAATTCGATACTATTTATTTATCGTCGCGATGTATTTTTTTGTACCCTCCATCAGATGAGGTAATTTTCTAGTTTACTATAATGTAGATATCCCCGGGAAATAACAGCTCACGGAAAAAGGTTCAAACGTTTCGAAACGTTTCGAGATTCATTGATATTCCGAATGCGTCGGATTGAGAGAGTACCGAGAGTAGTTATCAATTGAAATCGAGTCGTAGTTCCTTTTTTTTTTGTTACTTCTTTTCTCCCTCGCATTTTCCCTGTTTTGACTTGCCGCTGCCGCTGCCGCTACCGCTGCTGCTGCTCTGCATACGTATATCGCTTGAGAGGTTAACGAACCCCCGGCGGCGAACTCGAGAACAATTCTTCCGAATTCTCAATGGTACAACCCCACTCTCTCACGTTCCTCCCGACAACCTCGCCGAGTTTTGTAACGTTGCCAAAAATTAATGGGAAAACGAATAAAGCTGACGGAACTCGAGCAATGAACGTACGATTAATTATTCTCGAACATAAAGCTGTACGTCATGTTTTTTTAATATTAAAAAAAAAAACAGATTGGCAGTTTGGATGCTCCGCGCAAAGGAAAGAAAACAATAGTTTGCCGCTCTACTGAAATATTCGTGTCAATGCGAAATATACTAATCGGTTGATTCCCTCGTAATGTTCTCGATGATTTTGCGATTCGAACGAAAGCGCTGTCAAAGGATCATCGAGATTGGAGTAAACAGCTTAACGAGAATTGACTCACCGGCTATGATGAGACAGCTGGCAAGCATCCTCGAGGCCGGTCTTCTTCCTTCTTTCTTCCTTCGTCTCGTCGATGCACTTTGACGATGATATTTTCGACGTGAAAGCCAACGGAGAGTTTCAATTAAAACTTAGCAAAGCCACCGAAAGTGGAGAGACTCATGCGGCAACTTTTGGTCTCTCCTTACGATGTTTTACTGTCGAATATAACGAGAAAAAAAAGAATAATTCACGGATATTCGAGGAAATGAAAAAAAAAAAAACTAAGGAAACTTGTCGAAACTCGTGCGCGTGTGAATGGCGAGATTGACGAAGCATCTACCGTTAAATACTATATTCTCGCATACATTCTCGGGCAGGTGGAGAAGGTCTACTAGTAGTATTGCCTCCCGGCACACACCGGCTACGACTGATCGCGCTCACGAAGCCTCGCGGCAAGCGGCGCACGCGCATCAACCCCCCAGCGCGAGCGTAGGGTGCTCTGCCGGCTACACTAGCCTCCGATGTGCACACGCCATCGTCCGATATAACCCGCGCCCTCCGTTTCCTTCCTTCTCGCGAATATAACAGTGGGTGGGAGTTCTCTGATGGCTGTAGCTCGTTTCCTTCACTATAGACAATAGGCATGGGATGAAAGAAGAAGGGGGCACAGACCCGTCGAGAGACGAGACTAGTTGAGGGCAGTAACCGAGATGAAACGAGACACAAGAAATAAGAGAGAGCTTTCTCAGAGATGCGCGGTACACATTTTTTCTTTCTTTTTTTTTTTAACAGTCCGAGTTTCCATCACAACCTTCCGTTCCATCCAATCTATGTCGTTTCTGTTACTCGTTCTATCCTGAACGACGGCAAATCCTTCTCGATTCTCGTTATATCTGACGGTCTCCAATAATTATAGTTACTCTTTCATCAACGCCAAGAATTTTAAGATTCAGATCGCAACGAACCGGAAGTAGTTACTACCATGATAATAATAATAATGATAAACTCTTCGACGAAAGAGGAAAAAAAGAAGTAGAGGAGATGCTTCACCTTTCGAGAAGGTGAATCGGGCTTAATGCGATAAAAGGCACAGTCTCCGGGGAACGACGGGGAATCGATCGATCGCCAGAAACTCGCGGCATCCCTCGTTGCTCTTCGCCATCGTCATCGTCGATGGTGAAAAATCGAACAACGTTCAATTACGCACTATACTTGACGACGGTAAACTCTCCCTCGTTCGTCCCCTAGCCTCGCCGCTATTGGCTTTCTTTCCGTTCCTCTTATTTGTTTTTCCCGTTCGTTACCGGAAGTTTGTACGCGGATTGTAGATCTTCGTTTTTTTTTCTTCGGATTAAACGAAGAGACGCGGTAGATTTAAAAAATAAATATCCCTCAAAAATATATAGAAGTCCGACGGATATCGAAAATTTCAATCGACAGACATAAAAAAAAAAGTTTGTTGCAAATCCATGAAAAAACTAATGGATTGCCGATCGTTTGTTTCATCTTTCTATTTTCGTCTTTCAACCTCTCGATTCTTTGGTTTTTTTTTTTTTTTTGTTATTCTCGCTCATCTCCCTTGGGTTCTCGGGGCGAGTCTCAAGCGACGTAGCCCACCGTCTCTCGTGCGATATTGAAAATGCACTGTGCGTGGTGGATATATACAGAGCGAGCGCCGGAGAGTTCTCGAGTGGAAATATATTTATGCGGTTGATAGAAGGCGAGCATAGCGAGCGTAGCGAATCGAGAACGAAGAAGGAAGAGAAAGGGAAAATGTACGCAAGGGGATGGGCGGGTTTTCCAAGGTAGTACGTGCACGATTGTACGAGAAAGCTCCCGGTCCATCGAGCACGCGACGACGAAACACGGCAAGCGAATGGGCTCGCAACGGGCACGATCATTCCGAGATTCTGGCACTGATGTTCACGAGCGAATTGCTCGCTGGAAAACGAAACGATTCTAGCCGTGCGTAGCTTTCTCTCTCCCAAAAATAAACCGAAACCACACAAGGATAAAAAATGTAACGAGTGCGGATGGAGGAGGAAAGAAGTAATAAGAGACGGAAGAATGCCGAGTAGATATACATATAGATTGAGATAAGAAAAGGCGAGATGGACACATACGGAGACAAGAATGGACCAAAAGTGAGAATGAATAGTAAGTATATCCGAGATAAAGAAAAGGGGTAGCTGAGCCGAGTGGGAGATAAACGGGTGTGACAAGGGAGAGCGAGATACTCGCGAGTTGTAAACGCGAAGCGAATAGGTAAACGAGAGATGCATTCAAGGGGGGTGACAAGTTTCGGGACGGAGAGAAGGAATGAAAAAAAGAAAAAAGCGAAGCGACGAGGGAGGGACGGAGCGCAAGAGAGAAATGAAGAGGGCGAGTTAGCATGGCTCGCCGACTGAACCGAGACGGCAGCAAGGAGCAGTACGTAGAGGAGAATAGATGCAGTCACCGTGTCCGAGAAGGTCGTTAAAACCAGACCCGGGGCTACGCGAGCGTACCAACTCGCGAGCAGCCATCACGGAAAACCTTCCCCTATACACATATACTCGCGTATATAACCATCGCCACTAACGTAGACAAACCCTATCCTCGCACTCCTCTCATTCACCTATTGTTTCGTCAAGTGTGACGCAAAAGACCCCCCCGTTCTATAACGGGGCTATTATAACCGGCTGTTGATATTAATAAGCTAATAAGAGTTCCCCCGATGGCTTGCGCATCTCCCTTGTAATCCTATTCTTCTTTACTGCTCAATTTTATCTTTTACGGCATCGAAATTGCCAAAGTTACAGAAGTTTGCGACAAAAAGCTTTACGAAATTATTGCATTTCAGGCGCATCGCGGATTAGTCGAGTATTGATTTTTTTTTCTCGAAATTTCATTAATTTCGCGACATCTTTTACCCGCGAACAATACAATATAATGACCAATAAAAATCCTAATACGTCATGTATACCATGTAAAAAAATTATACACCAATCATTGTCGATTGATATTATCAAGCAACAGTTTCCAATAATGTTATTATTATTATTATTATTTTTTATTTTTTTTTTCATAAATACGAACGCGTCTTGATACAACATTTTCGTAAAACCCACACTGCGCGCTACTGCAACTTTGACTGTCGGGAATATTGCCAACAAAATGGTTTCCGGATATATACCGCGTGCACGGAGTACCTATACCTATCGTAGAAAAGTTCCATAAAGTCTATACGCTGGGGACCGGGACGCCGGGGCTCTCTTCTTCCTTGCGCTGTATCTATTTATCAGTTGAGCGATACTAAAGGCAAAGAAAAAAAATAAAAAAATCTCGTGCAGCGTTGGTGTCTTCCTTGCAAATCCCTCTCGACGTGTCTTAGCGAAGGCAAACTCGCCGGTGTGCGAATAAAGCTTGAAGGACTCTGAAGCTCTTGTTCCCTCGAGATTCTGCGCTGATTTCGCTCGGGTTCGCGCGATAGCCGAGTGTTCACTCGAGGAACGGGGGCTTGTGCATGGGATCCACCCGTATGTGGATGCAGAGAGAACCGACCTCGGCCGTTGCCGACACGAGCCAATCCCTGAGCAAATTGCTTGGGTAATCGATGCCACCCCCGCATCCCGATCTTGGAATTCCATTCCGAGATTATATACGTACACGTGGTGCTCCTGCTACGTTTAATTAGAACGCAACGCCGGGGCTTTGGCACTGTTCGCTTGACCGTCTGTCGATGCGGACACTGCAACGATTACTCGGCCTCGGTGAACCCGGGGAGCCCGGGTTCGTTGTTGCAATATGCGGATAAATCTATGGAAATTTCTTGTTTGTCCGGTAAAGAGGCAAATACGAAATTCGCGTCAAACGGAGACGTTATCCAACTGAGGGTAGAGGCAACCGTTGCCCAGTGGACTCGACTGGAAACCATTAATTAACGATCATCGGACCGTATTAGTTTAATTACCGTAAAAGCTGAACGAGCCCTCGAGGTTAAATCCGTGGGGATGCCGCGAAGTAGATAGACACGAATCTGATCGTCATGTGGAAAGAATAACTACCGGTGGAAGAGAGTCGGGTATAGAAGTAAAACCTATCTTGCGAAGGGAAAATCCACCTCATGCGGCCTTCCAGCGTACACCATCCCTCATCCCTCGCTCTCCGGTACGATTCTGTTAGATAAGTTGCTCGAGAAAGCGAGTTGGAAGGCTTTGCTTCGGGCAAACGAGACACCGGGCTCCTGAAGTCACAGAGAAAGCTCGCCCCCCGAGTTTCCGTCGAGGTGCACAGATGGTCGGTAGAGATAGGCCACGTTGGAATACGGAAAAGCGGGAGCGCGCGCGCGCAACGAGTTACGTCAAGAGTCATAATTAAATTCAGATTTCGCAGGAAACCTGCAAAGACGAAGAAGAGAAAAAAAAGAAAAAAAATGAAGGCCCGGATGGCGAGTAGACTGGTGGGGATGAGGTTGGACGCCGAAAAGATTTTGATTTTTTTTTTATGTCACGCGTACAGATAACACGAGGGGCATTAAAGTCGAATCAATAAAACTATACTGAGACCTATAAAGATATTATTATAATTCAATGATTTGTCAGGCCGTTTTTTGAACAATAAATGTTTGTCAATAAATTTCTCGAATATGTCGAAGTTGGAACCAAAAGAATTTTAATTAATGATTCATCCGACAAATACGAAAACACGTGACATTGGTACGTATTCGCGTATTGACGCTTGACGAGAACCTATAAATTCAAGTGTCGCAACCAAGTAGCTGATAAACGCGGCCGTGAAATTGAATAATAAAATTAGAATCGTCGAATCGACGAGTGGCTCGGAGTGGTATGAGAACGGGAAGTGGGCGGTTTCTGTTATAATGTGGAAGTTTGTGACGAGCAGTGTAGACCGTTGACAGCGCCAGCATCGCACCAAGAAGAAACGAGTTCGCGAGGGGATGCAGTACGCGAAGGCATCGAAGGGATCGCGAGAGAGAGAAAGAGAGAGAAGAGGCAAACGGAATTCCCTGCGCGCCACTCTGACTTGGTGCCTTCATATACTGACTAAAGTGCGATGGCCGCTCGAGGGTGGAAACTCGAGCTTTTCAAGTCGAACTTGGAACTGAGTTAAGAGTTCTGGAGTGTGCAACGCGAATGCCACTCGGCCGCCACTTTGACACGTTCGCGCGAGCGGGCGCGGGTAGAGCCTTCTTTTCCTCTCTTCCTTTAGCTCTTTCTATCTCTCTTTCTCTTTCCTTCTTTCTTTCTCTCTCTCTCTCTCTCCTTTCTCTCCCTTACTCCTGTGTGCCCAATGCCAACTTATATACGAAGCTTTTTCTAAGAAGGCAATGCAGAGACATATTTGTGCCACTTGGTCGCGCTGCCTTTCAGGCTACTTAAGTTCAAAGAAGTTTTCCTCCTTTCGGCAATGAAAGGACCAACCGAATCATAAAACATTCCAGTATTCGGCAAATTATTACAACAATAATTCCATTGTAAAAATTTAAATAATTTTCTGCGTAGTGTACGCTGCGTACATGTGAGGGATGGAGATTTTTTTTTAGCGCACTTGCAAATCCCCGAACACGAAGAAAACTCATCAGACTCCGTTGTCGTATCCCTTCTGGATTGCTCGCAAGATCCCGCGACCTCTTCGTTCTTCATCCGAGGTGGAAACTCCTCGTCGGTAAGAGAGCAAGAGGCTTTTTCTCTCGCTGCAAGGGCGCGACGGAGACGCAAGACAGATATAGAAGATTCGAATGAGAAACTCGACTAGAAGTGCCGTCTGCATATCTCCCGGTAGCCGGGATTCCTCCTCTGGTTTTATTTCCTTTACTTCCTGTATGACTTTTGCCTTTCTCTTTACTGTCGTTTCTTTCTATTTTTTGTAGACTCGGTAGTTTTACGTTGCCGCGATTATATCCGTCGTGGCACTTGGTTCTTCCCAATGTTTCTGCGCTCGCTGATCCTCACAGACACTCTAATCCGAAATTTCAATCTCTTTCTCTCCCTCTCCTTCTCCCTTACCTCTGCCGCACGCGAACGTGTAGCAGCGAAGAAATAATAAGGGTGAACGAGAGATACAAAGCATCAACCTCCCTCCGGGAGACAAGAGATCCGCCGACTGAAGAAGTATCTCTTGCCGGCTCTCACACTCGTGATTTCGCGTCATGTGAACAAAAAAAGGGTTGCTGTGAATGAAAAAAGAAATAAAAGAAAAAAAAGAAAAGGCAAATGAAAGAAATGCGGTGGCCATAGTGACTGCGGGAGTTATTGCGATACTGCTCTTTGCATAAACGGTGAATCAACGGACGATTCATAAAAACTCGGGAAAGAGGAGAGAGAGAACTCATTCCAAGCTCACTTTCATTCCGCAACTATACTACCAGACTTGTGGATTGATGCTATCGCTGCGATGAGAGTTGGGACACCGAGTGCGTGCTGTAATTTTCATAACTCTGTCGAGCCATCGGAAAGCGAACGACGCGGATCCTCCGCGGATCGCGGTATTCCGCTATAGGCCTACATGCGATCTCGTATTAGTTATAAAAATATTCGCCGTACATAGTCACATGTGTGTTGTCCGCATGCGGAATAAAGTTAGTTATACCGAAAAAAAAAAAAAAAACAAACAAACTGAAATCGTTAACGATTAATCTCGGTAATTACTCTTTGAGTGTCGAAGCGTGTAGAGCTCGATTATTATTATTTATCATTAATTACTCCGCTACTCTGGCGATGGCAGACTCGCGCTCGAGGGCGCTATCGAGGAAAATATTTTTTTTAAATACACACAAACGCACACACACACACACACACCTACACAGAATTTTCATCCAGTCCACCTGCCTTTCCTAGTTTCGGCCATTTTTGTCGAGTTTCTTGGAACAAAAAAGAGCGTCAAAGCGAATAACGACAAATCGTGCAGCACCGGTTCACATCGACACGGTGCCCCTGGCTCGGCTTTCATCGGCTTGTTTTTTTTGTTCATCTCCCTCCTCTTTTTCTCGCTTTTTTAGTTTTTTTTGCGAAGCCAGCGTGTGCATTGATAACTATAGACCGCTGGTGCAGCGTGCTCGATGAATCTGACCGGAGCAGCTCACCGCGGCGGCCGAGTGCCGAATAATAAATTATTTTTGAGCCCGAAGCCTCTCTCTGACTCGGCATAGCAGTGTCACTCGTCGGTGAACGCAAAAAACCCAAATTTTTTTCTTTCCGCTTTCTTTTTTTTTTACACAATTCCCCGATGCCATGGACTTGTCTGCCAACTCGCTACGTTTTTCGCACGAAAAATTTCTCGAGCGCAACCGTTCCGTCTGAGTTTAATAAAGCGCAAAATTGCAACGGTCGGTAATTTTTCATCGTTGCTGTGTTTAAAGAAAGTGATATTTCGAATTAAAAGAAGAAAAAAGAGGAACTCGAGCGATTTGTCGTTGTTTTTGTTTTATCTGTCTCATTTTCGTAAAGTATTAAGCACACAGTCTTACGGGTCTTACAAGGATTGTCGGTGCAGCTTACGCGGGTGCAGTCGGCCACGTAACCAATCGAAAACCCGCGGGAGCGCACAGGGTGTTCCTAATTGGTAGAGATTTGTAATCGGGACTCTGTGTGTTTGCGGGAGGGTGAGGGGCGAAAGGGGAGCGCGTCAGGTCGATTCGAGTTTGGCACGAGTATGCCTTACCTATATAGATTGCGCTAAACGAGGGGGCGAGGTACAGCGTTGGTGTAGGTCCGACACATATAGTATACGTAGATGGAAATGTTACCAAGAGGGTCGCAGATGTGTTTGAAACATCGCTATATGTTTCCATCTCCCTTGCGCACGGGGCTTTCTGCGCCTACGTCAAATTTATACAGTTGGCCAACACATCCGGAGCAATCCCGCGCGCGGCTGTGTGCGAGAGCCAAATCTCTTCCGCACACCCCTCGCGCGGATCGTTTTCCCTTGCAGAGAGCGGGCGTCTATCATTTATCGCATGTGCGTGTGCGTTACGTTAATGCACGTGCCTATATCACACTAAGAGGAATGTATTGCGCACGCATACATTCTACAAGTTCACAGTACACTTCGTAATCCGCGCTAATTTAATTGCTCGTCGTCATCGATGCTCGTTATACACCGGAATAGAATTTCCAACGATAAACGTTCAAACACTCGAGGGCATTGGCTAATACCCGGCGCTGCCCCGAGTATCGATGCTTGACCGATTGTATAATTGAAATATTAAGTGCGCCGTGAGTGGAACTGATCGCCGCCTCGAGCGGTACTTTTAAAAAATCCACTTTCGGAACAAAACAATCGAAAATATTGCCGAGTCGCGTGCGACTATTCAAAAATTCCGGACGAAGTCCAAGACATCTAAGAGTAAGTTTCATCATGTCGGAAGTAAACAAAAAATCTATTATTACTAGTTTCGCGGCCGTTTACAGAGTAATTGTTCGATTTAACGAACCTGCAACTTAGTCAACTTTAAGCTCAATACTTTATACGGAAAGTCTCCGAAATGGTAAAAATAAAAATATTTACGGCCATTACAAGCCTTTAATTATTGTTGAGCCCGCAAAGCGCTCCGATTCCACGGATCCTATATTATAGGCGTATAAATGTTAAGTCAGGAGAAGGTGGGAGATTTATCGGATCAACGAAACGACTACCATACCGGCACACTTCGCGGTTTTTCGTAAGAAAAAATCACTTACCCATCGTTTTCACGTGTTGCGAGGAAAAAATATCTACCACTGCAGTTTACAGAGTCTCCCGACGAATCCTCCAGTCTACGACGAGCCGACTCTCGGAACTTGTATATTATACGGAACGTGGCATCGTTCGTATCTGAAGGACCCAATTAGCGCAGCTCCACGCTCTTTCTCTCCGACGCTATATAAATTGGCCCTGCGCACGGAAATAAAAAGTAATGAAAAATGTACCTAAAAAAAAACAACGAAAAATAAAAAAGAAAAAGTAGAAGGATCAGAGCGAGTCGTCGCCCGCCGGCAGTGCACCGAGGGAATAAAGCCGGAAGGGGATGCACGCGAACGGACGGACAGACAGACGGACGAATAGATTCGCCGCGGTTGGGAGGGAGCGCGAGTTTTTTTTACATCCGATTCATTCTTATTTTTTTTTTTAGTTTTCATTCCCTTTCCCCGTCCTATCCTACAGTTACAGTTTCCTCGATTACAAATTTTCCTGCAGTCTCGGTATAATATTCGGTACACGAAAATCCGTGGAATATTATTGCGCCAAGATCGCGAGCGAGTAATTTATTCCGCTCAGTTGGGCAACGCGATGGCCTAATTAGTAAAATGCGCGCGATTTTTTTTTTTAATATTTTTATATAACGATCGATTCGTGACGCCGATGCATATTGGGGTTCTGCATGCCGGATGTGAAACATGTGTTGTTTTGCGACGTGCATTGGAATATTGATAATAAATTGACATTGCGCGAAGGGAGGAATGGAGGGGCGGCCAACACCTTCCATATATTCCATTTAATCACTTCCGCGAATTAATTAACGGCGTATCGATGTTGGATAATTACGGCCTCATACCGATGCCTCGCGCGCAATAGCGAGCTAACTCTGTTGTCCAGCGGGCAAATATGCTTTCGTACAAATAGCGAACGATTGACAAGCGCGAGGAAAATCGAAATTCGCACATTTTATACAACGACAGTTTGGCATCACGTGCCCCCGACCCTTCGCTCCGAACAGATTAAATTGTCCGTCACGGTTTTTCGAGTAGCGCAATTTACCGGACTGCGCAAGAGTTACAAGTTCCCGTTTCCACGAATTTCCGTGTCAAATTCTGTCACATAACCGAAAATCAATTAACGCGAGGCGCGTGGGAATCACACCAGCGCGTTATTCATTAGGGTCATAGAATTCTGTTTCGATGCATAATTGTCAGCATAATAACACACTGTACAAGAATTCGGGGCGTTATATTTCCACGATCAGAGACGCGCGGAGAATCAGTGACAATCGATATGCCGCTTGTCGATAGTACAGTCATCGTTATCGCAGAGACCAGAGATAGAACTGAGAGTCCGGAAGTCATTCTCGTTTATTATCCTCAAATCACCGGAACGCAAACTTTGCCCGTTCCGAAATTTTTATATATTTTTTTTTCCTCGTCAATTCAGATAGAGCGTAATCGTTGTTCGCAACCGATTCATATAACTCGCGTGCAAGATAAAAAGAGAACGAGTGAGACGACGAAGAGGATAAAGAGGATCTGGCAAGCAGAAAGAGACGAATTGAAAAAAAAAAGAAATCCGACATTGTTGATTTTTGCGTTGTGCTCTTGTGCTTTTACTAACAACTTTTTTTATTGGCTACAATGCACGAAGATAAGGAGAGAGCGGACGACGGGGATAATCTTGGGTGTTGGCGATGTTTCGGGATTTGCACGCCGGCTGAACGCGTTTCCGTGGATCGTTTTCTCTCCGCTTTTCCTCTCGTTCGACGAACTTGCCGGCGCGACGATGTTTAGCTCGATAATACTTTTCTTAGACGGGTCGCTCGTATACTCTAGACTCGAGTTTGCTTGTTTGCCAGTATTAGATTACGTGTAAAAAAATATACTAAATTTACGGCCATCTTCGATTCGATTGCGACAATAGTCTCGAGTGTAATCGCCCGCTGCCATGTTAGGCTGTGCCTCGATTTCGCTTTTGTTTTTTGTTTGTTTTTCTTTTCGTTATCGGATGTCCTTACCACCAGCCTAAAAAACAATGATAAAAAATTATCAACTGTCTTGTGAGCGTTACAATGAATCGCATTAAGGCTAAAAAAACATACCGCCGCCACCGCCGCCACCAGATTTCCATCCACTGTTCCAGCCTCCGCCGCCACCTCCTCCGGATTTCCAGCCTCCGCCGCCACCACCGCCGCCTCCGCCGTATTTCCATCCACCGCCGCCGCCGCCACTCGGCCATCCGCCGCCTCCGCCGCTCACGGTTATCACTTTGATGATCTTTCCTCCACCGCCGCCACCGTTCCATCCTCCGCCGCCACCACCGCTCCATCCACCACCGCCGCCGCTCCAGCCGCCACCGCCTCCTCCAAGGTTCCAGCCACTTCCTCCACCGCCTCCTCCATAGTTCCAGCCGCTCCCACCGCCTCCACCCCCGGACCAGCCGCTGCTTATGTAACCAGCTGAAAAGTAAAGACGAGACTCGGTCAATTCACCATCAAGATGGCTCTCCATTCAACCGCGATAACGCAACTTCTTCGTTTCATCATCACTTGAATATCGTTATGCGACCACTGAATACATAAATGTTTGTGAATTTATTTTTGCTAGCATTCCAATACTTGACATTTAACTTGTTTTTTAAGATATTTTTTTCGTTACTTACCATAAGCGTTAACGACGCACGCGCAAATAACCAAAACCGCCAATACCTAAAATATGAATTTGTTATTAGCGACAATAATTACGCAAGAGATATATATTCAGAGACAAATAAATCGCTGCAAATGAGATGCCGCCATGAAGCACGTATACGTACCTTCATGTTGCAGGTGTTTGATGCCTCCGACTGGACAAGCCGCTTCTTATATACCAACGTCTGCTACTCCGTCTACTGCCGCCGGTTGCCTTTCTTCTCTCGCGCTTGTGAGATCCCCGCCCTTCTTCCTGTTGCGCGCTTATTTCTGCACGTTTCCAAACGTATATACGCGCAATCTCACCGTCGAGATGAGGCATACATACATCAATGCCCCTTCACCTTACCGGAGAACCCGGCAATATATTTTTTTCTTCTTTTCGACACTAGCTTCTCCCTACTTCTCAGTCGGCTTCACTTCGCGCATCCCACACATGTGCCTATTTCTTTTTTTTCTTTTCCTTTTGACAACGAACGTGCGAAATAAAATAATCTAACCATTGTTCTTATTTTCTCGCTTGTCTCGCTGGAGCCGCAAGCAAATGTGGAAGATAAGCGTATTCGGGATTAAAAAAAATGACTCGTTGAAAATCCGCAACAACTTGCGAGGCCTAAGGTTGCAATTTGTCGTTTCTGTAAGGAGGATTCGCGATCCGGGTAAAGTCAGAGACTACCAAGGGGCTCTCTCACGCGCGATCTCAACTCGGCCTTTCACCGATTACGAGTCCTGACTGTTGGCAGGAAGCTGGATAACTTAGTAACAATCGGAATACCTGTATCAAATATCTCGCGCGCACGCTTTAGACATTATCTTTATGTCCAAATCCAACGCCACATAGATATTTTTTATTTTTTGTTTAGATATATATAACAAGTCTATAAAACTCAAGTCATAATTGTACCAAGTTGTATTGTACACAAGAGATCGAGGGACTGCGTTGTTACGTAGCTACGATCACCGATGGCATTTCCTAAAGGCGATCCACGAGCGCGACCGGTATCTTTCATTCTTCGTCGCTACACTCTCCCGTTCGTTTCTCTCGCAACGTCTCGAAATCTCCAATGTACTCGTTGGTAATCGCGTAATAGTCGCCTGGCTGAAGTTGCTCCGTATTGTGCACCGACGATCAGCACTGACCGGGGAGAGACGACCGCGAGAAGACACGCTGAGATTTTCACTTTTTTACCTCGAAAGTTTTTTTGCCGCGCATTCGTCGTATCTCGTATCTTGTATTTCGTATGCGTTGCCACAAATGACGAAATTTGGAGCCAAAACGAGTCGCTTCTTCGAGCGACAAGTTTTTCGTTTTGTAAACAACCAAAAGCAACCGCTATAGAGAGAAGAAGATAGAGAAGGGAGGGAGAGGAATATTTGCGCAGTTTGCGCAAAGAGCCCCATCGCCATCCGCGGACCAATTGTCCGACGATTTATGCAGCACATGGGTAGCGGGAAATTTGCAACCAAAGCGCTTGGCGAGAATTTATATGTATACACAACATGGCTGCTCATAAAGTGATACAGGCAAAAAATACATGGATCGATGAATCCGGGGAGAGTTTACGGCTACAATCTACCAATGTGGTAAAACACATTGTACGGGTGTTTCGTTGACGGTGTGCGTATGAGGGTATACGCGGTACGCGGGTTGTCCGATTGGCGGGTGACCGCACGCGCACGAAACAAGAGGCTCTCTAACGAACGCGGCTTGAGCATCGAGGATCCTCGAGTGAATGTCGAACGAGTCCGAGCAGCGAGACTCAATGACGATGGGGCCCCAACGTGCCGTATTCGTCGATATATACGAGTCGATCGAGAGTTTAATTATAATCAGCTTGTGAGTCGTATGCGTATGCAATAACATAAGAATTAGTTAGCCATGAATATCCTTGAGAAAGGCGACACCGATGTTTATTGGGGTACACTAATTCATCGTTATTTTGTAGTTTCAATATATATATATTCCGTAGCGGAGTATATAGACGAAAACAAAGAGTGAACAAAGAATCGACAGACGATTTTCCGTGCAGGTAGCTAAAATGTTGAGAGTAAAGTCAAAGGGTGGAGAAGAGTTCGGCTGACCGGCCGAACGAGTGCCCCGTCAGCCGTGATAGAGCCACAGATACAGAGAGAGAGAGAGAGGAGAAGTATCCTTTGCCAAATGAGCCGTGAGGACCGACGACGTCGTCGACGTTGTCGTCGTCGTGTCGTAGTTGCGCAAAATGTTGGCCACCAAGATCGGCCTCGTCGAGTCTCGGGAAATCGATGATTCTCAGATTCTACCCAACCTTTCATTTGGCGGATACGGACTTTCGGGTAAACAGCGACGATTGTCGAGGCGAGATACGAAATTTCTTCATCATATATGAAGGTTAAAAAGCAGAGTTTTTTCGAAATCTAATTAAGAAAAAAAAAGCAGTTTTACGCAACTAAGTAACGAGCATCGTGCATACGTGGCGCGGATGAAATTATACCGAAACCAATGGAGATACTATCGTGAAAAAAGTTACAACACATTTTCATTGCTCGCGTTTATACGTATCCAAGAAGGTCCGGCAAAGAGAATTTTACAGAGAACAATTTTGTGGAGCACATGGACTCGCCTCGCGGTAATCAGCAGAGTGAAAGAGTCCTTCACTTTCGGACAAGACGTACTATAGCGAGTGCGAGTAATGCTATAACATAACGTACATAAAACGAGAAGGCTTGGCTTTTGCCCGCTGTTGCAGTAGCCGAGACCGACGGGAATATACTTATACTCGCGGCAATAATTATATTACAAGAGGCGAGACCTGTTTTTCTTTCGTGTCAGTTGAGATGCGTAACGTGCAGCAGCAGCGATATATTAGGTGAATACCTCCGCGGCGCTAAAGAAGCGCATTATGCGTTTAAGGTAAGCGTAATTCACACGCATTTTGACCGTTTGACTATGATGACGCATATATCGCACCTTGTGCTCGATAAGAGCTGCGAATGCCAGCAATCCTTTCGTACGCCGGCCGATTGGCAAACTCTTTCGAGATGATGATCATTAGTTTTCTAATAGCGATGAAGACGCTCGGCCAAGTTTAAACAACTCTCGTTGCAAAATCGCTTCACTGAAAGAAAAAAATTATCAGTTTGATGAACCAACAATTAGCTAAGAACCCTAATGGTGGATTATCCCGAACAATTTATTGTTCAAAAGCAACTTTCTCAGCTCAACAAATATTCGTTCTTCCAACTCATTTTTTTTTTGTTTTTAATGTTGACTCAGAAGTGTTTGAATTGGCAGAGTTCGAAAGATCGTTTACTGGGTTAACTTATTTTACTATTTTTTTTTTTCCATAGGATACGATTTTATTTAGACATCCGATTGTTTCACCAAGCGACGGCAGCGCCGCCACGATAATACCATCGTTTCACAACAAAGATTCAATCGCATTGCGCGAAGCTCCCGCTCGATCAATCTATCATCGTACGTATTCGGTGTACTATCTCGGCTTCTCCTTATTTATTCATTCTTCTATCCCACTTGTTCCTCATCTTATGTATATATATATATCTAGGGATGCTAACACCGTAGATCTCGTGTCGGCTGGCCGTAGTGAAAATGGATTCACGGGTTTTTCAATTTACGTAAACCCTGGATGATCCCTTTCTCGTCCGTTCGCTGTGCATCGTGATCCTAAAATGGGTTTGCCGCATGCGTCGGATACCCGTTTTTTCGTATAGAATACTCACAACGATTCTTCTTCCCGTTCGTATCTCTCTTGTAAAATCAATTTCTGACTATCAATCCTCAGCGCAACGATGACTAAAGATTATCGTCGAATAACAAGCAAATTCCTTGGATACGATATTATCATATGAGAATAACCAATGAGAATATTAAATTTCGAACTTTCTTACGACCGAAATCCTTGATTCCATTCGTTACATCAGCCAACACTAAAAAACAAAAATAAACAACTCTTTATGTAATCCCGGGACTGTTCGGTGAGCAGCGCAATAATTTCTCACGATCTTCTTTTATCCAACACACGTTAACACAATTCATTGCACTGATTGTTAACGATAAAAAAAAGGTACTCAACGAGAAGATGAAAGGCTCGGATGATTGATGAGAAGTTTCCAAGGTCGCGAGCCGCGCATTAATTTCATAATATGTAAAAGGAAAACAAAAAAATTCCGTTGTTCAAACACATCGCAAAACAATTGACCGACTTTGAGTCAACGGGCAGAACTTTATTCGTTATAGCGAAAGGAGTCTCTTGGATTCGTGAACCTGAATGATTGCACAACTATCGAGGGTCAAGCAAAAACTAGCCGACGGAAGATCGATTGAGAGATAACGATCTCTACGGACAAACCGTTTAAGATTTACGAGATGCTAAACGTCTCGGTGTATTGCCGTTTCAAATTAACGCGCATAATCTCCATCGTATTTGGTTTGGATGCATCTAATACTCCCTCGTTACTCAGATGACGACTGCAGTTATCCGTCCCAAGGCGAGATTCTTACTCAACGCGCGGTAGTCTAACAGTTCATAAACGTCACCGTTGGCATGAACAGATCCATGCATTTTCGTTTTTTTTTTTTTTTTTTTTTACAAGGATAGATTTGCCGATACGGCGGCGGCAGTGGAAGCGGCACAGGACATAAAAGCAGCGGAGCCTAGTAGGACGAGCGGCGATTACTTGATTTCGCAAACAAAGACAGAATAGATAAGTAAAGGCGTGTTTACTCCCACAACGACGAGGACTCGATGCAGTTTATTGCGAAGAGATTACTCGATTACGCTACGGTGTGAATACTCAAAAGTAACTCGAGTATAATGGGGAAAGGAATTGACGAATAATGTATCGCGGATACTCGTATAACGGATAAGTAGGATGAAAGGTCTATGGCGTTGTGATAAATTGTTAATATAATTAAATATCAATATTCGTCGATTACATCAATTGCATGTCGATAAGCTAATTTGACGGAGAAATATGTATCGAATTACCGATTATTAACACGCGACGGAGAATTTCGCTGGTTGAGTGGAATCACGTCGATTGTTATCTTATCGAGAACTCGCGAACGTTAGACGGCGTTTAAACACTATCGCAACGCCGAGAGGGTTCGATTATGCGCGCATAATACAGCCACTCGATTATAGAACATATGAAGCTTATATAATACATGCCGAGCAATATTCGAGATGACTGCGCCGAGGATCAAATATCCCATTCCATCTGCTTTAACTCTCTTAATTACGCGAATTCGTGCCGCAAACCTGTCCGATAGTGCGCACTCCTGCTGATTCGCGAGAGGGCGAAGCGGGCCGATTGCACGCAACTCTTCCATTGTATGTTAAGCCACTAATTGCCTGGCCGGCTGCTGGGTTCAGGTTTGGCGAGCAGTGGAAGCATCGCGAGTTTTACAAGTGGGATCGAGAATTTCGCCCAATGGATTCGTAAGGATCCAAATGCTCCGTTTCTCCTTTTCTCATGAACGATAAACACGCTATCCGATAACTACGAAAATAAATTTCGTACATTTTGTTACCAATGGAAAAAGAATTCATTGTGGCGACTAAATATCTGCGGGTCTTCGAAAAAACGTTTATCCGCTATAACACGAGGATCAGCAAACAGAAGATTTTTCGTAATAGTTGCCATAATATGGTTAAAGCATCCAAAATTACTGTTGGATTAGGAAAAAAATCGATCTTCCGTCGGATCAAATGATTTATAATGTTTCTCAATGTAAGAATCAATATTTGGAGAAAGTATCATCGACTCTCGGTGTTGAGCGCATCATGGAACCAAGAAGATCGCGAATGAGATCGAATACAGGGATTAATTAGGAAACCGTTCGTTCTGTACCGACCGTTACTACTCCCGATCCCGCGTCAAGTTTTCTCGTAGTCGGCATACAGAACTACGGCAAAGTTTATTGCCACTGAGAGAATATCGATTGTACCCCATGATCTCCGTTATAATTCGACGTTGACGGTACGGAGGAGTCCTCGGCACTTGTACAGCTTTAAACAGGACGCAAGCCGAATCGATTCTCCATGATGCAGCGCTCGCTGCAAGCGCAGCTTTGAATTACCCAGTGGTCGTACTGTGTGAAACGGACGACTGCACCAAGTGTCGTTCGATTTGCTCCCTCTGCCATGCAGTCTCCCTTTGTACTTCGATCGTCGATCTCATGCGATCTGTCTATCCTGTCATTGTTGTACGCGAGTCTCGATGCGTTGTCGTAGTACTCAAGGATTTGGTTAATTCCATCGGTAGACGATAGTTAAGTAGATAAATTTTCCTCAACGTGAATAACGAAGTCTATTGACTCTTGAGAATGCGACAGAGTCAGTTTCTCTCGGCGGCAAGAGTAATAAACGTTCTTAACTGCGTGCACGAGAGACCGCTTGGCTGACCCTCTCTTTCCACTACTCCTTTGACTTCTGAAGACGGCATCCCGCACAGCTGCAACTTCCTTTCTCCAATGCGGTCTTTTTTTTCCTCTCGGTACTCACACGCGAACGATATCGCACGCTAATGACGTGTCAAGGCCAACGCAGTCCAACGACACCGACGTATCGCCTGCGGTATTTTCCCTTGATATTCTAGTGTCGCGGCGTTGACACGGTTGTTAGGGACTTGGGCTGAGTTTTACGAGGAGAAAGTTTCAGGAGGACGAGTTGGAAACTGTCGCTCGGTAAGAGCCGCGTCCTCGTTTTGATACGGGCAAAAGCACTCGTAGGGCACGCAAGGCTGGAGAGGTCGCTCGAGATAGTAAACTCCCTCGGGGAAGCCCTTGGAATTCATTGCGAATGAGCCGTAAAATATACTCCAAGGGCTGCTTTTGTTCGCTATCTAACGTTTTAACGTGGACTCAATTTCGTAAGAGCTGTGTACGAAGAAACTTGACACGATCGAGGGCTATATGCGGAGTACAACTCGGAACGAAAGCCGAGTAAACAAGCGATGAAAACTAGGGGTGTGTAGCGGCGACGAAGCGAAAGGTAGACCAGCCGATATTGGGCGTCTTATCGAAGTAGAAACGAGAGATAGTCACCGAAGAGACGAGGAAGGAAGGGTACAACCAAGTGTGAAGGAGTAAATTGCGTTTACTCCGGTTATACCGGCAATGTACTCTTAGAAGCCTCATCTCTGTCGAGAGAGCGAGAGGGCCCCGTAGTATCCGTGGGGAATGAGAGACTATCCCAACTCACTGGCGGTGCTTCCGACGGTTGCCCGAGTAAACACACCGAGTTACCGAGCTCTATGCACGGGTGGCTTCTTCGATCCTACGGATAAGGGCCATCGAGAAACGAATTAATCGACGCGGGCGTCCATTCGATAGCTGAAAAGATATAAATCATTTGTTCGATGAGGGTAAACGATTATTCACCTATTGGAACTCTGTCGTTGTCCATTATCATTGTCGAGTGAACATTTTCAAAAGCCGAGAACGCGCGGTCATTGTCGACTTCGTTATCCGGTAAACAAGCGTTGCGAATGACACGAATTAACGTACGAGGAAATGCACTATGTCTCCGGTTGACTCTCGGGTCCAAACTGACTTCAAGTAGATTAGGAATTGCGAGAAGCAACTTCGTGGCTATATTAACGCACGTAGATAGATCCTCGCGACCTTTGCCTTCACTCTTGCGAGAAGACTTTTCGTTTTCGCTCGTTACTCGGCCAACGCGCGAGAAACATCTCATGCCGTGAACGTGTCGCAACGCCGTTGCGAAAGAATTGAAACTCCACGCGGCTCGCGCAGAGACTGCGCGATCTAAGTGCACAGATGTACTTATTGCTTAAATTGCAACGCGGTTGTAACGACGATAGACCGGATGACCGCGTTACTTAACTTTTTACATACACCAGCGTCACAAACGCGTCTCCTTAACTCGAAAACTATTCGTAACTCGTAATATTGAAATATCGCTGATTCTTCGATGTTTCAACTTTTTTTTCTTTTTCTCAACGTGTACTCTTTTTTTGTTCCAATTTGGCTGTTACACGTTTATTTTATGTTTCGTAAATGTTTTTCTTTTTCAACGAACTCGGCGCATTGGTTTTTTGAGGAGTAAAGCGCGGGTAGGAAATATCGATTTCTCGCAGATTATTTTTCTACACGATACGAAAGAATAGAAAATGTTAGAAAGACAACGTCCCTCGAGGCTCCGTCGGGGTAGCGAGGAGAGAGTGGCCGGGTTTTCCTCCGAACGCTCGAAGCCATTCTCGTATAGCTTCGACGGGAGTTACTCGTTTCTTCGTTAACTTTACAAACTCGTCGAGTTTTCGAGTCGTTTGGCAGGAGGCCTCGAAGACCTCGAAAGAGAAGGGGGCTCTCTTTCGGGACTGAGGGAACGCGAGGGGGCGGCCACGGCTCGTATAAATTGGAGAGAGTGCTTTCGCTAAATAGACGATTACGAGGAGCGCGAGGGTGGAACTAGAGGGCACTAGAGGGTGTCGAAGCGAGCCGGTCGCGCTCGACGAGAGCTGCCCCCGAGCGAAGGTAGGGACGCTCGGGGCTGGAGAGGAGGCGCAGTCTCGCAATTAGCTTTATTAGAGACGAGATCGAGCCGACGGACGAGGATGCCTATGCGGAGTAACGGATCACTGGTCAACCCGGACGATGGACGATCGTCGAGCGAACTGACGACGGGGAACGAACGACGAATCAGGAATGAATGGTCGCCGAACGTTTATGCCTCTATCTCGCTGATTTAAACCCACTCACGAAAATTTCGATCGAGAAATTTATCATAAAACTCGTACTATTCTTCTCCAAACCGTCAAAAACCTCTCTTTTCTCGTCATTACTCTTTCCTATCCAAATTCCCAGATATTCTCATAGAATAAAAGAAAAATCTTGGATAGGACAAGGAGTAAATCAAGAATATCCTTACCAGCTATGTCTTACGTGTCTACCGAGGCGTGATTTAAGCTCTCGAAAATTTCGATTAAAAATTGCCCCATAACTCGTCCAATTCTTCTTCGTTGTTCAAGGGAAAATAGTCGACTCAAATTCAACTATTTTCCATCCAAATTCTCTTGTTTTTTGTTCTATACCATTTTTTTTTCATTGTACATTGTACAGAGAAAAAATCGAAAAAAGTATAAAACTACTTTATCATTTTTTTTTTATATGACACAATATTCGTAGAAAATATATGATCATAAAAAATAATTACCTATTAATAGCAGACTAATAATGGTGAGGCTATTTTGTGTTCTTCTCGTCTATGTAGCAACTCATGTATAGATAAACTCACCCGACATCGAAACACTCTTGTTAATTGCTTGCCAGCGTCATCGTTCGTCAAGATCTCGTTGACGAATACTCCGGTCTCAAATCAATCCTCGGACAGTTATATCCGAACACAGTTGTCCCAGGACCATTCAATTTTTCATTGCGAAATGCGAGAACGTTTATCGTAACGTGGAACGTTGCATTTATCGCATGTCGAAGACTTCTATAAACATTTTTATCCGTGAATCAAAAAATTAATTAAGCAAATATCCAAAAGTATATCGGATAATTCTACAGAGTAGTAATACTACTACGATCAATTAATCCTAAATGGAAATCTGGCATAATTGACATTACAAAGAATTCAGGGAAAAGTTAATAAATTTATTCAGGCAACGTTGCTCCCGCAATGGATAAATGCAAACTCTCGTGGAAAAATTAATTAACCAGCCGTTTCAACAGCCAACAACGATGTCTACACAGTTTTCCAATTAGCCGTGCGACTATAATCAATTCTAGATAAACGAGAATTCAAGATACTCAACGTTGTACAGAATTAGTTGAAAGGTTAACAAAGTTATTTACGCGATGTTTTTTTCAGCAAAAGCGGCTCGCACACTTTTGTGAAATCCAGATAGCGAGAATCAATTTTCTTCTTCTTCGTTCTTCTTCATCATAAATGGAGAACCGATTCTAACATTAACAAACTAGTGAATATTTTTAGGAAAGCTTTTACTAATTTTACAATGGACTCTGAGAAACTCAAGGTTAGAAGAGTTACGTGTTAACGGTACGATTCTTTCTGCGTCGTCGTCTGCTAAGAGACGTTCGTTGTTCCGCGAAGTTCACTGCTTAGAAAACGCTGTAATAGGTACTACAGCCATTTTAACGGTCACGTGAGTACATCGTCGTTTATATATCAAGCCATCTTCCATGATCTACCTTCATATTTAATAATGAAAATGTATTCATAAAAAAACAAACATATATGTTGATTAACGCACTTAAATTTATAATTAATAACTAGAGATGATTGAAAATGTAAGTTATTAATTTTCGTCGACCGATTGATACACGATCGGAAAAGATAAGTGCGCGCGCAGCTTCCTACCAGGCGGAAAAACCGTTGACGACGGTTATACGTCGCCGGGCCTTTGCTATTTCGTTTCGAACCAATTATTATAAACGCGCGTTTCCCAATACAAAAAATCGTTTCATCTCGTGGTCGACTATCAGACAAGAACAGAAACAACAAGAAGAACAAGCAGAAAATAGACGTTAAGCATTATGAGCAGCGCAAAGCTGCGACAACCTTTGAGCCATCGGATTTTTCAGCGCGGGATCATTGTGACGCATCGGTTAACGAAACCGTCGGAGTCACATGTCTCTTTGACCTGCTACTCTAACCCACTCTTTTCGACAAAACTAAACTGAAAGTGAAAAATAAAAAAATGTCGACAAAGGCGCGTGACCCGGGCGGTAAGAGGGGTAAGTGGACTTCTTTGACACCAAGAAAAATGACGAGCGTACTGTAACGTACGACACCCTCGCGATAACGTCAGTCAATGAGACATTAACAATGGCTGCGTGTTTCCATTAAAAAATTAAAAAATTTTAAGCTATACCTATATTTCTGGCAATAACTGACAGAAACCAACCTGTTCTCGATTTGATCGAACGAAAAAATTCTTCGATTAGCACATCGTCGAATCGATTAAATTTGTTGGTGTTCTTCATTTTTGCGAGTGAATTCACAGTGCCGAGTTTTTAATACGCGAGTTCGGAACTTCGCATAAATTGTGTCGCGCCGCATGTGAAACAAAGTATATCTTCGGTCAGACAGCAGTAGATATTTTCGCAGAATCGTCCGACTGTGTTCAGTTCATATCTGTTCGTTTTTTTTTTTCGTTATTCGCGAGCGAGTTTAGTATTGTTTTAACACGGGAATTCGCTATATCGCGTAAAATGTGCCGTGCCGCGTGTGAAACATCTATCTTCAGTCAGAGTAGTAGATATCGCTGCAGGAATGTCTGACGAATCCTATGTTAATGAAAAAATGTCGAGTCTCGCGCGCGTGTACTCAATAAAATCGTTTATTTAGTGACTCGCAGCCTGGACTGTGCCATTATGTTCGAAGAGATTCATCAGCTGTTCCGATGAATTGATGGATACGACGAACAAAAGCGATGTCATTGTTACTCCTGACTGGTGAGTCATCCCAAGCGTTTTCCTTTTCTTATTATTTTTTAAGCCTTTCGTCACATCATATAGAAAAGATTTTTCATAAAAAGTCCTATTTCCAAACCATTCTCTATCGCGAAAACGACCCGTGAACTCGTGATCTTTCGCTATAATTAATAATGATAATAATAATAATAATTGCATTCGACATGATAAAACTCGCATGATAGTCAAATTTTGTAACAACATTATCATCATCATCATCATTATTCGGCCCACACTAATCTTTATTACGAAAAGAGTCTACAACTATATCGCGTGCTTCTCAGATCGAGTCATTTCGTCGCTTCGTTCCCGTGTTTATTCGTGACGAGTTTCTCTCCACGCCGCTCGTTATTGATAATTCTCGCACGCGATCGCTTTGTAATCCTATCAAACGTTGACGTCGTAATTATTTTATCGACGACACGATTAATCTAATTTCACATTGATATATTGCGAGTGAGTGTGTACGGAGTTGCTTTCACAGGATAACTGGTATACACTACAGGTATAACAGCGAAAACGCACTCTCCTGCGATTGTAATACAAAGTGCCCCCCGTACCTATAGCCGTATACAGCTGAGAGTGCTTTTCCCCGGTCGCGACATACAAAGGAAGCGAATTCAGCTCGCTTGTCCTTCTCTGTCGTTTCCCTCACACTTTGAGATACAGGCAAAGTGTTACCCGTCGACTGCACAGTGGGCCTCCGGGCTATACCGTTTTTCTCGTAGCGACACATATTCCAACGGAAATAAAGAATGCTGCCGCGGCGCTATGCGGACGTATGGTTATACCTCACTTCTTCTCTCGCGCTATGAAAAGCTATTGTAACCAAGTGCGAACGTTTTGTCGAAAAATAAAATAGCTACGTTCCATCTCGCGAACCTAAAATGAAGTGCAGCAAGGAAAATCGTGGAGACCTCTCGTGAGATGCACGAGAAAACACGGACACACACATTGAGAGTCACTCCTATCGCCCGTCGGAGCGAAATTTTCTCGGAAATTTTCCTATTCTTCGTCTTAATAAAAAAAAAAAAAAAAAACTGAGCACTCGAGTTTGCCAATCAGCAAAGCGAATACGCGATGCAGCGCGATTTCGAAGCTATTTTTTTCATTCTTTCGTTCACTCTCCGTTTTGACTATTATTTCTGTCTCTCGAGCCCAACGAGGCGTATTACCGCGCTGATCCCCCCCCCCCCTTGTTTTTCTTCGTTGTATTCCGATCATTACACGAAAAGCCCATCGTCTCGATGCGTGATCGCTTTTCTTTTTTGAAAATTTTAGGGTGAACTTTCATTTTTTTTTAGTGCCGCACAGTGAAATGATATAGTCAGTAGACGTTTTCTCACAACGCCGATATGGCGTCTGTTGCTGGCAAACGTCTCATTGGAATCTTTTTAACTGCGCGCTACCCGTCAAGTCTCATAGCCAGCAGTAAGAGCAGCGACACCGAGTGGATCGTAAAAGGCGTTCTCGTAATTCCGGTATCCCCCGCCGGTGACTTCTCGCGCTCGTAATAATAATCGGCGTTATCCGTAAAAGGGACCGAACGAATTGCAAGTTTGGTCGTCGGGTCAACTGAACGGGAAACACTGTTGCTCGTTCAATTACGATGAATTATCGAATAAATATGTATACCCACGTCTTTTTCTCAGCCAATTGAGAATCCTAGCGATGCGGACGTTGTCTTTTTTCGTAAATAGAAAAACACACAATATTGCGTAATACTCTCGATATCTAGGAAGACGATATAAATTCTCGTAAAGAAATGCATTCCAATGTCAAAAGAATAAAAAATAGTAAAAATGCAAATTAAATGATCACGTCGCTTCCTCATTTTTATTCATCGTGATTTGTGAAGCCTCCGTGACAATGTTCGTTAACTAATATTTGTATTCTAACGCGAAAATATTCGAGTTATTTTTCGCACAAATTTTTTAGACCCAATTAAAAAGGGCGTAGAATAAAAAAATTTCGCGTATTTCACTAAAATTTTAAAGAAGCAATGATTATTGACTCAGCAATGTAGGTGAAAAATTTCAGGTTGATAGTTTAAAGAATTTTCAAATTATATTTTTGTCATTATTTTATTAAAATTTCAAAAGAAAAAAAAAATCCCTCAAATGAAAAATTCTTTTACGGGAAGTAAAAATAGCGAGGCGTCGAGAGAAGGAGCGAAGATAAGTAATGAGAGAGAAACAGTCGTGATATCACGAGTCAAGTACTGTAGAGAAAGGTACAGGAAAAGAGAGAGCGCCGACGCGGAAGAGAAGAAGAGCAGAGAGGAGAATAAAAAAAAAATTGACGAAAGAGCAAAGTCACAGTATCTACAGTGGTACATCGGAGTTATATCACTACTACCAACGGCGAAAAGAAAAGTGGAGGGGAGAAGGGGTTGAGTTGAACGCGTTCTGTATATTTTTCACCCTGCGTTGGTAAGTATTATGCGCGAAAAAAAACGACGCGCGTAACTCTCGTAGTCCTCTGGTGTGCAACGCAGAAAAACAAATTTCAGTTCTCGTTGCTGCCTGCTGTTACCATTGCCGGTTGTGTTGGTGCTTCTAGTCCTCAATTCCCTCGCTGCAACCCCCCGCGTCTCGACGAACTGCGAAACTGCATCAACCACTCCCTTCGTCTCTCGACGCTTCCCTTTGAATGTAACTAATTAGTAACTACGTTCAGCGCTACGTAATAATAAGCAGACGCTTTTGCGAGAAGGCATCAGAGGCTCGCCGATTCTACAGACTCGTTTTTCGTTATCGTTTTATCTCCGAGTTGCGAACTCTCGCACTCCGTTTTCCGTTAGTCTGCTGTTTCGCGTTTCTTGTTTATCGGTCAAACGGAAAAAAATAGAAAAAAAAACAATAAACACGCATAAATAATAACGTTAATAATAATAATAATATTCGATATCGATAATCCCGCGTAAGTAACAAGTGTAAAGACTTCACTGTCGTTTGTTGTTGGAAAATCCGTTGTGTAATTCTTTCTCGATTGCTCGGCTGCTCAGCAGCGAGAGTAATACATTGTAACGTTCTTGATACGTATGTAATAGCTCTTCACTTTTACGGGCGCGCCTCTGGCATCGCGTCCGTAGCTCGACGCGAATCCTTTCGTAAGCGATGCGGTTCGCTGCTGCGCGCTACTTAGTCGACGGAAGGCACCGCAAATATATTACGCGTTAGACTTTTGCACGCTGGACGCCTTCTTCGCGCATACATCGTGCGAGTCTCATCGAAATTAATACTCGTTGTTATGGCTTTTTAAAATACTTGAGGTTCGCCGCGCTCTCGTACTTTAGATGTATTATTTTTTAACGATACCTGCGTAATCGTTCAACCCAATAGAATATAAACGCTGCCGAGCAGCAATAGACTCTGTATATAGATATTTTCATGATGTATATATATATATATATAGCAATACCGTTCGCTATTATATTTAGGTAGTATACCAAGATTTAGTACCTCCGCTAGCGATGCAACCAGACGTAGTCGTATTTATCAATACTCTTACTCTCCGTCGTACACTCTCCGACGCGGCTAACTTTTCGTTCGAAATTTCGTTTCAGGATTAACAGCCATTTCCCACAGCGGACGAAAAAAAAAAATGATTTCTCGCTGCTGAACCGTGAACACGCGATCACGTCGGCACTGACATTTAATCGTATAATTATGTATCCGACAAACGTTCGGGAAGGTATTTGATTCCAGTGTGCGATACTCCTCGTTCGCTATTATCGATTATTTTCGATTAGGAAACGCTGCGCTCTACGATATTTATACATACATCGAACTTACCGAACGAAAAAAAAAAAAAAAAAAAAAAAAAAATGCTCCCCCGTAGAATTAATTAGCGAGAGTTCTGCAACGAAAGTTGAATCGTGTTTGAATGCACTTGTCCGACGCTGTGCCTCATCGGAAAATGATACCTATGGACAATATGCGTGTAGGTTAATATTTGTACATTCGACGATAGAGATACGGCGGAGCACACCCGGGAGGGCTTTCGGGGAGATATATATACATATATATTATTCGGTGATACTCGCGATACTCCGGACGAGTTCGGGGTGCGAGGGATCAGAGGAATATCGATCGAAGCTCCTCTCTACCGACATGGTGAATATTACCCTCTTTGAACGACCATATAATATGGACCGTTAAAGGCTCTATATAGATCACTCTGACGTACATATGAAAATTGCGTAAAATTAATTTTTTCCCGTGTAATATTAATTGTTAATTGTAAAAAAGGTTTCTTTATATTCATTGCGTTTTCGGCACGTTAGGGTGAATTAATTGGGTATTCAAAAATCTTACAAATTTTTTTCTTTTTTTTTTTTCGGCGGCGAGTTTTCCGCGTTTTTGAAAATATTTAGTCAAGAGACTCCTACGCGAGAGTAAATTAAGATTTTTTTCAATTTGAAAAAAATGATTGCCTTGGGATTCTTTTTCTCAGAATCGATAAACATGGCGATTTATAAAACGATCAAATTTTTCATCGTCGAAACCCCTCGAGTCTTCGATAAAATAGTTGCTCTGGACTTGTATTCTTCTCCCGGCATATATGAAAAAAATATATATGAAAACTGTTAACTAGAATCTCTCGTTTGCCCTCGAACTCGAACGTAGACTCGTCGAGATAGAGAATGAAAGAAAGAAAGAAAAAAAATGCAATTTCAATGAGGGGGCAAAGTAGAGGAGAAATGACGAGTAACCCCCTCAGGACTACTGAGCCCTACGCCCACCAGACTGACCATATTTATGCGCTCTCACGAGTACCATCGTTGTGTCGAGTACCCAGGGCAGCGTACAGGTTCAAGGATTATCGTCGACGCCAGATTCCAATTTATATTCCAGTTGCAATTGCTACGCACTCGGGGCGAAAGATTCCAATAATGAGCGGCTCGGAAATATCGACAGGACGGATACTCGAACAGTCCTATTCACCCCTTTCTCCCGCTCCGCGCAACACCAAGTCTTGCACTTGCTCTTTTTTTTATTTTTTTACGTTTAACAGTATTTATAAATGAATTATCAATAGAAATAAATATTCGAACACTCGATTCGGTGAAATTTAATCCAAAAGTTGCAGCCCTATGGTTCCTTTAGCCGAAACGCTGGTCCCAGAGCTCCCCAAAGGTGGTCCTGAATTAATGAAACATTTCATTGTAGAATACACACATAGAGAGTTCATAGCGGGAATAGTATAGTCTAATGGCTTAATGCCACAAAGCCATATCCACTTTGCACCAGGATCGCCGAGGGCGATGCATAAGCGCATAGCCTGAACCCTTGTGGCGATAGACCATCGGTAAATAAAAAAAAAAACATGAACTCACTTGCGGCACTGGCAGACGCCATCGTTGCATCTACCGCCAGCTTTTCCCATGCTGAGACAGTTGGCCGCACAGGCAGAGTGTTCTGCGATTCCCTTGAAAGATAGAAGGTCGCAGGTGACGCGACGGAAGCGAAGATGATCTTCCGGGCTCTCCATCTCTCCGTAACCCAAAGAATCGATTGCTTGGATCGATTCCAATGCCTCGTACTCTGATTTTTTTTTCGATTCATTATTTAGAGATTATCATAAATAAGAATATCGTGTATCGTCGTTTAACTACTTTTTCGGTGAAAAATACGATTTACTGTTTGCCATAAACTGTTTTTTTAAATAACGATTCAGCCGCAACACAGTTAAGAAAAATGATTAGCTGATAAAATTAATATCTATTTGGACGAATTGGAAGTTAGTTGAAATACGGACGTTTTTTTGTAGAAAAAAAAAAAATTGGTTTTACCGATTATTAGTTCTTTGAATTGCTCATTTTATTCGTTTCGGGGTTCTCTAGAAAATTTTAAGTGGTCCATCAACACGGTAAAAAAATGTTTTTTTTTTTTTTATATTTGGGTTTCCAAAGACGCGATCGTTTATTGGGTTTATTCAATTGGTTTACACGTGAACACCGCGTTACCAGCGATTAATAAGTAAGATTAATCGTACCTTCTGCGGGTGCAGCGCTAATGGCTGTTGCAGCCACTATCAGCAATACCGCCATTGTCAGCGTGAACTTTGCCATTGCGTCGATGAAGTCGTTTAATCGAATGTCTCGGTAATGATACAACACACGGTTCGTTTAACGAAGCTACTGTACAAAACGAAGCTTTCGACTTGCTTTATATACCGCGTAGCGGTTCATCATAATTCATTCTGCTACAGTTCCTCTACATTCGGTTCTTCCCCGGCCAGTTGTTAGATAAAGGAATCCCTGTGGGTTTTTCCAAGCGGTCTCGCGGTGTCGGGGTGCTCGCGACACTTGACTTATTCTAAAGAAAGACTTTGTAAAGAGAAATTATTGCTCGATGTCGTCGATGTCGCAGTATTCATTCGAACACTCAAAGAATCGGACGTACTAAAGCGTCGAAAGTGTATAATGTGGAAAATTAAATAACGATCAATAAAGAAATATTTATTTTTAATTTTAATCTTCCGAATACCTGCGCTATCGATTATCACTTATTCTAACAGCTGCATGTGCGTTGATACGTAAAAAGAAATTCTACGCGTGAGGTACCTGAATCCACTAATAACGCCAAAAATAACAATTCGTTAACCAAAAATTGTGGGCTGATAAAAATTTCGATTTTCCAGTTTCAAGTTAATTTATCTGATTTTTATTAAGTTAAAATTATTCACGATCGCTTTTCAGTTTCGGTGTCGAGTAAGTCGCATTAACGGCAAACCGGTAGTGGGTTACGCAGATTTCACAGTAGAATAGGAACGATTTTTTTTTTAAGATTTTTCTTCACGAATTTGACTCACTAAGCGAAAAGCTCAAAATTTCGAGATTAGAGGCATATTTCGCAATAAATTTCTAATAACAATAGATATATCGATGGTTAATTCGTGACTAGAAGTGCTCACCGTATACGAAAGTTTTAGCTCCGTTAGTCATTAGAAGATTCAGGTCTAAATATTTAAATATGCTGTAAGGAACCACGAAATCGTGATACGTGCAAAATTTGAAACCGATTGATTGTTTCGTTTCCGAAATATTAATTTTTAAAGTTGAGTTATTTAGCATTAGCTGTATGGAAGTCCCACTATTTACCAGCATACAAAGTGTTTTAAAAAAAACCGAATGAACTTATCGCATTAGAAAATCTATCTATAGTGAGAGGATACTTTCGAACTGTAGATGTGAAAATTGAAAAACTTTTGACCGTACAGTTTTTGAGATATTATAAATCATAGTTCGTTTGCTGCCTGCAGTTCTGATTCGCTGGGATTTCGCGACGCGGTCTTCTTTCTCTCTCGCACGTTGCCTACCCGGCACCCCACGTGTCGCGCGGTCTATTCCCCCCTATGCGGCGCGCTGAAGCGTCTTTAAGTCATAAAACTACGTGTGATTATGATAAAAAATACAGTTTTCCATGTATTTAACGTCGTAAAGAATTCCTCTTTAAGTTGTTTTTTATATCTCTAGAACGCTACATATTTCAGTAAAAAATCAATATTTCAAAGTTTACGAGATGTCGCCGGCGCAATATCGATTTTGCAAAAATTGTAAAACTTCTACGTTTTTGAAAAAAGTCGAAAATGCCGTTTCGTGAAAAAGAAAAATTTATTTTTCAAGCTGCTAGTGTTCGGTAGATGAGGGTTTGTATTTTAGGGTTAATATTCGAGATTTTCGATTTAAGGTTAATATTCGATTCGATCACACAGGTCGAAAGTAGGTTTCTTATTGGCATATTGATTGGTGGTAAGGAAAAGAAAACGAATTCACAATCATAAAGATAAAAACGATAACTCTTGATTTTCCACAATTGATAAGATCAATAAGAACAATAATTGTTGTGTACACAGTGCAAAGTATATAATAAGAAACAAATATTCTTTGAACTTTCCCGTTCGCCGCCTTAACCATGTTAGCCTTGATATTACAAATTAGCAGATTTTCCGGACGCATTGATGCTCTTTCCGGCCTTTCTGAGTCCCTCGATGAGACGCTTGCCGAGATCAATGTCAGCCTGAGCAAAGTTCTTGACGGCCCGTTCAACGATAAAGTTCGAAGCGTTGACGAGGCTGCCAACGAGGGCTTCAACCAGACGTTGTTTGGCGCCGTCGTCAAGAACTTCGCGATAGAAAGTGCCCGCCTGACCAAAATCGTCCTCATCAACGGGATCATGACGATCGACGGTGCCGGCAATGTAGTAAGCGGGAGCTTTAACACCCGGACATTCTTGAGGTCCTCCAAAACTATTCGGATAATAATTCGGGGCACCGTCTTGACTGTTTATCGTCATAAGACCGTCGCGCTGATAATTGATCTTGGAGAATACCTGCGAGAGACCGTAGAACACAATTATTCGATTAGAGGAGTCGGAGAAATAGTTGAACTGTACTCGAGGCTACGACTATTCCTGATGCTATTTCAATGCCATGGCTACGGGAGGAATGGGGAGGGGAAAGGCCAAGAGCCCGCGGAACATGGCAACTTTGTACGGAGATAAACTCCAATTCTCACCTTGTAAGGACAGTTAACAGCGAGTTGAAGATGATTAGGTCCCAGACGATGTCTGTGCGTATCACCGTAGGCGAAGAGACGTCCCTGAAGCATCTTGTCGGGACTCGGCTCGATACCGGGCGGCATGTGCGCCGGATCGAACGCCAATTGTTCAACATCCGCGAAGTAATTTTCCGGATTTCTATCGAGCACCATCTTGCCAACGGGTATTAGCGGAAAGTCTTTGTGCGGCCAGACCTTTCAACATATTTGATCGTCATTAACATCAACTCGTAATTGTGATTCATTTCCTGAGCTTCGACCATTATTTACGCATAATAATGATTCACGAGATTATTTGCTCACTCGTTGAAGCCTCTTGCAAATGTAACTCTCGTTACATCATCGGCTCGTTCGTTTCGTCGAGAATACAATTATTTGACTTGTTCTTACCTTCGTTAGATCAAAGGGATTCCATTTGAACGTCTCGGCTTCCTTGTTCGTCATCACCTGTATGTAGAAAGTCCAACTGGGATTTTTTCCCTGAGCGATCGCGTTGTAGAGATCTCTGATTGAATAATCGGGATCACTTGCCGAAAGTTCTGCCGCTTTGTCGGCAAGAATGTTGCGAATTCCTTGGTCGGTCTGTTTCGCCGTGTAAAAAAGAATAATTAGTCGCAATAACGTCGCATTTAGTCGTCTAACACGAATAATCGTTTGATACCTATAGCGAACGTTAAAATTACCTTGTAATGGAATTTGCAGAAGACGGTTTCGTCGCGATCGTTAACGAGCTTAAAAGTGTGGGAGCCGTAGCCATTCATGTGTCGATAACCATCGGGGATACCGCGATCGCTGAACAAAAACATCACCTGATGGGTTGTTTCCGGACGTAGAGATATGAAATCCCAGAACATGTCGGCATCCTGTAAAAAAATATTTTACGTTCGATGTATTCGGAGCCATGTCGGTATCGGATTGTTTCGATTTTTATTGTACAGTGGAACCTTCCGTATTTGACGCAATTGGGAGATATCGCCAAATACGGCAGCGACGAATCAGGTGCCCGAAACGACGGTGGCGAACCAATCGCTTAGCCGGCAGTTTCCCTCTCCCCGCTACCCTTGCAAAGCAGTAGCCATTAGGTAGGGTTCTCGTCAAATATGAGAGGTTCCACTGTATTTTCCTTCGAAGCCACAAACCTTGAGATGAGTCGCGGGATTTCGCTTCTGTGTGTGAATAAAGCTCGGGAACATGAGGGGATCCTTGATGAAAAATATCGGCGTATTGTTGCCCACGAGATCCCATATCCCTTCCTCGGTGTAGAACTTTACGGCGAATCCGCGAGGATCTCTGTTTGCGATGTAATACGATAAATCGTTAAAGCAATATTGTAAACAAGGCATATAACGGAGAAAGCGATCGATAAAAATCATTCCATCTTGTATTGACCTACGCGACAATCGGCCGCCGTTTAGATAATCGCGAATAACATTGCAAAGATCGATTGCACTCGCATTATCGATACAACCGAAGTTTTGTCGTATTTTGCAAAACAAATTAAAAAATCGCGGGTATCAATGGAATTATATTCGTCGCGGTTGCTTCCTTCATTTAAAGTTTATCACGATGGAATTATTTATCGTATTAACGAGTCATTGAATTTTATTTATTTTTTTCACCGAGCACTGACCTGACGGTGTCGGCTGAGCCGCTTTCCCCTCCCACCGTCGAACACCTCACCGCTATCGGTGTTCTCTTGCCAATGCTCGAAAAAACTTTGGCCTTTGTGTACTCAGTGATATCGTGAGTTACTTCGAAATAGCCGAAAGCACCTGGAAATAGAAAGAAACGCGTACAATTCTTTATCAATGAATCGATTTTTTACGCGAATATAAATTCAACGTAAATCGCGCGACGAGATCGTAAATGAGTTTATTGCGTTTTAGCGCGAGTGACGCTGTATCTGATCGATTTCATCACCAACTCGTTTCTGGATTTATTTATATTACGAAAAGATTGTCATCGCGGATAATCTACCTGCTCCTTTCGCATGTACTACGCGCTCCGGTATTCTTTCTCTGCCGAAGTGCGACATTTCGTCCAAATAGGTGAAATCTTGGAGTAGCACCGGGCCCCGTGGACCAACCGTGAGGCTGGCCGTTTTGTTTGCAATCGGTGCTCCATTTCCGGATAGTAAAACCGGAGGTGCGCCCTGAAATAGGAGAAAACAAAAGCATCCGTTTACGTTCATTCACCCAATTATCGTCACGACTCTCTCTTTTAGTATCCAATATCGTCCAAATGCCTAATACTGTTTTTATAAACTTAACGACCGGCTTAACTACGCAACAATTTCCGCGCGCGGATCGCAACGAATCGCCAAAGACGTCTACTTTTTTTTAATTCCTTCGCGTCCGATACTAATTGGACAATCGGGTACCAACTTTGTCTTCTAACCAACTAAAAGTATCGATCTTTCCGTAGTCAACTTTCACTCATTTCAATTTCTCGATCTTATTAAATAATATAACTTCGCGAAGCTCGCGAAAATATCGCGTAAATGCGAGTAATGCTGTTCGTAATTTAAAAAAAACTTCTAATTTAGCAAATATAATATCTAAAAATTTGTATTAACGATTTTTTTTTTTGCAAAAACAAAAAAAAAGATTGCGGAATTCGATAAAAGTTTTTATCGTCATGCGTAAAAAACTGCGTTTCCTCGTAAAGAATAAATACGATAGTGAAAAATGATAAGAAAGAAAATTTTATCTTTGTGAACCCTTTCGATCATCTGCGCCATAAGTGTATAATGCGTTCATTGTGCGAATCAAGTTAATAGAAAAACCGCAAAATAAAAAAACACTCGAAGCGGTAGATAAGATGTCGCGGCCAATAGGCGTCAGTTTATTTTCGTTGAGGGTTCAGTATCAATCTTATGACCATGTGGCTCCGTCGTTGAAAAGCTTTTGGCTTTAGTTTCAAGCAAAAGAAGGCAAACAATTATTATCTATATGTATCGTCATGTTTTTAAAAGATATGATTAATGCGCTCGAGGCGTCGCCTGCGGATATACAAATTTTAAAAAGTGTATATCTTTGATTCAGCTCGTTACAGTATCTTCGACTAAGTTATAGAATAACATCGCGAAAGCCGGGCGTTCTTTTGGGCGTTGTATCTATTCTGAAAATCGACGAACTTGGGACGAGTCGAGTGTATCCCGCCGGTACGGCGGACAGGGTTGACCGACGATAGTTAACGGGTTCCCGATAACGAGTAGTCTACAGTGGGCTATCTAATGCGTAAATATTAACGCCTAAAGTGAAATTGTTCGTTCAGTAAAAATTGTATTCGATTGAAATTAAAATTCGTGCTTATCGAAGGAAAATTAACCTTTACGTACCTTGAGATTTTTTTGGTAATTGAGTAACTGATCGGCCGCTGGATCTCTCGCCATCTCGATGTTGCTATCGGAACAGTTTTTTGCTTTATCACAGCTGTATTTACGCACGAAGTACAGTAACGGGCGCTCGTTGTAGTTGCCGCTGCGGCTGTTGCTGCTGCACTGATGAATGCGATGCGCCAAACCGGTTGGAAGTTGTGACGTTGTCGCTCGGAACAACAACTTGGACTTGATATCGAGCCGCTCGAATATTAATCTCGGGTGGGAGAACGCAATAGCGCTAGGAGCGTCACGACTTTCGGACGATACAGTTGCGACGATTGATGTACTCGTGAGGTTTATTGACACTCGTCTGATAACTCGTGCAATCATAATGTCCCTTCAGGTAGATTCGAGAGTTATTCCCGACAGTGTGCCAATACCGAAATAGCATATTTCAGATAGGAAAACCGGCAAAAAGAGGTTCGAAGAAATAATAAAAAGGTGAAGAACGCGGACGAGAGATTCGTCTGACATTGGCGTAAGTCGATCGATATCGATAATCAAAGTCGAGGAATAGCGCATTTAATTATTGCTTATTATTATTTTTTTCTTCCGATTCATTCGACTTAATGATTATACGATTTTTCTTTTTATCAATCGCGACGAGAAAAACATTTTACAAACTTGCGAAACATGAGGCAACAAAATCTGAACGCAGCGAAGCATGATGAATGGAAAGGTCGTCGCGAGAATTACGCATCCACCTGCATTTGGTTTCACTCCGCGATTCTCTTTATTCAATAATTAATTATAATGCCGTTGGGAGGGCTTCGCACGAGACATGTACAATTCCGTTAACTTGGGAAATTGTGCTCAGCCTCGGGGCTCGACAAGTACCGCGAGCAGCAGAGATTTAACATCGTCATCTCGAGCCATCTACGCGCCCATATCACACACGCTCGCGTCTTATACAATAGTATACGATACGTTAGGATTTTTCTTTGTTTTTTTTTTGTTTCCTTCTTCTATAGGACCATTTAGTTACAAGTCATAGAAATCATATTTATAATAATTTTTTTTTCTTCGATTTCTACTATATCTTTGGTAGACGAATGAACGAGTAACAAAAGCGTACGAAAATTGCGTTGAATCAACCAACGCGCGACATCGAATCGTACAAAATGCATTATTTCTTTTCGTAATTCTCTCATTCAAAATTAATGAGCATCGATCGTTTTTTCCGTTGACCCAGAAGACTGTGGAATTTATAAGTAACGCGATCAATTCTTTTTCGTATCCTTGCAATCTTCGTGAATAAATTATTATCCGCAGCGCGAGTCCCTAGCGAAATGCTCGTAGTCGTGTTATAAAGAATTCTAATTGTCACTACGTGTCGCGCGTTAGTTGGTTCAAAGAAAAATTTCCGAAGCTTCGCGAATATCGGCAAAGCCTGGTATCGTCATAACGAATTGTAGTCGTCCGGTAAAGCCGATGGACAGCGACAGGCATCAGCAGCAGCAGCAACAGCGGCAGCGGCAACAACAACAACGACGACGACGACGGCGACGACGACGACGACGATAGAGTAGGTGATACAAACGAAACACGCGACAAGCGTAATTGTCGACCTTTGATCCGCGAGATAAACGCGTCATACAAAAAAATAAAAAGTCAATAAACAAAAAAGACGTGAGATAGATAGACAGAACGAGAAAGAGATAGAGACAAGAATGACCTCGTGATAAACCCCAGTAGGATTTTTATAAATTATAGTATTCATATCATATATATAATTCGTCAATAGCTATATATAAATTACTATGTTTCGACGCGAGTGTCTAGTAGATCCGTTCACCGTGTTACGCAGATCAGCAACTGCAATTGCGAGAGTGTGATTTTGCACACAATAAATCGATTGAAGCGAATGATAATGATGGTGAAATATAGCTCTTCGCGTTTGAAACATTAAAGACATTCGATGTCATCTCCATTAACCGAGATGCCTTTTTCCCTCACATTACCTCCGGGGTAACAATTTTTTTGCCAGATAATTATCAGTGGGAATAAAAAAAAAGAAAAATATCTCCGCGCATTAAACAAAGGAAATAATCAATCAAGCGTCATAGTCTTCGGAATCGTTGGCATCGTACCATCTACGACTTACTCGTAATCACATCTAATTAAATAGTGTATATGTAGGTAGCACGCTACTTCGGCTTTTCCGCGAAAAGCCCATTTCATTCGTATTTCCGAATGGAGGATATTATTCTTATCCTCGACTTCGTTTTTTTTTCTTTCTTTTTTTTCATTTTGTTCATTAATTCGACTTTTCGAATGCCATCTTCGTCGATCGCTGCCCTATTCTCGATAATTGAAACTGAAGCTGTACGGACACCGAGGGACTGCAGCCCCGTCGAGTTTAGCCATTCATTTGCGCGGGTAAAGGTAATTCCACTCGCCAAACAATCAAATGACTCTGTTCGCCGTGTTCTTCCGGATTCGTCGAGGACGTTGCATTTGGTCGTTCGAGTCCTTCGTCCGTTTCTTCTCCATCACCTACGACAATGAAAGTCCTTTCAATTCAGCAGCAACGAAAACGATTAGAAATTAGATATAGACATAGCGTGTGCAGTTTTGTGTACAGCTGGAAAAGGCCGAAAGCTTCAAATACCCTCAACTACCCCCAGAGAGCACAGATAACGAGAGGTAGAAAGAAATATATATATATATAACCCACAGCGGGAGATTCTTTCTCTCTTCCTCTCGATTATTTTATATCAATATATACATATTATCTACGAGAGTTTTCCATGTTAGTCTTATCATGAGAAACGTGCGATTATTGCGCAAGAGTCCTTTGTGTGTCTGTATGTGTGTCGCGTGTATTTTCTTTTTTGCCAAATGAATTATTAGACCAATGAATGACGATCCAAACGCCTCACAGTAGTACTCTCTGGGGGCATTTACCTGACCAATTGCCATACAATGAGGTGGGTGGCCACATCACTCTCGTCTTCCGCCTCATCTGCTGAAATGATCAATCGACAACGGCGCGATCGCCCTCTCGTTTGTTAAGTAACTATATTAAAGTGATACCTATTTTCTAGCGAAGAAAGCCCATTGACATTGTCGCAACGATTATTATATATAGTATTATCATCGAGCCGAAGCAACTCGACAACTATCGACGAATATTTACTCACCCACGCGGAAATCTATGTATCCTTCGCCTCCCGATAGTACCAGCATCGCTGGTTGCGAGTCATCGGACGCCGCGCTCTGACCTCCGTGACCTGAAGCATAAATATACAAAGTTAATTTACTTTTACTTTCCGTACATTTTCTCCGCACAGTTCAAAGGATGGCGTTCCATCAATGATTCGCGATAATCCTTTTTCGCGCAATTGCCCCGGCACGAATCGTATCGTCAGACTTACCGGGAACTGCGACAAACATCTTAACCGCGTCTCTGTGCCCGTGGAAGCTGAGTTGCGCGTGAGCCATACTGCAGTACGGAACGAAACTTCCCGGTGTTACGCCGCGGTCCGACGCGAATATCCTTACGCCAACGCCAGGAGCTTCCACTTTGCCTCCCACTGTCTGGACCCTCGATACGGCCAACGATCCACCGGCACCTGAAAATTTAACATCGCGTTCATGATATTCCGGTTTTTTTTTTCAAATGTCTGAATAAGAAATTCTTGAGATCGGATTACTCACTTTCCGACAATGGAACGGAAATAATGACACCATTTCCCGTACCAATCCACAATCTATTTGAGGATATGAGTAACGCGGTTATGCGAACAAATGAAAAACCAAGTTTTCCGGTACCGAGCATTTTGCTCACGTATGGCTCAATATCGACGTCCTGAAGATGCTGATAGGTATGCGCGTGATAGAGTCTCAGGGTCGAGTCGAGCCGTATGCTGACCCATACACCCTCGCCGAGCCATGCTAATTGTCGGACTTGTGATTCTCGTCGAGGATGCGCATCGACGGTACACTGAAAGGAGACTCCTATCTCTTACTCTCACGAGACGAAAACTCCGAGCGTCTCGGGTTCGAACGATCAAAAATACTCTCCCGCCGCTTGTTATTCTCAGTTATAGATCGACATATCGGAAATATTAACGAACTCTCACCTCGAGACTCATTAGTATCGGATCGATAACGTGAATTTTATTCCGGTAACCACACCACACAGTTTTACCCGTAACAGCGGCCATTGTCCTGATGGAATGTTGAGGACTACCGAGTGTGATTATGTGATGCTGAGAGAGATCCCACTGGCCGTCGGATCCTCGGCGAAATATCGCTACCGTACCGTCGGCAAGGGCAACGAGTACTCTTCCCTGTACGTGACTGCGTAATAGACATTAAAAAAAGTTTTTACGACAAAATTCGACACGTTTACCGTATTTTTGGGGATGCAATCCCTTGATTACTTACACAATGGCAAGAGCGGCATCTTTCAAGCGAACTGTATGCAAGCATACGGACCACTTGGCTACAGCCGAATGAACGTAAACAGCTCCATTTTGAGCGCCGAGCCACATCGTCGGTTGAATCGACGACATTTTTTCAATAGGCGCGCTCTCTTCATCCTCGACTTGTTCCTCCGCGTCCTCGGTACCGTTAACTTCGTCGTTATCATCAATTTTTCTCGACGATGTTAAGCAAACGTTGCCGGTACTCTTGACGAAATGTACTTTACCTAAATTAGCGGATTCGCTCTCAGGGTTTTCGAGGCTCTGGGGTCCCGTGTTGGTTCCCGCCTGTTCACCCTCTACAATTTTGTCCGAATCCTCGCTGGGCTTTTCATCAAGCGAAAAGCGTCCGCTCGGACTCTCCGACGTTGCTTGGCTTCGATCCTCCGAGTCGAGGGTCTTTAGGCAGTTACGTTCGTCGATCGACGTGGCGTCGTCCAGCGATGAAATTGGTGCCTCTTCGGGGCCACCGTTGCTACTTGGATCTCTGTCGATCAATCCGTTTGTCATGGGACACGATGAATCTTCGGAATTTTGGACATAGTCGCTCTCTTTCGCACCCGGTACACTCGCTATGCAGAGCAAATGACTCTGACATACGTTGAATACCTCCAGAATATCTGCCGGATTGTTCGCATCTATTACTGTTACTTTGGACATCTTTTGCGTCGATGTGCAGATCCACACGAGCGAACTGAGTTGTTGCTCCAGACGCTCGGCTTCTAATCGTCGCTGTTCGTGCTCTTGAAGCTCCTTGTCGAGATGCTCGACAGCGTCTTCGACTTCCGCTCGCGCGTTCGTCGTCTCGCGCGCTTCCGCGGCGTAAAACACACTTCCCCCAACCATACTACCACCATCGCGAGTCTTTCCACCGCTCAGATTCACTCCGGCACCACACCATATCTGTCGAGCCGCGATGTAACGTTATGCGATTAAGAATTGAGAGGACAAACAAAAAAAAACACGAAAAATATTCGAATTACCTTCATCCCCGGTTCCGTCTCCTGAAGAGGTCTGCAGTAGACGGGCACGGGAACCGGATGACGAGCCGGAGCGCTTGGTTTCCCAGGCAAACTCCAACCATATGCTTGCAAACGTCCGTCTTCCTTGCGCACGTGAGCTCTAACCTGACGATATTGTTCCCTTCGTTCGTTGGCTCGTCTCGCGTACAATTTTTCCGATGACCTGTAAATCAGATTAGTTCGACTTACAATTATAATCCGCGGTATGTGTTAAACAAGCGATAGTACATGCGGGTAAACGTTGCGACGAAGAAACCACAAGAAACTTAACGCGACAGTGAAATAAAAACTGATTCCACAATGAAATATTGTTTGTTTTTATTTACAATAGCATTATATAGGTATCATATATATTATATATCTTGTAAGATAAATATACAGAACCCTTCCGAAAGATAAACGGCAATGCTTATTTACAAGATGCTTGTCGATAACTCAACATGACTAGATGCGTTCCACACATTCGTGTGTATGTATATAAAACAATACATAATTGTCGAAACAAAAAGGTGATCCAGTGATCAAGAAAGCGAAAGAGAGCGCGTTGAGTAATGAATAAATTAATAAGTAAACGACTAAAGAAAGTTGGTGCGAGAAATAAAAAACATAGTAAAACAACTTGTCAGGATTGTCTTTGAAGGTATTGTCGTAGTGCGTTATAAGCTGTTTTGGTTTCTCACATAGTGTCTCCTTGGTCGAGAAAATCGTGTCGACTCTTGAGAGTACGTCGGCGCATCGTGTCGAGAGGCGGCGCCGGAACAACTTGATTTGTTGGTGCGCTGTACCGAATGTGTGGCATTGTGTGCGAATTCCGTACGAGAGCCCCTCGATCGGCCGGTCCGGTAAAGAGATTACTAAAACTGTAACGGGCAATCGTATGTTTAGATTTTTGTTTACACAACTGAACAACTATTTTTGGTATGTCGTACCGATGGTTCCGATACTCACAACTTCCAGACTGATTGTTTTCCACCGGATATACTCGCCGGATCGGTTTTACTCGCTCGTATCATCTCCGTCCATCTTACCGCTTCTTGAAGCTCCATAAATCGTTCTTTGTATTGATTGCGTTCCATTAAAACTCGAGCCATCTCCACCCTTGTAAATCGCTTTCTCTGCGCTAAAGGAATTTCTTCCTCGTCGTCGCTCTTCGTAGCCTTCGCCGCTGTTTCCGCTTCCTCTTTGGCCTTCTTGAGTTCGTCCTCTAACGCCGCAACCTTCTGACGCAAACGATCTCTCGCCTGTTGCAAACCTCGTACTTGTTCGCGAAGTATTTCTTGTTCACTGTGTGTCAACGAAACGCCAAAAATTATTGTTGTTGGAGAATTGTATGGCAATTATATAAATAACATAACAAAGTTTTGTTGCACTTGCCTCGTTAACTCGTCAACTTTGACGATAAGATCGTCCTTAACGATGTTTAATGCGTTCTTCGTAGCAAGTAGTTCGTTGTTTTCCATTATGAGATTTTCAACTTCCTTTCCCATTCCTGAAGAACCCAATGAGAAACTTCATTACAATGTTGAAAACCCGAACGATCGAAGATGATTTTATTTTAGTTGCGAACACAGAAGAAATAACATGCTTATATGATGAAATGTATTAGCGGGGCGAAAATAGCTCAATTGAGGCCTCGCGAGATTTTCTTACCGAAAAAGTTGTCATTGACTGGTTGGTTATTCGTCGCATGCATCATTTTTTTTTCACGAAGATTGAGATTGAAGAGCGGACGAGCGGCAAAGGAATAATATAAAAGAGCACGAGTTAGTGTATTGTTAAAAACAATGTACCAAAATTAATCGCGAAAAAACCGAACACAAGATGTGATAAATATGTGTAATCATAGTTCAAGATACCCGATGAAGCGTATTCTCCTGGATGAACCCAACTCCCTGAAATAATTGTAAACGATTATTTCTCTCGAGTTTCGTTTATTTGTCGAAGAATCGAAAAAACTTTTTTTTAAAAGGTACGCACCGGTTATGTCAGCTCCTTCGTCCATTTCTCCGAGCGCATCGGCATCTTGAAAACTGAGCTCTTGATACAACGTGTTACCGCTGCGTTGTTCTCTCTCAGTTCTGCTCCGACCGCTCGGAGTTGAGGCCAATTTGTCAACAGCGGTAGGGCTCGTCGGTGTCATAACTATCGGCGGTAACTCTGTTTCTGGACTTTCGTCTGTATGAGAAAAGTTGCATGAATTAACATTCGGCAATCTTTGATCGTAATCGTGACAAAAATATGTTTAAAAAAAAAAAAAGGAAAAAATGTAGGCGACTCACGTCTGGATATCGCGGTTGTTTTGTTTTCCTGTACAGGATGATCGGTCGACAAACTCTTGTCCGACATTTCGATAGCCGCCTCGCTGCTGCTGTCCTGCATCTCCGATTTCAAGCTTACCGTATTCGGTGGACTATCCTGTTGTGTACCATCGGCGTTTATGCTCGCTTCGAGACTCTGAAATCCGTAACTGAGAGGACCCGAACTTCGGGACATGTGTGCCAATCCGAGAGACGGTAATCTCGCCGGACCTCTTCCACCAGTCGAATTTTCCAATCTCTCCGTACTTCCGACCATCATCTTCGTGCGTTCCATATAATCTACGTGTGTCTTAAATAATTCAGTGTAACGATCGTGCAAACGCGAGTACTCGCGTTTTAATTCCGCTTCCTTCTCCTCCAGGCGAATGACTGCGAATAATGATAAATAAAAGATTTCAATACAAAGATTCGAATACGACAAATGGTGTTTCACGTATCAACGAAAGGATCGACATCGAGAGGAGGATATAAATGGGAACGAGTGTGGAAAAAAGCGAGATAACAGAGAAAAATAGACAAAAGAACGAAACATAATTTGAAGACAAGGAGAAAAAATAAACAGAAAATTAATCTACTCTACTGTAGGAAGGCGTTGTGTGGGGGGATGAACCGGAGATGTCATTGGCATTCAATGTACCGTGGTCATGAGAATTTTTCGTTTTAAGCTCAAGCATTCTCAGGATTGACTCTAAGCTATCAATTTTTCCTAATAATTCCTTTCTCTCGTCCTCCGCCACGTCCTCGAGTTCCAATAGTTTCTGTGAATGTGAAAAATTTATTGTAAAAAATATAAAAAAAAAATGATAAATAATTTATTTTTTTTCGTAATTTCGTTGCAACGCAGCAAAGAAATATTTGCTACCTGATCTGATGTCTTGCGAAGCTGCTTCTCCCTCTCATACTGCGTTACAAGCTGTTCGTTGTCCTCCCTTAACAATTCCAATTCGACTTCGTGCTCCTGATTCTCCGTATACGCTATATCCAAACACTCGAGAACATTGACTAGTAGCGGCATCAGTTCCTTGACGACATCCTCGTCGTAGCGCGCTATCATTCTTTCGAATTCTTGATATATACTACCCGCCAGCGATTGAACCTTTTCGGACATAACGACATGGCTGTCCTCGTGAGTTCCGTACACCGTTTCTTGATCCATCTTTGGGTCTTTTCAACGCCGCCGGGCGTTCTGAAATTATTTGTATCGTCGAAATCATTGTGGCGCAACTTAATAACAATAACAACTAATATTAAAACTAATAAAAATTAAAGTGATAAAATAAAAAAAAATTTCTCACTGAAAGAGTCACTGGTCGAATTCAACGGAAAATTGAGATTTATCGGTTAAAGAGTCTGTCATGACACGACAGAATAATCGAGTCAAAAAATAAACACTCTTTCGTCTGGACGGACGATTCGTCAAGTCCTAACCTTGTATCACGTAAACATCGATATCAATGGATTCGTCTAATTTTCAACGTACTCGCGAGATGCGAATAAAGGCGAACCTTCTGCGTAGTTTTTTATTAAAAAGTGACACGAGCAATGTGTGACGTTGGTGGTAAATAACAAATGAGGTTGATAGCTTGCCTTTGCGCGGATAGTGCCTGTTGTGACGTTTCGCAACCACCGAGGACTACTTCGGGTCTTTTTCACGGACGGATAATTCTCTCGAGCACGAAAATTCCCATGTAGCGCGGTCACTTGCGTGGCGCGCGCTCTCACGCGATATTATTTTCACCCAACTTCAACACCGACGATGACATTTTGTTTTGTTAATGCAAGAAATTCGACGATCCGGGCGACATTTGTTGAGCTTTTAATCGCACTGCCCCGTTGTACTTTGCTTGTTGTCGATCGTTTCATACGCATACCATCGCCATTTTCCACACTACACTGCTCTACACTCTCAAGAGTGTCATCCCCCCCTCCTACGGAAACGCGACACTTTTCCGAAACGTTAGATACGCTCTCTGGTACAGGCAAATAGTACCAAATGGTGTACGAGACTAGACGATACTTGCGCGCGATGCCTCTATTTTGCCAACAGAGTTTTTTTTTCGTACAGCATCCACACGTTTTCTCTGATAATGCGAATTGCATAGGCTTGGTCACTCGTTATCGTTGATAACTTATCGAGTCATGAATAATAATATTACGCAAAGTGTTTTTTTTAATTTTTCGTCGTGAATTATTATTTTTTCAAGTGTCGCCACTACATATATCCATCAGTACGAATATCAATTGAGTTACAAACATTAACACATGAATAAAACTTATGTATGTAAGAGACTCAGTATCTCCCGGAATATCCTCGACCTCCCCAATTGCCACCACCGCGTCCGAAGCCTCGTCCGTATCCTCCTCTGTCATTGCCAAATTCTCGATTTCCATAACCGCCTCCTCGGCCTCTGTAATTGCCACCGTCGGAGTTACCACCTCCGTATCCACCGTAGCCGCCGCGTCCGCGGTAACCACCATCGCCGCGCATAAATTTTTGTGACGGTCCGTTATCCCCACCGAAGCCAGAGATGTTGTTTCTCGGTGGACGACGCGACAGAAAACCTCCTCCCGTTATCGGTTCCATTTCGTAACGGCAAGCGTTCATTCCGCAAAGAGTTTTTATCACAGCGAGGACCTGCGCGATCGAATGAAAATTAATTGTGTGTTTCAATGATTAAAAAAAAGCCAATGATAAAAGTTTTACCTTCTCTTCGAGGGAGCTGAGCTCGAGAATAGTTTCGGGATCTTTTGCGGCACGAACGACCAGACTCTCAAGAGCCGGTCGTAAAGCAACAATCGCAGCGGCATGTTCAGGATTCATATCAAGATTAATCCAATTGTCGAGTCTTATGATACCGTCGACGTACTCGACTTTGCGCGATCCGAAGAGAAGTAAATGAATCGGAGAGACCATCGTCATTTGCTTACACGATACCGCTCTGGTGCGAATCTGTGATTAAACAAAAAACAGACGAAAACGTACAATAGAATAAACTTTCTTGCCGTTTAGTCTCTTTGGCCGTTGTGGCGGGTTCCCTACCTTTTCGCCAAAGACGAAAAATGGAAATGGGAATGTTTGCTCCATGTTACTGCAGTTTACCGACGTTTTGTGAATCAATGCGGCTTTTGATTCGGTGGTCAAAACTTTTCTCTTCTCTTTGTGATAACAAACATTCGGATACAGACCCATGCAAAGAAGAGCGGTTATCGTGTCCAGACGGACATCCGCGCCCGCTTGATAATTTAGCGGTGTGGGGCACAGGGTTTCCTCGGGGAATCCAGCGGTAAGCAGCAAACTTTGCAATTGATTCTGTAATGAAACAAATCAATTTGACTTTTAAATAGACAAAGTATGTTTGTACAGTGAATAATCCCGTTGTTTTTTCGTGTCGCGTGCCTTAGCTTCCCATGTAACTCGCAAAGTCGGTAGACTCAGATTCTTCGAATCGCAGAAAGCCTGTTCGGCATATTCACCACCGGCTCTGGCCTCTTCCCACGCTTCGAAAGCGTGAACCATCGCTACGTGGTCGCTGTATCTTGCACCGGCGAACCACTTTTGTTGTGTAGTCAAACGTCGAGTATCCGGTCCCATCGTGTAAACCTCGGGGAATGTTGTACTGTTCGCTGCCATCGTGGAAAGTGCATTTCCAACGCGGAACATGCAGCCGAGAATCATCATTTTTCCAAGACGAGGCTCGATCGGTAAACGAGCCAATATCTTGCCGAGCGGCGTAAGCTCGTCGTTGGAATCGAGACACTTCATTTCTACAAAAAAGTATAATAGTCAATGGTTCTCAATGCTAAAAAGGAGGAAATTTATCGTTTGCGAAATGCCGCTTACCTCTGAGAATAACTTCCGCTTCGATAACAGCGTCGATCGGCGGAGGTTCGATCGCCTTTGATAAGAATTTTCCGATACTTCCCAATCTTAGAAGCTTTATGCTCAACGCGAGTTCGTGAAGCGGCGTTCTGAACATTTCCGGAGTCATGTGCTGATCCATTCTTTCGTATCGCGCTCGCGAACACAGATGAAAGCAGAAACCGGGCCTCACACGGCCCGCCCTACCCATGCGTTGCTCGAGATTAGTTTTACTCGCCCAGACGGTAGCGTAGTTCGTCATATTGTTGTGAGACGTGAAGAGCTTCATCTTAGCTTTGCACGAGTCAATAACGTAGACAACGTCGTTTATCGTTATCGATGTCTCGGCGATATTCGTCGATAGTATAATCTTCGTTTTGCCGTCGGGCACCGGTTCGAATACGCGTCGTTGATCCTCCCTCGGCAATTGCGAATGCAACGGTATAATCGTGTATCCCGAACCGCCGAACAGTTGATGCTGCTGAAGATACTTCATCAGAGCGAATATTAGGTTCCATCCCGGAAGAAATACGAGTACCGCGCCGGGAATTCCCTGATTCTTTATGTAAACCAGCAAGGCCTCGATAAGTTCGAAGCTTATTTCCTTCTCCGTCAATTGCGCCATAATTTTTCTCGTATGCTCCGAGTAATCGGTTCCGACGTTTTTATTGAGATTTTCTTCCGGTTCGGCATCGAGAGCCGCGTCTTCGGCGTCGCGATTCTTTCGCTTTCTCGTGTCCGGCGGTGGTACGAAGTTCGTTAGATGCACGCAATCTTCGAGAAAATATTGTTGCACGGGGTAAGCGCGTCCGGGCACCTCGATGACCGGACAGTTGTTGAAATACTGACTGAATAGTGTAGTGTCGATCGTAGCGGACATGAGAATTATACGAAGGTCGGGATATCGATGAATCATGTCGCGTAGAACGACCATTATGAAATCGGAATTTACATCGCGTTCGTGAATTTCATCGACGATAACGTGCGAAACTCCTCTGAGGCCACCTTCCAATTTTCTCAGTAGAACACCGACCGTGCAGAACATTATGCTACCGTAAGGTCTCGGTAAGCAGGATTCGAAGCGAACGGAATAACCGACCGATTGACCGAGACTCTCGCATCTCTCTACGGCAACGCGATCGGCCACCGAAACGGCCGATATTCTTCGGGGCTGAGTAACCGCAACCGTGCAGTAAGCTCCCTGTCCCGATGCGATGTAATCGTCCAAAATAAATTGACAGACTTGCGTCGTTTTTCCACAACCGGTGTTTCCTCTTATGATTATTACCGGATTGTCGTTTATCGCTGCCATTATGTCGTTCTTCATAGAAAATACCGGTAAACTCGAACGATCCTTGATCGATCGTTGAAGATTTGTATCCTGTTGCAATCTCTCTCTGTCGTCGTTCATTATATCCTCGGAGAGTTTCTCCAATGGCATAGTAGCCAATGGACCTTCGTCGATATTACAGCCGATCCATGGATTCCAATTCGGCTGCGGTGGTGACCAACTCACCACGCCGGCCGGTTGTGGCGTTGACGAGATGAAATCGTCTAATACACGATCCGTTATCAACGATATACCGGTACTCGGAACAGAAGTACCACTCGGCTGATCCGCTTCGACTTTCGTCACTTCTGTTGCAACCTGAGCTTTCGTCGTATCGATCGGCACGATCTCCAGTCCCTCGAGTACTTCTTTTATCTGAGCTTCCAACTCCGGTGAAATTTTTATCGGATACGGCTTTATTTGATCGGCATTTTTAACTCTCTTCAGAGTACCGCTGAACGCTTCTATTACACCGAGATGATACAACTGTCGAACGATCGACAATGCACAACTCTTCGATGCTGTCTGCTTGTTGGACGCTGTTTCTCGACCTGTGATGTCTGTTTGAAAAAAAAAAAAACGTTACTATCCGAGTGCATTTTCTTTTGTTTTTTTTTTCACAATCGCGTTACTTACGTCGTCCGAGTTGCTTGACGAAAAAGCTCATTTCGGCCATAAAGCTTCTGTTGAAAGAATGAAAATCGATGTTATAGTCAATGTATTATCGAATAATAAATGAAAACTCTGTCAGACTCACCATTTGAATATTATCCAAGACCACTTTGGAGTATCTCGATTTTTTGTCTGGAATGGATTAGCACCAAAGCCATTATTGAATCCTTTCAATACAAGCTTTGGTATAAAACACCATCCGCCGCCTTGTTCAAGAAGGCTGAACAATTGCATTCTTAAACTGGCATTGGTCACTTTGAAGATAGTTTTACTCCAAAGTGGTCTCGATTTTCATTCAAACAATAAAAATGTCCCCAGATTCGATACCAAAAGTATTAAAAAAAGACGAAAAAAAAAGGTATTTCCAACAGACTCAATGGTTTTGTCATACCTTGTATGATCCGGTCCAACCGGAGTATACTTATAATCGGCATTAATTTTGTTAGTTTGCATAAATTGATGAAGTTTTGATTTAGCATTTTCGATCGTCCAATTTCCGTGAATTCCGGAATTAACGTCAACATCCTCGGCGTCCTCGACTTTTTTTTGTTCCGCGAGTCTGTCGATGTACGTATAATTTCCTTGGCCGCGATCATTGTAAGCTCTGTACGCTTGGCCAATGTCATTGGGACCCAAGCCATCGCGAAATACCGATTTTGTCGGCAAGTCCGTTCTGTTTTGAATGGCTTCGTTCGCGGCAGGCTCTACGGCGCCGACTTGACCGGGCACATCGATCGCTTTTACGTGGCCCGTACGTACGAGATAACTTATGAAATCGCGGGCCGCGTTACCCTGGGAATCCTTTTTGTTTGTCGAGTGTCCAGCGGCGACATATTCAAAATCGCTTACGCGTAATTCGCAGAGAAAACGCTGTCGATGCTTCGGGCCTGAAAACATTGTTGGTTTTCCGTTGTATACAACTCTCCGCGCGAGTGCATCGAGAGTCGAATACAACATGCAACATCCCGCGGCGTGTACTTACCGGTTGGCCTCACATCGAACGTTGGTTCCTTTCCGTTCTTCGTACACCACTGATGAAAGAACGACTTTATGTCTCCCATGTTGAAAAAAATCGAAAAAAGGCACAGTTTTTTCCAGAAGAAGCACAATTGTATCACAACACTGAGATGAAAACAATATACGAGACGCCTGTCGCCGTTTGTTTTACTTAATGCGCAAGTTTACGCGAAACCCAGTGAGAGTCGAGACGCAACAGCGATACGCGTGTGCTGCCGCTCGGCAATGTGGAACACAGTTGCAGTGGCACGCGATGTTTTTCAGATAAAACAGAACATTCAGAAGAACAACGTTCAGTGTGCATTAGTACCCCCCGAATAAAGAGATTTTGGTCTCTCTCTCTTTCCGATAATCTCGACTGCAACCCACAATATGGACGCTCGTCTAGAGGCTGTCAAAAGTTAGAAAAAAAACGCCACGTTGTTATCGAGTTTATTAGCTGTTAAAAACATATTATTAGATTATTGAGGAGCCGAAGGACGTGTTACATTGCGATTTACAAAGGATAAGAAAAATGTTGACCGCGGCAGCAAACACGCTGTCGAATAACACCGGAGGTTCATACAGCAATGATAGGCCTTTGAATGCTGGCGATACGGAAATCGGCACAGATCCGGCTTCTGGTGGCTTCTTCCATTCTGATTACAAGAAGTAAGTGTTTCTTACTGTTTTTCCGAAATTGGAAAATCGATCTAAATGAATTTTTTTTCGCGCGTCCAGACACGAAGATTTGAAACAAATGTTGGACAGCAGCAAGGATGGCTTGAAATTGGAAGCCATGAAGCGTATCATCGGGGTAAAGTCAATTTCGCGTTTGTTATCAAACCGCAAAAAAAAAAAACAGATAAATATTGGCTGACCTTGAATTTATCGACAGATGGTAGCCAAAGGTAGAGACGCCTCCGATTTGTTTCCCGCAGTTGTGAAAAACGTTGTTTCCAAGAATATCGAAGTAAAAAAATTGGTTTACGTTTATTTGGTTCGCTACGCGGAGGATCAGCAGGATCTCGCGTTATTATCCATCTCTACTTTCCAACGCGCTCTCAAAGATCCGAATCAATTGATCAGGGCAAGCGCTCTGAGGGTTCTGTCGAGTATCAGAGTCGCGATGATAGTACCCATCGTTATGCTCGCCATTAAAGATTCCGCCAGCGACATGTCACCGTACGTGAGAAAAACAGCGGCACACGCTATACCAAAATTGTATTCGTTGGATCCGGAACAGAAGGAGGAATTGATAGGCGTTCTGGAGAAATTATTGTCCGACAAGACAACGTTAGTCGTTGGCTCGGCAGTTATGGCCTTTGAGGAAGTTTGTCCCGAGAGAATAGATCTGATACACAAGAACTACAGAAAATTGTGCAATTTGTTAGTTGACGTTGATGAATGGGGACAGATAGTCATCGTCAACATGCTAACGAGATACGCAAGAACGCAGTTTGTTAATCCCAATCTGGATGTAAGTTAATCAACTGGTGCGATTTTTTACAAGGGCAATAAATTCCTTTCGTATGGAAGACGTATTCGTACATCAGAATTTTTTGATCAGTTGCTATCGTCAATTGACCCGTTTAACTGTAAAAAAACGGCGCGAAAATTCTGAAAAAAATTGCGAAATAACGTTGAATTGTTGATTTTTCGATACATTGAGAGGTTTACTTTTACGCTCTTGCATATTGTTGTTACGAGCAAACGAAAGTAGCGTTCTACTTGGCCAGAAAAAAAGTCTTCCGTACGTGAGGGATTAGCGCGCCCAATAACTACTTACGCAAGAATCGCGGCTGATATTTTTTTCAGGACGTTGAAGAGGACGAGAATAAGCCGTTTTACGATTCGGACTCTGATTCATCGAACGTTAAAAAAACAAAATTCTCGCTGGATGCCGATCATCGGTTGTTATTAAGAAACACGAAGCCGCTGTTGCAGAGCCGCAATACATCGGTCGTAATGTCGGTGGCACAATTGTATCATCACGTTGCGCCGAGAAGCGAAGTAATGGTAGCGGCAAAAGCGTTGATCAGAATGCTCCGAGCATACCGCGAAGTGCAGAGTATAGTCCTCAATTGTATCGCCAGCATATCAATTGCGAGAAAGGTAACGTAAGTATTGATAACTATGAGACGATAACGAGAGTAGAAATTCGAGATTTGTGTAATTCGGACAATCGCCGAAAAAAGGGTGATTACGGTTAGCAGCTCGTCAAGCCCGTGTATAAATTTATTTGCAGGGTATGTTTGAACCATTTCTCAAGTCATTCTTCGTGCGAACTTCCGATCCGACGCACATAAAATTACTCAAACTCGACATATTGACAAGCCTCGCAACGGAAACGAGTATAAGTGTTATTTTGAGAGAATTTCAAACGTATATATCGAGCAGCGACAAAGAATTCGTTGCAGCGAGTATTCAAGCTATCGGACGATGCGCGAGCAATATTAAAGAAGTAACGGACACGTGTTTGAACGGTTTAGTCTCGTTGCTGAGCAATCGTGACGGTGAGATATACTTTTCACGAGTAATTAACTCTTATGTTATTTTCAACTTTAACTTCGTAATAACCCGGTATTCATTGGAGCAGAAGTTGTCGTTGCCGAGAGCGTCGTTGTCATAAAGAAACTTCTGCAGACCCAGCCGAACGAACACAAAGACATTATCGCTCGTATGGCTAAACTTATGGATTTTATTACGGTACCGCAAGCGCGGGCATCCATTCTGTGGCTTCTCGGAGAATATTCCGAACGTGTGCCAAAAATCGCGCCGGATGTACTTCGCAAGATGGCTAAGAGTTTTGTAAACGAGAAGGACATTGTTAAGCTTCAAACGTTGAACTTGGCGGTTAAGCTTTGTCTCAATAATCCCGAACAGACAAAGTTATTCTGCCAGTACGTCTTCCAACTCGCGAAGTACGATCAGAATTACGACATCAGAGATCGAGCGCGCTTTCTTCGGCATTTCATTTTGGACGATGAGAACGGTCAGGTGAAAAAACTGCCGCAATACGCGAAGGAGATATTCTTCGCACCGAAACCGGCGCCCACACTGATGTCGAGATTCAAGGGCTCCGAGTATCAACTCGGTACTCTTTCGCATTATTTGGGAATGCCGTGTACCGGTTACAGACCATTACCATCCTTTCCGGATGTCGCCCCCGACGTATCTGTACGAGACGTCGCCGAACCGATTATCACACACGATATCAAAGACAAGCGTCATGCCAAAAAAGATAGAAAGGATAAGAAAGGAAAGGAGAAAGAGAAGAGTTTCTACAGTGAGGATGAGAGTTCGCCTGCCGAAGGTATGTTATACAAGTCTCTCGATAGATCTCCTTTGTCATCGTATTGTGACATTAATCTCGCACGTTACGTGACAGAATCCGAGGATGACGAAAGTTCGGAATCTTCGTCGAGTGGATCGTCCGATGAGGAAAGCGATTCTTCCGAATATTCATCCGAATCCGATAAATCCGACGATAATAGGAGTAGAAGTAAGTCGAATGCTGTTAAAGACGAAAGTTCGGATAGTCAGACCGACGATAGCGAGGATTCCGAGTCCGACGAGGAATCGGGTTCCTCCGAGAGCGAAGTTCGCGTTAAACACGGTGAGAACAAAAATATCTCGGAGAAACCTTCCGTTAAAGAGGAAAAGCCAAAATCTAGTCTCGATTTATTGCTGGATTTGGATAACGGTGAGTATTATTTTGAGTGCAGTAACGGCTCTTCAAAGTTCCCGAATGACTATTCTATTACATTTACGCAGTCTTACCAATGACACCGATAATGACACCGAGTCTCGGAGGTTTTCTTACACCGATTAATCTCGCACTATCCAACGGTATTCAACCGGTATCGGCTTCCTTCAGTCCGATACAAAAAACCGAAATACTAAACAAAATAATTGGTCGTGGATTACGGGTCGAGACGAGATTCACGAGATCGCCGCATTTGGTTAGCGCGACGATGGTGAACTTGGAGTTGACATTTACGAACGAGGCAAACGAGCCGATTAAAAATATTCGGACCGGGAACAAAGTGCGTTGGCGAAGCTATCGATTATCATGAGATTTCGGAAAATTCACGATCGTAATTCGCTTTTTCTTTCCTTCAGACCCTTCCGCCCGGAATGTCGGTACACGAATTTTCTCCGGTGCCTATTCTTCAGCCGAATATGACTCTCTCGTCAACATTGGGTATCAATTACAACGATTCGACTCAGCCGGCCAAATTTAACATCGACTTTACAATCACCGATGAGACTCACTCTGTTCCCGTGAGTGTTAAAGCTCCGATTGGTGAAATTGTACGATCCGTCGTACTTCCCGAAAGTATGTTCGTCGCCGAGAAGGATAAATTAAAGGGTATGAATGAGCACAGCATCAAACTCTCGTATGCCGGGGAGAGTAAAGACATTGCTCAACGAGTCCTCGAGATCGCCAATCTTGCCGTCGTATCCATAGATGAGAGTTTGTTGAGGTAAATTTTTTTATTTTTTTTATTTCTTCTTTCGCCCACTGTACTCGCAGCAGCGTCAATTGGTATTATTATTGTTTACAGATTCGCTGCTCACACATTAGCATCAAAATCGCTAATTTTGGTATCTATTAAATTTATCGACAGCAAACAATTGGAGGTATGTGTAAATTGTGAAAAAATGGTCATAGGTTCTATGTTACTGAATGAGATTAAAGTTCACTTGCAGTGAACAACGAGATTACAATTTTCACGAAGTTATTAATGAAAATATATTATATATATTAAAGAAGAAAAAGTATATTTAAAAATGTCTCATCATTTCGAGATTCTCGCGTATCATTCCAGCATCACGGTACGCCACCGTGGCAATTTATTCCGATTATCTTTTTTTTTTTTACAACGAACAAATGTAAATTGACGCGTAGATATGCAAGTAAAGAAATTATTGAATTATAATACTGTCTCATGTTTTTTTTTTCGCTTCTGATTCTTGAGAAGAAACCATACGAGTTTTTGTGAAGTTTCGTCACCGTCCTCTATCTCCCAGAAACGTAAGCGATAATCCTTCCGTTGAGTCAAAAATCGCTCCAACACTGAGATATAACAACTCAATTATATTACGCGATTTATCGGACATTACATGAAAAACGTTTATTATTGACTGACCGCACAGTCGAAACTTTATGCGTTTAACTCTGTTTACCTCTCATCATTCCGTTCGATATTGGCTTCGAGAAGCCAACGTCATCGCTCGGAAAGCGCGTAACTACGTCCGAGATAATTTCCAAACCAATGCCCCGATTTCTGTATTTCCCACGTACGTAAGCGGTATCGACTGTGGGCATTGAATACACAAATCTTGTTCCGTATATCTCCGTTCCTGCAACGAGAGTTCCACATGGTTCATTCGATATTAACATATATCGATAAGCCTCGATAAGCCGATCTTTCTTTCCTACGTTGTGTAACGAAAGACACGTGTGCCTCGTGCGAACATATAGTAATAGCCTATCATTAAAAAAATGAAAAAAGTCATCAAAAATTCATTTTACCCTTTGGTTTAATTGTATAAAATCCAACGGGTCTGCCGTTCTCCCATCGTAATATAATGTCGTCGAATTCGTCGGCATAATCGTACAGAGATTCAAATTTATCCGCTCTCGGAGTGTCGAACTCGGGATATATTATTTGACTGAGAACGTAATAGCATACTCTCTCCCGATCCGTTCGTACCTAATTTTTTTTTTTTGCGGAAACAATCGATTTATATTCGAAAAATTCAATCTTTGATAATTAACGCGTTACCTTCTTCCAACCATTATCTACAACATCCTCAAATCTTTGGTCAATGTCGACGACTTGTCCGTCTTCTATAACGGCTATGAAACCCCCGCATATTGTGCAATTCAGCCGCGAAACATCGCACTGAATGTGAAACTGTTCGACATTCAACGATTTTGCACTAATAGGCACGTACTCTGCGCACCTATTGAAGATATATATATATATTTTTTTTTAATAATGATTACGTGCGCTCAATTGCGCGTTACTTGTATTAATAGAGAAAAAATCCAATTCACAACCTTGAACAATACATCAAAAATAAGATAAATGTTACGCTCGGATAGCCGAAGTTGCAAGAACGTCGACTTGCGCTTATCTGCAAACGGTTATGAAATTATTGCGTCGAGAGCCACTTTTGCGATCGTATTTTCGACAGTGAAGTACGGCGGTGAAGTAATGTTAAATTTAAATTTTGAAGGTTTAGTTTTCAAAATTGTTGTTTTTTTTATCGATTATTTTTTTTGCATTATCGTCACAGTCTTTTGTATTTTTTTCACGAAAATCTTCCTCGAAATTTTTATCACGTTTGCACGCAGCACTATTGGTCAACAAAGTGACTTTGGTGACGACGATGAGAAAATGTTTAGACATAGACACCACCCATTCTAACGACGAGAGATACACGACTAAATCTCGATGTACCGTGGGTGCGATCCGAAGATTCAAGAGATCCTCCTATCGCGTCAACTATATATTTGCCAACGCTTTTTCTTTATCGTTAGTATGTACTTTAGAGAAAACAGTTAAGTAATATTTACTTAAGCTTTGAAGGCTACTAATGGATCGGATAGCGCCTCGATTCAATTCAATCTTTTTGACATTCATTCGTTAGATTGACTATTCATCCGCTAAATAATTGTCTATTACAGTTGCATATAACGTCCGCTGTACTATTCCTACCCACCAGTGTTATAGGCGATAACTCGATAGAATATCAAGTATCTAGCAACGCAATTCGATGTTGACCTTCGTTCGACAATTCATCTAAACGGCATAAAAAAGAAAATAGCAAACATCGACCTACTCTCCCATTTATTTTTAATCAAATCGTCGAGGAGTAAAGGAAAGAGGGATCTATACACGGTAATTTCGATGTGTTATCGACCGTTCGATAATAAAGCACACCCCACATACGTACATACCACAGCTAAGGAACCGACGAAAAAGCGCTCTGTAGTTGAGCGTTCGTAAAACCGATGGCGCAGCGTTCTAAAACTAGTATTTTTCCAATTCAGCCGTCTGCAGCTGTCAATTGTTACAAGAAATATATGTTATCAAAGTAAGTTCAAAAAACGGAGAGATATATTTAGCAGTTTTGAATTTTAAAAAAAGCGAAAAACAGACGCGTAGCCGCTGGCCATCGTTTTTATAAAGTTCGATATACTCAAGCGCAATATTGAAAAACATTTTGAGGTTAACTCGTCGCGGATATAGCTTACGATTTCTGCTATCAAATATAAAAAACTGTAAGTCAATGAAATATTTTCAGTGGCCGAGTCTCAATTTATGAATGTTTATTATTCTTCGCACCCGCGATTATGTTAAACTAGCATAAGATCGGTTTTTTAGTGACGCCCGAGGCATTGACCTCGTTTGTTTACGACGATAACAAATTCACGAAAACGCATCGGCGCTCGCGGCTACGAAATTTACGATGACAGAAATTCGTCGCTCGTGCGACAGCGACAAAGCCGATTCTAATTCGGACTACGAACAAACATTCGATGAAGAGTTGCAACAATTTCCAGAGATTTTAGTATTTATACGCAACCTCCAAGCGACAATAAAGAGACAGAGAAAAAAAATTGAGAAAATAACTAAAAAACTTCTAAAACTGGTAAAGTATATCGATTTTTTCATAAATATTGCACCGGAGGTTGAATATCGATTCTAATGATCCTGCAATTAATAGCAATCATCCAGTAGGAAATCCGAACCCGTAGATGCGGAAGTGCAGACGGAATGTTGGCCAATGGAAAAGGAATCGTCTCAGGATTGGGACAGACGTGGAAACAATGAGAGCGGAAGCATCGTGGAGCAAGTTAAAGAAGCCGCCGAATCTGCTCTCCGACAGACCGGTTTTGTTTACGAAGAAACATCAGGATTATACTATGATTACAACAGTGGATACTACTATGATGCCGTAAGTATTCTAATGATATAATTTGACGAAGGAGATACCAGAAAAAACCATAAAAATCTGATTTATAGGCACGAGGACTCTACTATGATGGAAACACAGGAACCTTTTATCTCTATGATCAAGATAGCAAAACTTACAAATTTCACAGTCAGGCGGAGCCGAGTCCAAACGAAGCTATCGTACAGCAGGAAAAAATTGAAAAAGTGGATAAGCGCAAAGCCCGCAAGGCCAATAAGGTTTCTCCTAAAAATATACAAAAAACTATTTTTAATACATGCATAAAGCCACTAAATAACTATTATTCAAAATAATAATAAAAAATATAAATTATTATTATTGTGAATGTATAGAACATTTATAAATCTTGCAAACGGCAATAATAATAATAATAATAATAATAATAATCATTTTTATTATGAATTATTGTTATTATCATTTATAAAATTTGGGACTCTTACACTTTCCGCTCTCCACTTGTCATAATTTCACAACGTTTCACGTTAAAAAATAAAAATTATAACGTACATTTATTAATAACTCTTATTAATAAAGACATAATTATACATTTGCGACATTGGTTTTTTTTTTGTAATTATTCTTTTTTTAAGATTTGTTTTTCTTTTCAGGTTTCGGATGAGATACATGAGTTAATAACTGGCCTTTCAAACATATCGATTGAAAGATACCGGAGACAAGCATCAGGTAACTTAATCTATACCCATTGATATGCACACGTTGTCTCTATTGTAGGCCGACGGGAAAAAGCGCAAACTGTCGCATCGTCGAGAGAATGCGAAAGATGGCGAACAACCGGAAGAGGGCGAATGTTCCGACAGCGAAAACAGCCACAGCTCTCGGGATATTTCGCCCGTAGCGTCTCTCAGTAATGAAAGCGAGAATCAGGAAGAACAAGGTTTTCAAAATTGTTTTAAGAGATAGTACCGATCAGGATTCGCGTAAAAAATTAATTAACAGAAACAAAACGACCGACCATTTGTTTGCTACGATTTTCATACCCGAAAATTTACAACAATGTTATTACAGATCTCGCTAAACCTTATCCTCCGTGTATGCGAATTATCGTCAAAGAAACGACGATATCAAAGTTGAAAGTTGGCACGTTGTTTGTCGTGGCTTATACCGGTGGTTCGATGGGCAGAGAAGGCGATCATTCGGTTCTCGTACCCGATCTGAACGTCAGCAAAGTTAGTACAAATTATTATTTTGCATATTAGGTAAACACAAATATATATAAATCAACTAATCTGTGGAATAATTAACACTCATGCAGCATCACGCGAGATTTCAATATGACGAAGAAAATAAGCAATACACAATAGTGGATTCGGGTTCGAGAAACGGTACTTATCTCAACGGAAAGAGATTATCCGTAGCGAAACAGGAGTCCGATCCGTGCGTAGTTACTCACGGTTCCATCGTCCAAGTCGCGAGTACGAAGCTCCTTTGTCACATTCACAACGGACACGATACCTGCGGTCACTGCGAACCCGGATTGGTTCAGCAAAGTACAATACTCGAAAATGTCGCAACGTCGACGATAAAGGACCGTCACAAGTCCGAGTTGCGTAGATTAAAAAATAAATTCGGCGTTGAGAAAAATAACACCGATACCGCGAGTCAAGTGGCGACGGGCTATCAAGACAGAGCACAGGCGAGGCGGGTGCACGTAGGCTCGTCGAATCATCATGTTAAAACTCAGCAGAGCTCCGTTGAAACGTAAGACCGTTTATCGCAGATATTAACGTGAAAAACGTTTGACACAATCTTCGTTACAGATCCATAGCTAAGGATAACAAGGGGTTCAAGTTACTCTCGAAAATGGGTTGGTCGGAGGGACAATCCTTGGGAAAAGATGGAGACGGCAGAACCGAACCGGTGAGTCAATCGACGACAGTGAAAACACGATAGAATCGTTATATTTATTTACTTGTACAATGTCAACGTGGGATAAGATATCCCAGTGTCCACGTCGACGATGAAAACTTTATTTTAACCCGAAACATCGACGTTGCGTCCGTTTTATTCATCTTTATTCGCACGTGGCTCTCGTATGGTCGATACTTCGTGTCATTGAACTTAGCTACTGACTACCTATCCAGCGGTACATACGCATTACGCGATTCCGTGAAATGCACTGCGTGCAATCATCCGACTGGGTCTTGAAAAAAAAATCAAATAAAACAAAAAAAAATGCGTCCATCCGCCTGGAACTCGTGTGAATAACTATAGTCCGCGGTTTTCCGCTCGCGCAGCTTCAACATTTGACGTTGGAAGTAATCCTCGATCCGTCGATATATAACGACTACAGGAAGACTCGTGTTTGTTTTACCCTCTCGGGTAGCGTAAGTGGCTGCATTTTGTGACGCAAGAAGTTTGTGCCTTCCGCAGAACTCGCTCGACTCCGACTCCTCCTTCTCCTCCTTCTTCGTCTTCTTCGCGCTGTTTCTTCTTCCTCCTACTCATCGACTCGAAAGCGTCTGGTTAGCGCGAATCCGGGTTGGCCGCTTAGAAGGCCACTAATGTCTATAATCAAGACTTTCCTATCGTCATTCCGCTGAACCGCAACGTCAAGATCGGCCAAGTCACCGAGAGAGAGAGAAAGAGAGCGGAGGGAGGAAGGTGAAGAGAAAAATAATCCTATCTAGGTAAACGAAGCGAGACGAAAAATGATTCAAATGACCCCTCGAGGCCGGTTTTCTGTACTTTTCCTTCTTTTCACCATTTTCTTTTTTCAATTTTTATATACTCTTACCTAGCAGTTGGATAATTGCCAGAGTCTCCGAGTCGCAACTTCTTGGCTCTCGATCGATCGCTAGTCGTCAATAGCGAGCGAGTCGGTTGACTACTCGGGCAAATATATACATTAGTCACGCAACGAAACTGTCACTCGTTTCGTAGAGGACGTTTTTTTTTAATGAAAAGAAAAAAAAGTAAATAAAATAAAAACACTTTAGGATATACCGGCTAAATATTAAGAGAAGCCGAGGGTTCCACCCCAATTGGGGATGAAAATAGAGAGACGGCCGGGTGTAAGTACATGCAGAGTAGGATTAGTCTGCTGCAGCCAGACAGACTGCGAGAGCTATGGTACCGTGGTATCTTGAATTCTTTAGTGCGTCGCGTCGAATGTTGTCCAATGAGAGTTTCACGTGTCGCCGAGGGAGTAGAAGGTGGAGGATGAAACAAAAAAAACGAAAATGAAAGAGAGATACGAAGCAAACGGACAAGCTGAGCAGACCAGACGGGAATCCCCCTCCCCCCGTATGGGGTACTTATGTACGGTACACGTTCGCCTCATTAGCCATCGCCCGATCGCCGCGGGAGTCTCTGGCGCCGGCGTTACAATTTTTTGTTCTCGCTAATCCATTTCGTCCGAACGAAATTCACTCTCCACGGTGACTGCGGGTGTCTCTCCGCAGCGAGGCCCGCATGTGAACAGAGCATTCGTATGATAACGAGCGTAACTCGGCTGAAATGCAGAATAAAGCGAAGAGAGGGTATAGAGACTCTCCGCAAGAGAGTAAGACTCTCGTTGAGCGAACGAAGAGCTACGGTGGGGAGAGATGTATAATTAATGCAAATGTATTGAAATTCAAATAATTATTTTGTCTAGACGCATCGCATGCCCTATCGCGCGTTTCAGTGTCGCGTCTCATCGCCTTCTCGTACCTCGTACTTCGTGTTGTATCTATCGTCGTGTGCACTTTTTAAACTTTACGAGTTTTTTTTTTCTTTTCATTTTTTTTCTTTTCTTCTTTCACCAATTATTAAATTCGTCGGACACATGTCACAATGTACCGCCTTTATTCGTTCGTCCGTTTCATTCGTTTCGTATAAAAGAGAAAAATAAATAACGAAAGTGCAGGAAGAATGAAGAAATGGGGGGCAAAGGAAAATAATCGTTCGACGAACGGAAGCCAAATATTATATTTGACATATGTACCTACCGTCTGTATAGATATATATATGTAATATGTATACGAAAGTCACAATGCTCGACGATTCTGGATGCACTTGAACTCGTTGCCGAAGCCTCTCGGCACAACGGCAGCCGCAGAAAAATCCTTCCTTTCGTTTTATTTATTTTTTTTTTTCAACGAACATGCGCGAGTTTTGCATCGCTCGCGCCGAGGGCCATGGAAACGCGGGCCGCGGATCTTTCTCGTGTTGCGTATATATATACCTCGAGTGAATCGCAATTACCCGCGAGCGAGAGACTCTCCTCGAAGTACGAGGAATATACGTACCGTGCCTCTGGGCCCCGAGACTGTGCACTCGATGGGGCCCCCTTCTTCGTACACGCAACAAACATCCTTTTCTACATGGCAATTTTCAAGACGTTAGAGGCCTACGCAACTGCGGCACTTGTTACCGAGAGCCGCGTTTCTTCCTGTATAACTTCGCAATGCCGAAGAAAATTCACGATCAAGTTATTTTATAATATGGAAAAACGCACACCCTTGCGAATGATACTTTTCGTTCTCGCGTGCAATTCGCCAAGGATGCCGCTGGTACTCGATTTATTTCTATCTCGTGGTTATTTATTTATTTTTAGTTGTTTCTTTTATTTATTCATCTATTCTCGAGGGCAACGAACGAGAGATAGATTTACGCATAGAACGAGGCGGGCTTCGTCTTTCGCTTACGATAAAATCGCGGATGCGTTTATTTACTCGGGCGGGTGCGTTGGTGCACCGGCACTAGAAAACCGCAAGCCAATTGCCGAGGCACTTGGATGCAGACGTGACCTATATCGTAAACGCACAAACGCGCGATGCGAAAATGGTCTCTCCTCGCAATATATACAAACATCGAGGGAAACTGCGTTGCGGATCGTTGGCGGAATATCCACGGCGAGCTTTCGATCGTAAAGCCAACATTGTAAAGCGCGCCCGCGGAATGGCTCGCTGTAAAATCGTAAGTGTAAGATAGTAACTGAAGGCGATAGCGGAGCAGAGGCGTTTGGCTTGCCGGCTTCACGATAGAAAATAAAATGTTGCAAGGTACATTCATTTGTTTGAGTGGTCCTGCGATCGAAAGAGAGCGAAACTCTCGCGAGTATCTACGAGAGACAGAGAGGAAGAATTGAGGTGCCCGGTGCACGTTCGTAACGTACGTATATACATCGAGAGCGAGTGATGTAGGCGGAGCAAGGACCCCGGGCCATCCAGAACTCGTCGATCAAGTTCAGGACGTGCGTTGCCGAGGCGCTTGAAATTCCTCAAAGACTCGAGACGTACTTTGAATTTATAAATTCAACGGACACCGAGAAGAAAAATTGTTTCGCGATCGTTTTCGCACTCTCGATAAAGAGGGGACCCGTTGCGACGAGAAATATGTATATATATAGTTGTATAAACTATTTCTTCCATCATCGAGACTGCACCAGTCGTATAACTGCATGAACGCCTTCGTTCCTACATCTCAAGCTTTTCCGGAGTTGCATCCCGTCGTTCCGAGGCGCGGATGCGAGACTGCAACAATTTCGTTTTATAGCCTTGTTCGCTCCTCTCCACCGACGACTCGAGGGCCCCTAAGGTCGTTTGATGGGCTCCCGCAGCCAGTTGCCAACTCCACCCTGAGTTTTACGATTTACACCGATTTCCACATCGCCACTTAACTATTCTCCTTCAATTCGTTCTTAGGGCTTTTTCCCTCATACCGGAATCCCTTCCATTTCCCCCCGTAGTCTGATGAAAAACTTTTCGATTAATCACTCGACGGAATATCCCTACTTAAGCCGACGAGACAACGGCTTTGCAATCTCGAATTTTGCCGTGAAACGTAATGAAAACAGTTCGAACGTTCGTTTTCTTCTTTATTAAGTTTAATAGAGAGGTACGACGATTAGATAGATGCGTAAAATGTCCTTTTTATTTTACGAGGAAAGTTTCATCGAATGGATTCGGGGGATGCGCCGGCGGTATAAATTCGAATTTTACCGTACAGCAGCAGCGTAATCAAAACTATTATGCTATTTATTTTTTTCTGCGCAAATAGATAGACGCAATTAGGTAGACTTGTAATTTTTTTTTTTTTTCATCGATGGGCATCAGTTGCATAGAGCGGACGCGGAATGTTCAGAAACTATTTCGAGACTGATGACGAGGATAAATATCCCGAATGTATTTAAAGATGGTAAAGCTTATGTGCGAATCCACATAATCGACGAATCATACGCGAGAAATGGCCCACGAGATTCGAATTGCTCGCACCGTCGTCGTTTTCGAAACGCTCGTTAGATAATTCGACGAGGCTACGGGCAGTGTGCGTAGGCGACTCCTCGATGGCGCGAAAAAAAAACGTTTCAATTTACGGCTCATCAATGTCCGAGTCGAAGAAAAAAAAAAAGAAAAAAAAAGCCTACGAGTTTACACCGTCGAGTCTCCGAGATGTTCGGAATTAGCATTCGACGATAGCATGTCTGAAGCAGCGTGAAGTGCATTTTTTTTTATACAGGATGCACAATCGATATGGCAAGTTGTTTAACGATGATCCTGACCCTGGAATCTCATTTCGCGTACATGTCTGATTTTTAACGAACCACTTGGACGCATATATTTAACGAATGCGAATAATTTTGATATTCTTATGTAAGCCGCTTGTTAATTGGTTTGCGACAAAAAAAAATAAATAATTCCCACGTTAAACGCCGAGCTATGGCTGCGCGATCTTATCTCAACACTCTCGACGATTCTTAAGGATCGGTAAAGGAGGACTGTTCTACTAGCTGACGCGAGTACGCGTATCTATCTCGCGTATCAAACACGTCTGTTGCAGCGCTGCTGCCTTCACCTTTACCGTAATTAATTTGATTTTGATTTACGCCCGCGTAGACCACAACCAGCAGCTTGGCTGTCGTGCCACGTATAACGAATGGATATTGTATACGTCAACCCCGTTGAAATATCGATCGGGCGTCTAGCAAAATTGCATCGAGCATTGCAGCTTAAACTTATTTCACCCTGTGGGCTTCTTTCACTCGTACTCTGTCTATTAGTATTATATCGATGGTTTCTCTCCGGTACATTTAATAGTCTTTTGTCGTTGTTTTTTTTTTTTTTTTTTCATACGTATTGCCACCGTAGGATATTTAGGATTTAACTCGTCGTCGGTAGAGTCAAAATACGAGAGCACACGTAGAGTAACGGTTGATATTTAATTCCTCGGAGGGCGTGGGGAAGAAACAGAGACAAATAGGGAATGGGAGACAAAGATAAAGATAGCGAGTATTACAACAGAGCGAGCAAAGACGGCTATGTTCCCTCGTCGGCATTGCGGTTGGCTTTTTATGATCCTCTCGTAACGGAACCGTCCTCGCAGACTCGATCCTCTCCCCGCGCCCGCCAACTTTCTCATGATGCCGACTGGCTAGACTCGGATCAGACGGGAGGGGGAGGGGGAGACTCGCGCGACCGTTCACTATACAACGTCGCGGACACCCACGCACATCGCTACCCACACTGCCCCCTGTCTAATCGCGCGCCTTGTCGAACGATTGATAAACGCATTATTGTTGCACGAAAATTCAACGAGAACTCGATTGTTGGTGCGAATGAATTATTAGCTAAAGCAGCAGCATCGTCATTACTTCACGTTCTTCGCAATTGCTGTTTAAATAAATCGCGAAATAAATGTCGAATTTGTGATTATCGGAAAAGAAAACACTTTGCACGCAGTTTTTCAAAGAATTTTCGATTATTAACAATGACTTTCCTTCGTCATGTTTTACGAAAAAAATACGGACGTTAAGATACTTGACGAAGTTTTCAAAGCGCATTTTTGCGTTTTGTCGGACGATAGGAAATCGAAAGATATGCGAAAAACGCCTAATAAGAAGACAGTTTTTTTTTTAATATACACGGGAATAGGAATTTCATAAAACTTTTGCTTCATATTCTATCCGAACATTGGTACTTCCGAATTAAAATTTTTTAAATAAATTTAATTTCGAATGACACGTTTCGAGTCAAGAATAGTTGTGGGGAAAAAAAATATATTTCTTTATCGTAAGATAATGCGGGGGCGGTATTCTCTCGAACTACAGAGGCCGAAAATTCCAGCCGCACAGAAGGAAATATGGAAAACGAGAGAAACTAATATATATGTATATATATATATATATATATATAAGAGGGGACAAGTATAGCGTGGCGCGTTTCAGTCGGGGTGTGGGAGGCAACAGGTGGAAACTCACCGGCAACACCGGCACAGCACCAGTCACAAATAAATCCAAAACAAATCCCTTGCCGTCTAGACGCTGCTTGCTTCGCGCTGACTAATCATGGGTACGCGATTACCGTCCGCGCAACATCGTTTGCGGCAACGACCCACCGCATACATACATATGTACATATTATATTAGTAGTGAGGACATACGCGCGTTTGTTACTCATGGGCGTAGCACCTTTTGCCAACTATATCTCCTCCCTCCTCGTTCGTTCCGTAGGCTGAGGCGGCGTTGTGTGCAAATGCATCGTCAGCCAGGACGAGAGCGTCCAGCCACGGAGTTGGGAAGCCGCTTAGTATGCGGGCGTACTGACCAGATTAGTCGAGTACTTGGATGAGCGCTTCGGAGAGCTACCGTCGGTCATAGAGCATCGTGCGCTCACGTTACGATGTACCGGACGATGGCCTATGAAATCTTGTACTCTCGTCCGTTCGGAAGAGAACCGCGACTCGAGTCTCATCCATTTTTTTTTCTTTTCTTTGCATCCTTTTACTTATCCAAACCCCGCGCACTATAGAGCGTATGCGCGCCTTGCGTTTCTCTATGCACTTGTTCTTGTTTTTGCTTGTCGAGGCTCCGGCATTATTCCAACGTGCAACGCCGCATTGCGGTGCACACAGCACCACGAGTACACTGCCGCGTACCCAAGCCTACGTCTAATAGTGAGCGGAATGTCCGGTTCACACGGGTTTCCCTTTCGTACTCTGTACGCTCGTACCATTCGTTCGTATGTACGTTTCGCTGTACCCTACTCCACTATCATTCCCCTGGAAAAAAATCGTTTGACCAGATCTCACGCGGTCGTATCGGCGGGCAAAACTCGATTGAAAACCTTCTCGACTGATAACACGGTTTGTTGCATATACGTGTGGAAGTCCGGTTGCACAATAGTGTGCGTATAGTTCGGCTTGGTTCGTCGAGCGGTCGATCGGTCTAGACGCGGTTGTACACCCGCGCTCTCGGCATTTCGAATCTATAGTTTCCACGTACTGTATTCTCGGGTTTGATACAAATATGTACGTCGACCTATTAATTACGTTGCGGCCGGCGTGCTGTCTGTATGTTTCTGTTCTCTCTCTGTCCTCCTCTTGCCCCGTCTGCCCGATGGGTTCGGGCGTCCGACGTCCTAATTGCGAGTCACTGCCAGGCACCGTTTCAAACGCGACACTAGCGTTTCTCGTCGGGCATCCCCGGCAATCCTCCCCCCCCGACAAACACACGGCGGAGTGACGACAAATCAAAACTTGTTCTTGTCGATTCGATTTATCGACGCGCAATGACTTAATCGTGTTTTCATTTTTTCACGCGTTTTTCTTTTTTTTTTTTTGTTACTTTCGCGACTGTGGCGGAGAGTATCATCGCGGTGGGTCTCGAAGTAAAACGAGACTTTAATCTTATTGCAAAGAGATTAAAATAAATAAGAGCGCAACACCGGGCAAGTCGAGCGCGAGGTATACTCCGAGGATATACGCGACGCAGCGGAGAGCGCGGGCACGTATTACATCCGGTCCGGTACTCTGTATAGCGAGCGTTATATGCAGTCTCTCGCGGGCGAGAACTGCCCTATAACGTGTATATATGTATAGCGTAGTCTAGACGCGGTCTAGTCAACTGGTTCTTTATCTTTGGCGGAGGTTGCACGTTTCGAGCTTCTCTTACTATAACGTGTCAACACAAGCCGCGCGTCGCGTACCAAGCCAAGCAAACAACTCGGGCGTCAAACTTCTTCCTATCCGATAAAACTGGATCTCACAATCTTATTGCACTCGGGTTCTTCCATATGTTTATATTTCGATTAATTTCATTTCATTACTTCGTGACTCATTGCCGGGTGAGTCGATCACTTCGAATTATAATTTTTCGCGTACAAGTTGAACGAAGTCTTTTACCGAATTTCCGAACGCGAGAGGGGCGGGGAAGGGGGGGGGGGGGGGGGGGTGAGGAATAAAAAAAAGTGTGGATAAAGAGAATTTGCATTTTGGTCGATTATTCGAGAAAGGCGTCTAACGATACTCGTGTGTGCATCGTATATAGAACGGCAGCGTTTGGGAAGCGAAGTTGAAGGAAAAGGCTATAGGGGAACGTCGTCGAGACTTGCCCTATCGCCGCCAGACGGCTTCCGTCTGGGTAAACACGGTTCCCGGTTATGCGGCGCTCTCTCAAGAGCCCAGAACGAGAGATGGTTAGATGTATAGATAGATGTATAGATAGATGTATAGGTCGCGAGGTACAGTCGGTGACTAGCTTCTGGGGGACATCCATCACCGGATTATCGTCGTCCTTCTGCATCGGTCTCTCTTGTCCGTTGTACCTACATCCTATCGAGGTACTCGATATGCACGCTCACGAGTGTCTCATCCTATGTATATCATTATGTCTGTATATATACTATATACATATATGTAGATACGTATAGAAGGAATAGATTGGAACATTGACACCGCGTATGCGTGTGTATGCATTATGCGTTTCGGTATGCGTTTCGGGGCGTCTCGTCAGAGAGATGTGGGTACCCGGACCGTCGGAGTTTAGCTGTATATACTATACCGTGCTCCAGAGAACGGTAGACAGACCGTGAGTCCAGGGGGTCTAGACATAGGCCAAACACTAATTAATGCCGTGCATACACAGCTAGAGAGTAGTTGAAGCAGCAACTCCAAGGACTAGAGTTTCGCTACGGATTCTACGACTCTCGCAAAGTTATGCAACTTAAAAGGATAGTTTACATTTTTCGTTCTTTTTGCTATTCATTTTTCAAAAAATTTCAAACGGTATATACGCTTCTCGAGCTTTTAGAGATGACGAAAGAATTTCCGGTACCGCCGCTCTCTCGAGATGAGCGTCGTCTGTGTTCGCTCCGTTTGTTTCGCAACGCTGCACTCTCGTCTTGTTTGCCAGTAATGGGGCTTGAATTGTATTGTCGCAATAGACAGTTATGCATGCTACCGGTATATAGATTCTCTCCGCACCTCGGTGCATCCACATTGAAGGCTGTCAAGGTAGGGCGGCACGTGTGTACCGCGGAGCTGTAACACTCGCATCCCGGGCAAACCGGGACAAACTTTCAAACTGGCACAGGCCGTCTGGGATCGTAGTGCATTCGCAGTTGCCAAGTCTAGACCGTGACAATGTCTGTTGAACCGGCGTCGCGTATCGATTACAAGTCCAAAGGATATCCGCAAAATAATTTTAAAAATGTCTCTCTTAAGCCCCGAGGACTTTTACTTTTGATTGGTGACGAATCAACCGTATTACGCGAAATATTCATAATTTTATAACGATTCTCGGTGAATTTATTTTACCGAAAAAAAAATACCAATTTCGAGGAAAAGTAACTTAATTGGTAGTTTTTTTCGTATGTCGATTCCGTAGGGTCGAAAAAAATTAAAGGAAAAAAATTCTTATTCAATAATGGCTCAAGTTTTAGTTTGAAACGAAAAAACTGTTGAACTTTTTTTCAAGATTCTTCGATTAGACGAAAAAACCTTTCTTTTTTTCGCGTATTTATCGTATTTTTAACGCTTTTAATCGTCCGACGAATAAAATCGAGGATTTGATGTTTTCTTTTTTTTTCGAAATTCGGGTCACAAGTTTTTTTCGTATTATTTTGTCTATAAACATTTTTTGTAGAAAAAGATTCAATATTCGATGTTTCATGTCGGATGTGTTTTTTTTTTGTGATAAGGATTCTGCAATTTTTACATACATTATTATTGAAAACTCTTAATAGTCTTAAATTATTCCGATGCTGCGGATACATTTATCGAAGATACATATTTTATCGCGGCGCTGGTCGGTGTATCGTCATTATCATTTTATGTATGTATATTCACAGTTAATCTGTTAATCCGTAAGCTTTATCAAAATTGTCTCCTGGATATCTCGGATAGGACGTTCGGCTGTGCGACAACTATTCGCGACAATGCGCGACGCTTTGGATGCTGTCTGCGGCTAATTGGTAATCACAGTGCATTGCCTCCAGTCGGTGGTGTGGCGTTCGCGACGGCCGTCTAGCCGTCGTGGCCTATTTGCCTATATTTTCCACCCTCATCGTCGTTCCCGTGAGTTCGCCTCTTTTCGCCTCACCCTACAAAATTCCAACGTCAACTCACCGCCTTTCCATCCCTCGCGCGAAATATTGCATTATCGTTCTTTCCCGCATCAATCTCGCTCTCTCGTTAAATCGAAACGTCTGATACGGTAGAAAATGAGTGTCTCGTCCGGAGGGTGCGGGCGGGGAATTAATTAAGGGATGAGTCTCTCATCTCTCGTATTTGGGTCGTTTCGATACGAAATGCGTGTCGGTAACTTAGACGTTGTCGTGAAAAATGAGTATCAGCGGTAACTGAACTTCGCCGACGAATCATCATTAGTATTTATAACCCAACGGCGTATGAAAAGTCAATGAGATGAGTTTAATCTGTATACGTTCGTTAAAGTGAAACTCGGTGCTATATGATTTCAACTTCTTGATCGCTCGAGTAGTTCTGTGTTGTGAGATTGACCACAAGAGAAATGAGAAAGATAGTGGGCGTTCCATCGTTCGCTCCTCTCGACGAGCGTTCCGCTGCCTCCTTCTTAATAGTATCTCGTATACTTGTCAATCAAAACGTCGTTACGAACGTCTAGACGCATATATCGCATCTGTTGAGTCAAAGAAGAGACAGGGAGGATGAGCGTCATGAGAAAGAGTAACAACGGTAAAAAAATGTTTAATAGTATTCAATGACTATCAACGATGCAGACCTCGAAGACGAGTTTTCTTGGCTGTTAATCCGAGAAGAAACATCTTATTAGCGTTGTTCCTTTTGTCTTTGAGCGCAAAATGTCGTAGATCCATTGTAATTTTAATATATTTTTGTGTCAAGCGTGGAAGCGCGTTCTCTTTCTTTCACCTAACCGAGTCAAGTGTCTGAGTAGTTGGCAGGGCCTCATTTACATCCAGACGGGTTGCGAGCCGAGGGGCCGCGAGGCGGAGGGGCGGCAGTCGACACTTGGCCCAAATACGGAGAGGAGAGAATCTCTCCTCTGCTTCCAACCCGAGCGGCACAGGGTAGGCGCATCGTTGTCGACGCTCGACGCCGACCGAAAAGTTGAAGCGTTCCGTGCTTTGAAGCGATAAGAGGAGCGAGGAGCCTTACCGAGTCGCCAAATGCCGAGATACCGTCTAGCTCTGTGCCCTCGCTTTGTCTGGGATTATATGCCTCTCTCATCTGGAACTAGACGCCGCACGGCGAACAATCTCTATTGTATGTAGTTCGCTCTCGTCGCGTTCTCGTCATCTTCATCCTCCTCCTCCGCCTTCTCCCCCCCTCTCCTCCTTCACCTCCGTCCTCTTTTTCCCTTTTGCCGAGTGAGAGTTCATCTCGTGACCTACCAGCATCTTCTCAACGATCAACCGAGACTAGATAAGTTGACAGTCGTCAATTAAACTTTCTTCGCGTTCATTCGACAGGATTACATAATCCGATTTCTCACTCTCTCTCTATTCTCAATGGGAGAACGAAAGTTTACTTGTGAGTCGAATGTCGATACAAGTCGGCGACGAGCGATTTTTTTTCTACAAGACGATAATTATCGGTTTAAAGAAAAAAAAAATGTAATGCATCGAATTTAACGAATTGGCGGTTACAGTGACGAACAGGATATTTGATTGATCGAAGGAAAACCAGTTTAATGGAGTGTTTATTTATTAAAAGTTATTCCTTCGCATAGACCGAAGTGCGGTTCGCGACCCGTAACCGCCCATTAAGTAGACGCCGACTTTTTTCGTTTTTTTTTTTCCTCTCAATGCACTTTAAGTTTACGAGTCCACGTTCGGCCGCGACATTTCGTTCGGTACTGCGAAATCTCTCGATAATGGTTGGTGGTGCTTTCTTGTTCGATATATCCATTTATAAACGAAACTTTGATTACCAGTTTCTCCAATTTCGAGATACGCTCGTGCGCGCCGGGCCACCAGACACTTATCAATTAACGCGACTCGTCTAAACGGCGAATTAGCATAACTACTATCTGCCAACTCCGTTGCCATTCGAGAGGATCGACGTAGACGCCGCCGCGCATATTAGCTCTCCCCCTCCGCTCGTATCTCTCTTTTCCTCCCTGAAAAACTGAATTCACTGCTCGAGCTTCGACCGCTCGTGCTGTTGGGTAATTTTTTTTTTCTTTCGAAACTGCAATTAGCACTCGTCGAATCGTCGAGAATCGTTCGGAGGCCTCAACACGATGAGACACGAGTAGAATATTACGTACGATGAAAAAAAAAAAAGAAAAAGTAATATATGCATAAATCGTGATTGCATATATGCAATGCAGAGTACGAAAAATCATCATCGGTTGAAGAGTAACCAAACGCCGAAAGCCACTTGAACGAATTTATTCATTCGCGAACAATGCGAGCCTCTCGTGGTGAGGTAGCGGAATGCAAATACTTTCTTCTCTCTCCACCGTTCGATAATTGCCCGAGACGTACGTGTCTACGAATGTCGCTAACGCGTGTCTCGTCCCTCTTTCCCCTTTCCTTTCCCCGCCCTCACCCTTCCCGAGTTTTTCACGCTCGCCTACTTGCCTCCCAATTGTGGAACGCGATTCTTTCTCTCCCTACGCTGATTCCTTCCTTCGCTGGTAGATCCCAGTTGCGCATACCGCGGTGCATCGGTTCTCTAATCAGCCAGACGGAGACCTCTTGAGTTCTGGTGAATCATATTCAACGATGTTTTCCCCATCGGCTCCAATCCATTCCCGAGACTTCGCTTCCGAATCGTCCGGACTGATATAAAAACAAAAACTAAACGGTTATAGATAGTTTACCTTGCAGTTAAAAGAGCTTTTTCCATCTGTCGCAGGTACCGTTGGTGAACAAACAGAGCAAAGCGGGTTTCGGAGCTCACGACGCCGAATTGTCTACGCTACAAGTGGATCCTAATGTCGAGAAGAAACACAAACTCTGGCGAAAAACACAGCAACGCTACAGCGAGTTGTCGGACTGAATACATCAATTTGCAAGGCATTGTTATTTATAAGATTTTGCCAATTAGTCAGTTGGTTACAGAATAGAAAATTTGCATGACGAAAGAAGAAAGTTGCGATATAATTGTTGATTTACGATTATTTTAATAAATCAATCGATTGGGAACAGAATCGGCGTTGTCGCGAGCGAAAATTGATCATTCGTATGGGGTTCGGTCGTTGATCGGCGATGAGAAGGAACGGGTGGTATTGAAAAATCTTGACGCGTAACGTGTATTTTGTTCAATACATACGGAAGAAAGATTGGTAGGTGCCAACGAGAAGAGGCTTTGCACGTTCTCGATTCCCGATGCTGTTGCACTCGAGAGCATCGACGATATTTATAAAGCAAACTCAACGGTGCAAAGACCTCGGGATATCTCTTGGTGTACGTCGAGTTGCCGATGTACTTGTCCGCTGCTGGTTGGTCTACAAGCTCCGACGTTCACTACCAAGTAAACCCTTTAATTCAATCGACGCTCGAGAGTCGAACTCTTTTTTTCTTTTTTTGAAATGAAATAATAAACTTTTCGATCGTCTCTCGAGACTTTGCTCATCTCGTTTCTCGTACGCTTTGGCTTTCTTGTGAGTACTTTTTACAGACGTGTCCAACATGCCTTCTAAATATTATTCCGTTAAAGTACCGAAGTACGAAAATGATGTGAAAATAGACGGGTAACTTGTCGTAACGATATCGTACAATTAATGTTTTACGCATCGTAATTGACTCGATAATTTTCCGAAGAATCATCAATGTTTCGTTGCTTCGGCTCTCTACACTGATTCCGATACCGATCCCGATTTAGTTTTGATGCGGAGGATGGGAAGGAGTCGCATCATTACACGATCTTTGATGAATAGCGTTGAAACTCTCGCGGCAATATCCGGACGCGTCGTGTCCGGTGTTGTCGCCGTCATCGACGAAGCCAAGTAACACAAACGGACACGAGGACCAAGAGGATCGTAGGAGGAGGAGAATATCAGAGAAGCATCGAAGAAGGCCCTAGCGAGTCCTTGCTATTCCGCGAAACCAGTCTTCCAGTAAAGCGAGGAATAAGAGAAGAAAAGGTATGAAAAAAAAAACGAAAAAGAAACGGCAAGAGAGAAAGAGAGAGAGAGAGAGAGAGTGAAGAAGAAGAGAAGCTCCGGCTCTGCGGCTTGTCTTGCGCGACTCATCTCAGCAGCAAAGAACCGTCGAGAGATACACAACAGTCCTGTGGCCCGAATGGTATCATTTTTATAAGCCCCATAAAATCACCGCGCGCGCCTTTGCCAAAATAGTTTCGCCCGGTTTGTCGAGGCAGTGCTATTAGTCCGGGTCTCTCTTGTTCGCCTCTTGCTCTTTCGCTGTTTCGCTGTCCCCTCCTTATCCCCGCTGACGGTATAAAATTGACTTTTTATCGCCCAACGAAAGCGACTGGAAATTAGTCAGCGACGTTCCCAAAGATTCCTCGCGAGAGACCGAGATAGACATTTTTTTTTCATTCGTTTTTTTTCTCTTCATTTTATTTCAGCATGCAGCTTGTACCTATCTCGTGGAGAGAATCGTAGACATACCCGTGGCGTGTATTGCCGAATGTCCGTGCGCGTTGAAAGCGACGCTTTAAAAAAAAAATAAAAAAAAATCGGTAGGTTTCGCTGGGAGAGATATATCCGAGAGGGCACCCTTCATTGACCATTATCGTTAATTTATCCGGGGTGGACTCACGGTCGCGTCCCATTACAAGAGAATGACTTTCTAATTAGTAGTCGAATTGCATGGTAAACTTGTGTATCGTAAAATTTCTCGACGAATCGTGGAAAAAAAGGACGTGCGTGGGCCTTCCTTCTTCCTTGTCGCGGGATTTTTTTTTTTTTCGGCGCGGAATATACTCCCTGCGTGCGCGTGTACTCTTAAAAAAATATATTGAGGCCTCCCCTGCGTCACTCTTATTTTGCTCCCTCTCTTATCTTCGTCTTTTGGGGTCTTGTCATCCTCGCGGCATTGCGTCCTACACGCGAGATGCGTGTTTTTAAAATCTCGTTTCACCCGTCGGCTTCTTCATAGTTACACTGGCAAGTTCGAGACCGGGGGCGGGAGGGGAATCATCGAGAAAGCGGGGGTACCCCATCTTCGTCGTGTTATTCGGCTGGTTCCCCGTTTAACGTCACGGCCGCGTATCGTCTCGGAGGTCCCGCAAGTTAGACGAAGAGAAAGAGAGGATAGAAGAGTTTTGGGCGAAGGTGCATCAAGGCCAGTAGACCGGGGGCTCACTCCGGGTCTTCCTAGTAAACGGGCCAAAAAGTGGCTGACAGGGGACAAATGAGACTCATTTGTTAGCGCCGGCTTGGCTCACATTAGGCCACGAAGGATTTTTGTACCTCGGAAATTCAGACACGGGATTTTTGGGCCTATAAGCGCTGTTTCGCGATCGGCTGCGAGCACCGAACCGATTACCGGACGGGAGATATCTAAAAAAGCAAAAAAACAAAAAAGACTTTTATCCAAAATAAACGATAAGCCAAAATAATGTGTGAGATTTGTAGGATCGGTAAAACTCAAGATGCGCGCGCGGGACTCCTCGAATTAGTAAAAAATGGCAAAGGCGAAATCCTGAATGTATGGTAAACGCGAGGGTAATCGACAGAAATGCGTCGGTTTACACAGATGCACATCTTGAATACACCGGCTTCGGGTTCATTTCCGCGCGTTCCCCCGGAAATTCATAATTGAAAGGCGTAAGAGCGCCTCGTAAATAACACGTGGAGGCCGCGGCCGTTCACGGTGGGGAAAGGGGACTAATTATTTCTAGCGTTCAATTTCCTGTCCGAAGTATAAAACGCGCGAGCGAAGGGAGGGGGACGTCGGGGTATAGAGGCGCGCGCGTTTCATCGAGACTGCCAAGTGGAGAGGCATATAGTAGACAGACCTGTTGTCCGTGACTCGACTTTGCCTGGCTTGCCCCGTCAGCGTGACCAATCGTTACTCACCCGGTGAAAAAGAATAAACCGGGAATAAAATAAAGCGGTGCAAGAGCCCGTCGGAGCCAAACGATAGAGATCTATTTTACCCCGTCCGGTACCCGGGTGCTCTCTCGAGCGTCGGGAGCGTCGGAACTTTGTTCAACATTGCTCATCGCCCGTATTAACGATACACTCTCATTTTAATTGATATTCCAGTCCTCTTTGCCGTCTATTACCGCCATTAAAGATTAACCTCTCTGCTTTCCATTCGTTTTTTTATCTTCGACATTATTAGCTCGGAGTTAATAAATAAAAATTAATCGTCGACTTTTTAAAGCTAAAAGATCCGATTGCGAAAAACAGCAGCGACGAGATTTATCGGTTCCACGCATCGTCGGAACAAAGTTTCATCGGGAATGCGGATACACGCATCGAGTGGTCAGCGCCTGACGATCTGAAATTCTAATTTACGAGGAAAGCCGCTCGAGTGACGAGTATCCCCGTTTGTACTATTCCCAGTAGGGCACATCCGCAATCGTTTAAAGACTTCGATCACCCGATTCGCAGCAAATGGTCCTTTTGATTTTTATAGACGGAACCCTTTGCCCGATTTTCGACGATTCAATGATTATCGTTTTTCCGATACATAACCTTTGACAATTTATTGGTTCGGCGAAAATAAGTTCACGCATAGAGTAAAGCGACCAGTGAATGGACAGTTAAACAGACGAAAAAATGGAGTGAATGGGCGTTTTTTATTCGCTGGCTGTGGCTTACGCTACTCATTCGTTTTCGTAAAGAATTGGAGAAGTAACCATATGTATACGCGTATAATTTGTACGTTATAAGGCCATCCAAGAGTTGAAACACCTTGTGATAAACGTGGACATGCCTCGGTATATTGGTAGGAGGGCAATCACAGCGAGGAGGAGAATTCCGAGAGGCACTGCGATCAGTAGAAACGGTAGACGCTCGTCGAGACTCACAAGGCCGCGCGGGTCTCTCTCTCCGCATCCGATCATGCGCTATGCAATAAGAAAGAATGACGTCGAGTTATATAGCGACTGTTTGGAAATAAAAGAGAACGAGTGAAGAAAGCCTCTCTTCTTCAGCGATCGACGTTTCGTAGTCATAATCGTCGAGTTTCGTAGCCCCATCGTCGAGTGGTAAAATCGTATCGTGATTTGTGCACTAACAATGCGCGATCGTCAACTGCACCGAAATTTTTTTCGTGTTTCACACATAATAAACGACATGAATTCTTTTTGACAAACATTTTCGTCGAACGTATTTTCACGCATATACGACAAAAATAATTATCGCGCTGAAAATCGGATTACAGGTTTTTTGGATGATTTATGATTCATCGATATCTATTAAAGAAATTTTATCGATTGCAGTAATCCCGAAAAAAAATACGAAAAAAACGTACTACAGCATTTTTTTTTGTTTTTTTTTTTGCGATTGTGTTGATTTTTTAATCTGATCGCTTTTTTCTCCTCATCCTGCCGCGATTAGTGTTCATCGTGTATCTCAATCGATATCTCGATTGAATACATCGATCACTAACCAAGTATGAGATTACGGGCGATCGACGAGTCGAATGCAGGTATTAAGATGAGTAAGTATCTTCCGTTCGTTTCCTTTCCTCTCAGCGTTCCCGAGATCTTCCTCCGTCGATGTTGTGTCTTCGTGGGTGAGAGAAAAAAAATGTATCATTCATCGAGTATTACATTTCACAACAATAGCGGAGAGAGTTTTGCCGAGCCGCAATAACGAGCGGACGTGCGGAACGCTGACGCATTTTCCAAAAGCGTTATATCCTATCGATAATCAGCTCGCGCGACGTGACCCGAATTATTATCAGTCCAACCGGCCTTTATGTATCGCTCCCACGGCGCGTACCGAGACACAACAAACTCCGTGAAAGATCGATGACTCGGCCGCTCGCTACTTCGTTTCTCTCTATTTCCTTTCTGCTGTTCCGCGTAATACGTTCATCGGTAAATTTCCATACGGGAGACTCGAAGAATTCGTTGATTTCGTAAATGAATTCGTTTGTTCGATAGGATTAAATGAAAAAGCCGAAAAAAAAACAGAGAGACGAGCGATACGCGAGTACGAGAATTCGGACCCCGCGCGGCCTCGTTAACCGGGACAGAAGGTATAAAAATAATCCCGCGCGGTCTCGTCTGCGTGCATCGTTCGCGTTTCTACGAAACCATTATTATTGCATTAGCCACCGCGAAGAAACGGCACAGCCTCAGCATCACCGATGAAGCTAACCTCAAGCTCTGCAGCTTGTCTCGTGGAATTTAAAAAATTGAAATTGGAGGAAGAGATAATTAGAGGCTGTGCCTCTTTTTCGCACGCACGCGGAACATATTTACATGTGCGTACGGGGGCATTAAAGAATTCTCGCGAGAGTTGCACAACACTGTTAATCTCGGTCGAACGTTCGACGCTCAACGAGACCAAACATTTTCGTTACTAATTGTTTTAATTAAGAAGCCCGAAGCGATTGAAATCTTCTCATCTCCGAGAAACTTGAGTTTCCAAGAAACTTTCGCGTTGCTTTGTAGGGCCAATGCTCGGTCGCGTTATTACTTATCGGTAGTACATTATTTGCACGGGAATCAATTCCCGATACGATATATTTAAGCGGCGAGTCCCCCATGTGTCACCATCGTCGAAAACCGGTTGGTACCTCCGTTATTTACACACGATGCAGATTTACGAAGGCAGTTAGGCACCGCGCTTGTACCTTAACCTATAGATGTACGTTAAGTATAACGTATTATCGGTGAACATTCGCTCGTCATTCTCACCCCAGCGAGCGTCCTTTCGTATGTATGTATATATACTCTTATATTCGTTGTACATCAAGTCGCCCACGAGTTATGCGCTTTTACAAAAGCTTCATTTCTCGCCCTCCACGCGCGCGCGCCGCTTCGTCTTTCTCATCTTTCATTTTACTTTATCTTTCCTTCTTACCATCGCGTGCTCTCGTGAATATACACATGCGAGCGAATATTCCAGACTGAAAATAACACTGGAAAACATTCCTCACGGATCCAAGAATATACACAGTAAGTTAAGTAAGACGATCGGAATGATGCTTAGCGGAAAAAAAAAAATGAAAAAATAAATTTTACAAAATAAAAAAAATAACGCAGTATATCGCGGAATGTGCATTCATCTCAACACGACGAAAGTGCAATTTGCCTCGCCAATTAGTACAATAAATTTTGGCGACATATGTATATATGTATATATTTCGACATCGTCGCACTCCCTCGTCTGGCTTATCTAAATGAGTTTTAAATTTTATTACTTTTCCGTTACCGTCAATATTCGCAGATGGAATTAAACACAATTGCTGCATTTATGTGCACGCGAAATCGTCTGTGGACTTTGTTGAGAAAAAAATAAAAAAGAGCGATATATTTTTTCGGCGTTTCTTTGAACGCCCGCGATCGTGCTAATTTGCACAGTCATCTCGTCGCTGCTTATTATTTCGCGCGGATTTCACTATGTGAATTTTATTTATTTATTTGCTGATTTATCTATCTGAAAAAAGAATTATTCCGATCGAAAATCGGTTATTGAAAGTGGAGCAATTAAAGAGATGTCGTAAATTCGCTTCCATTTCATCTATTATAAAACGACATATTTGCAAAAAAGTTAAAATAAGTCGTTGAAAAAAATAAACTCGAGTCTGCGGTACGTATATATTTGATGGGATACAGTGTGTGCGAATAGTATAGATATATGATGTATATATAGTATAAGCAATGCGATGACTAGACGCGCTACTGATGCCGCCGCCGCTACCGCCGTCCGGTAATTAGTGGTGGTTATGCAAGCTGAAACTCGGCTCCTCTCTGCACGTACGATAGGTACATAACACCCATATGTAGATTGTGTACCGGGCTTCGGGGGCTGCTGTTGGATGGCTCGTTCGGTCGGTCGGACGCTCGCTACACGTAGTAGTACGGCTTGTACGGGGGGCAGACGTTAGCTGTGCGCGAACCCAATACGTCTGACGGCCGTCTAGACGGGGACAGTGAACGGACTCGCGAGCGCGTTCGCGTATGCGTGAGCAGCGCGGCTCTCCTCCGGTATGCCCAGCTACACCAGACCGTTCACGTTCAGCTGGGCCAGCCGCACAGTACTCACCAACTACCGCCTCGTACGCACGCTTCCGGTGACGCGGTCGCGCCTCCGATTCGAATATATCCAATTCGCTCGACTATGACGACACGACACTCTAACAATGTATGGATTCCGCAAAAGCCAGTTTTTTTTTTTCTTTTTTTTTTTTTCATTTTTCAACTTCGGACGTTATCACAAAGGCTAAAGGATAAATTGTCTAGAAAAAATATAGAAATTACAAGAGATCGAAATACACGTTTCCTTGCTATTTTTTTATACGTGTTTCTTATACAAGTATAATCGCAGCTCTCGGGAAAGTGTACTACTTCTCGTACCCCTCGCAAACTCACCCCTTCGAAAAGAAAGATAGACTGTAATGATTCTCGTCTGAGTGGGAAATTGACCACTAGTGTGAGGGCGCGGAGAGTGGCTGAAGACCAAAACCTGAAAACGACCTTCGACCGATGGTCGAGTCTGAGGACTATTGTCCGTCGAGCTTCGAGTGCTCCTTTTTTTACATTTCTACTTCATTTTTTTTTTCGTTGGATCTTTCTTCCGTGACTAGCGACTTTTTCAAAGAATAATGTATTTTCTCGTTGAATGGAGGGGCGTAAAAAAACGGCGGTATCTAAGGTCGTTATGTCGCGTAACAATTTATTGGCAACTTCTATCAGAGGAAAATCGATGTTTTACGGTACCGACACTTTTCTCGAAAAATACAAGATTAAGACTGAGATATCTTTCGGTATTGCTATTCGCGTGATTCTTTTTTCTTGACTCGTGTATCGAGCCGCGCTGCTTCCTCGCGAGCGCAATGCTGTAACACAGGCGTTCGGTCACCAGTCGCAAGGTCTTCGAGTCGAAGTGGATTATTCGACCTTGAACTTCGAATGGACGGATACAAGGAAGTTGGAAATCGCAACGTTCTCGAATTGCGAGACTATAAAAAACATTCAACAATTTACCCCCCTCCCCCTCCCTGGCGCTGATGCCTCCGCATCATTCGCAATTACGGTGCACCCCGGGATTGACGAAAAAAAAAAAAAATCGATATAAATCGCGAGGCCGGTTTCGACGCATGTTGTATCCAAGGCTAAGAATTGCAACACATTGCCGATCGAAACTCGCTCACCGATTCGTATCGGACTCGTTTCCACCGATTGTAAATCGCGCGGCGTCCCGCTTCTTGTTCGTGCATTTTTATTGTTTTAGTATATTCCAATATGCAGGATAAACGCTTCCGCTTCGTTTTCCAATTTTATCTACGAGAATTCTGCAAAAATCGGCAAAATCGTATTTTTAAAATTATTCCTCGTATTTGAAAAAGGTTGCGATGTAGGTTACTTTTCACTATCGACCATTTTTTTTTAATTTCATAGGAATACTATAACCCAAATAATAGTACGGAATTTTTTTGGAGATCGAGAGCAAGACATCTGTATGATTGAAACTTGTCTGAAAAAGTCCGTATTCTCGAACGCGAGTGAGCGATCGAGGCTCGTGGATTTTTTTTCTTTTTAATTTAATGCATACGCAAGTAAACGCGGAGAGGTATGCCTCTCGCGGATAAGCATACTGCAGGTAGATACAAGTATAGCTAAGCAGGAGAAAAGGCTTTCGTATATATGCACATCTCGTTAGAGTGACCATTGCAGCCAACATTGCCGAGGCGCGCACAAGTCTAAGCGGACGTTTTCGCTTGTACGGTTGGCTCAAGTAGAAAGACGTGGATAAATGGGAGCCGGCGTGGGCAGCGAAATGACCATCAGGGGGGCTGCCCACGGCAAGTAGTCGCTTCTCTTCTTAACCCGTACCTTTGCTAGTCTCTCTACCCCTTGGCTCTTGCTCTCCTCTATCGTTTTCTACCGCTTCTGGGTGCTTCTCCCGCATTCTGGTCCTTCTCCGCATGCCTCGCAATGTCGAGAGCCCCGCGCGGAACCCGGTACACTCGAGTCTCGGAGCGTCGAGTCGCGGCAGAGCCTCTGGGCTCTCGCGGGCATTCCTCTTGTACCTATGTGTGTATAATACCGCTCACGGGGAAGAGAAACGTAGATGGGGAAAAACGAGGCAAAGCCAAAGCCCGGAAGACTCACTCACCGCGCGCTCGGTCACGTCAGCCACTTAATGCCGTCCTTTGCATACTCCAATAGCGTCGGTCTTACGCCGAACGAGCATTACGTTGTATAGAAAAAATAAAAATAAAAGCTGTATATACAGATTCGAAAAAAAAAAAAGTTCGAATTACCGGAATAACAAAAGAGATTCGCTTTTTAAGGACGTTACATGTGATTTGTCATCGAAATCCATGATTCCGTAATAATGTTTATTTGAAATTTTTTTTTTTTACTTTTTTTTTCGAGATCGCAAAGGCAAACTACTCGAAATAGTCGTGTACGTGGAAATACGTGCACAACTTGTCGAGTTGCCGTGGAATTGACGTACGTGTGTACGGCACGCCCGCACGGACCGCCACGCACGGCCGCGGGGCCAAAACAATGAACGAATTTTCAAGGGGGGTTCAACTCTCACGGCGACTGGGGGGATCAAACGGTGAGCGAAGAGTGGCGCGGGTCCGCACGAGGTTTCAACAGCCCCACTGAGTGGCTATTAAGCCCTTCTGTGTGCGATCCCTAGTAAGGGCAATTTGCTATAATCATTACTATTCAGAAACCCGAGAGAGAGCCAAAAGAAAAGATATATAGAGAAAAAAAAATCAGAGGGGAGAATCCCCTGCATACACACAGTCTATGAGTTTTTCGTCTCCTCGATGCAACTGCATCCCTCTCTTCTGTTACCAGCGATCTTTTAACCTCGTAGCCACTGGATTCGTATAATTCTTGAACATTTCAATCGTCAGATTATGTCAGCCGCGGCGGATTCTTCGTCTGTCGAAAATATCGAGAATGCGGAGAGTAGGAATGAAATAGAGTAAAGATATGCCGTTGGTAGACACTGTAATGTTCGCTATTTTTATTTTTACGTTTTTTCTTCATTACTACTATTATTTGTTTCGATTTTTTTCGCAATCGTAAGTTCATCACTCGAAAGTATTTATATTAATTCGATGTATATTAGGTCTTTTTTTTCCCAAGACGATGGCTACAATTAGAACGAAAATGACCACTAATGGTACGTCTATCCTATAGATTGTTAAGAAATTCGAGAGTATTCCGACACGATTAACCATGTAAAGCTCCGAATGGTATACGCCCTTCGGTTTCTCAGTAGTCGAATATAGTCTCCGCGGTGAATGTCGGAGCAAAACAATTGGTGAAAAACGTAGCGCGAGTCGTTGGGTTTCTTGGAAAATATCTCTCGCGAGAGACTGCCAGAGGGACTCGCGGAATCGTCTACCGCACACCGGCTTCTTTCTTTCTCTCTCCTGATTCGCGCTGTGCAGCAGCGACGATCCCAAGAAGATGGAGGAGGCAGGTGCATCCGAAGAGATGCAGCTGGGATGCAGTGAGGCTATGCCTCTGCTACACGATCCTCGCCCTTCGCTTCTCTTTAACTCGAACCCTTTCTCCTTTTTTTATAACATTGCAGACTCTCCGTCTTCGTCGCTTCACCCCCGTTTTTACTTACCTGCGCTCGCGAGAGTTAAAAAAAAGTGTGCATCGGGATCAACGGAATACACGACGAGAAGGTTGATACGGATTTTTTTTTTTTTTTTTTTCATTTAAGAATCCGGTGGGAATTTGAATTATAACGAAACGGTAACGAGCCTGGTGTTTCATCGTCGTTGATAGAGAAGCGTCGGCGATATGACCGCGAAACGGATCAAAGGTCAGTTGCTCATGCCGAGGGAATGAGCGATCGCTCTCGTGCCCGAGGCTGTGTGTGGCTATACGTGGGCTGCTCTCGGAGGTAACGTCCCTACGGGCATCCGAGGGCCCAAGGCCCGGTCTAGACTGCGGGCAGACGCGGAAAAACGACCATCGCATCTCGCTGCCCCTGATGTTTCTCTTGTTGTCGCTTCGTGCGCTCGAACCTGACTTATACAAACCCGGGCCGACACTCCCGAACTAACGAATGAACGCAAGTTTATCGATCCACAGGAATATCGAAGTTTCCCGATCATACTTTCGAGATTTACAATATGAAATGACAATCGTCTCGTTAATTTTACAAGACGACTCAGTTATTTCGGGGAGCAACAGGTGCGTTACTTTTATTCATCGAGTTCGCGTGTCTAACGAATATTCCAACGTTTGACAAAAGTTCGATAGGGTTACTCGTAAATAAAAAAAAAATCATATTCGTCTAGTTAAACAGTTATTATGACGAAGAAGAATACTTTTTCGGCTTTGTCATTTCTTTAGCAACAAATTGCAAGGAATCCCCTTTATCATGTATTTTTCCCCTTTTTAAAGATAGCGATGTTTAAAAACATCGGTAATCTCGATTTTTGCTAAATGAGTAAAACGGTTTTTTTTTTGTTCCGAAGGTCGTTGATGTATTTTTTCTTATGCTGATTACAAAGCTGCAACTTGCCGAACTTAATATTATTATGATACCAAAAGCCGTAACAGAAAGAAAAAAAAAAAAACGGAAATCTTTATTCCTCGACTACTATCGTTCATTCTCGTTACATTCTGATCAGCCGGACTATTCAAGACCAGATGCCCTCTCGTCGTATACTCTCGTTATCCGTGACAATATGGGACAAGCAGACGACGTTTGCTCATACTATTCTAGCCGGTTTTACTTCGTAGCTCACGCTATAACAACGCTTAACGAAATCCCTTAACTGCGCAATATTGTCAGTGGCTTCACTAGATTATTTATTAATACATCTCTTTACGACATCTCTTATTATATCGTTGACTGCGCCTCTGTCGCGTCGTGAGCTTCGACTTGTTTCAGAGTTTCTCTCCCCTCCCTCAGTCCCGCTCTCAACTTTCCGAACACCCCTTTTTGCTGTCAAATCATTCATCGGGACGTTAAAAAAATATCTGCACGCCAATGGCCACCAGCGAAAGAAACGGGAAAGAGAGGCAAAAGAGACGCTTTTCGTATCTTACATCCCAGCGTACTATACACATATATTACACGTACCCCTTTGTATGTACTATAGTATATTGGTAACGTCGGTATGCATTATGTATGCGGGATAAGCCTACGCAACGTTGCGTATCAGATCGAACGTCAGAGTAGCTTAAAATCAATGTTGCATGCCTCGCGTCTCGTCTCCTTTGCACTCTCTTTTCCTTCGAGTTCTCCGGCCTTTCCAATCTTCGTTATTCCGAGAGAAGGGAAGGGGAGGAGAACGATGATTTCGCGAACGAACCACACGAGACTGACATTTTTTTCCTAACCTCTTCTCGTCGATTTGGCTGCTTTAATGACGCCGAAATGCCGAACAATCCATTTTTTCCACAATTATTATCATTCTCGTAATTCAACATTGTTTGTTTTTTCTCATGTCGAAAAAAATGAAAAATCGATGGGGGAAAGGTACGAAGAATACTATTTATTGCGAACAAGGCGAACGGCAGCTTCTCTCGGAAGAATTCAAGAGACTCAGCTCGTTGATAGGATCGGCTTACGAATTGCTTAATTATATCGACTAACTCGCCCCTCCGGAATCCCGGGGGTTCATCTGGATAAGCACAGCCGGCAATACCGTGCGACGGCTTGACGCGCGCGTGACTCGAGATTCA